>CM037870.1:53479529-53999275 GCA_021292105.1 Anadara kagoshimensis | reverse complement strand
GGAATCAGGAACAATGTGTTCAAAAGTTGTGGAATGATGGGAATTAACAGCCGGTCATGTCAGATTTTCAACCGGTAGCGTGTTTTTTGAAATAACACAATTGTTGGTTTTACAGCAATAATAAACATATCAGCTCAAAACCAAAATTGGCTCCCGATTTGTTAATACGTAATTGAAATCAGGAACAATGTGTTCAAAAGTTGTGGAATGATGGGAATTAACAGCCGGTCATGTCAGATTTTCAACCGGTAGCGTGTTTTTTTAAATAACACAACATTTCTTTAATAAACAGAAATACTGTTTAAAACCAAAACTGGCTACCAATTTGTTAATACGTCATTGGAATCAGGAACAATGTGTTCAAAAGTTGTGGAATGATGGGAATTAACAGCCGGTCATGTCAGATTTTCAACCGGTAGCGTGTTTTTTGAAATAACACAATTGTTGGTTTTACAGCAATAATAAACATATCAGCTCAAAACCAAAATTGGCTCCCGATTTGTTAATACGTCATTGAAATCAGGAACAATATGTTCAAAAGTTGTGGAATGATGGGAATTAACAGCCGGTCATGTCAGATTTTCAACCGGTAGCGTGTTTTTTGAAATAACACAACATTTCTTTAATAAACAGAAATACTGTTTAAAACCAAAATTGGCTACCGATTTGTTAATACGTCATTGGAATCAGGAACAATGTGTTCAAAAGTTGTGGAATGATAGGAATTAACAGCCGGTCATGTCAGATTTTCAACCGGTAGCGTGTTTTTTGAAATAACACAATTGTTGGTTTTACAGCAATAATAAACATATCAGCTCAAAACCAAAATTGGCTCCCGATTTGTTAATACGTCATTGAAATCAGGAACAATGTGTTCAAAAGTTGTGGAATGATGGGAATTAACAGCCGGTCATGTCAGATTTTCAACGGTAGCGTGTTTTTGAAATAACACAATTGTTGGTTTTACAGCAATAATAAACATATCAGCTCAAACCAAAATTGGCTCCCGATTTGTTAATACGTCATTGAAATCAGGAACAATGTGTTCAAAAGTTGTGGAATGATGGGAATTAACAGCGGGTCATGTCAGATTTTCAACCGGTAGCGTGTTTTTTGAAATAACACAACATTTCTTTAATAAACAGAAATACTGTTTAAAACCAAAATTGGCTACCGATTTGTTAATAATCATTGGAATCAGGAACAATGTTCAAAAGTTGTGGAATGATGGGAATTAACAGCCGGTCATGTCAGATTTTCAACCGGTAGCGTGTTTTTGAAATAACACAATTGTTGGTTTACAGCAATAATAAACATATCAGCTCAAAACCAAAATTGGCTCCCGATTTGTTAATACGTCATTGAAATCAAGAACAATGTGTTCAAAAGTTGTGGAATGATGGGAATTAATAGCCGGTCATGTCAGATTTTCAACCGGTAGTGTGTTTTTTGAAATAACACAATTGTTGGTTTTACAGCAATAATAAACATATCAGCTCAAAACCAAAATTGGCTCCCGATTTGTTAATACGTCATTGAAATCAGGAACAATATGTTCAAAAGTTGTGGAATGATGGGAATTAACAGCCGGTCATGTCAGATTTTCAACCGGTAGCGTGTTTTTTGAAATAACACAACATTTCTTTAATAAACAGAAATACTGTTTAAAACCAAAATTGGCTACCGATTTGTTAATACGTCATTGGAATCAGGAACAATGTGTTCAAAAGTTGTGGAATGATAGGAATTAACAGCCGGTCATGTCAGATTTTCAACCGGTAGCGTGTTTTTTGAAATAACACAATTGTTGGTTTTACAGCAATAATAAACATATCAGCTCAAAACCAAAATTGGCTCCCGATTTGTTAATACGTCATTGAAATCAGGAACAATGTGTTCAAAAGTTGTGGAATGATGGGAATTAACAGCCGGTCATGTCAGATTTTCAACCGGTAGCGTGTTTTTTGAAATAACACAACATTTCTTTAATAAACAGAAATACTGTTTAAACCAAAATTGGCTACCGATTTGTTAATACGTCATTGGAATCAGGAACAATGTGTTCAAAAGTTGTGGAATGATGGGAATTAACAGCCGGTCATGTCAGATTTTCAACCGGTAGCGTGTTTTTTGAAATAACACAATTGTTGGTTTTACAGCAATAATAAACATATCAGCTCAAAACCAAAATTGGCTCCCGATTTGTTAATACGTCATTGAAATCAGGAACAATGTGTTCAAAAGTTGTGGAATGATGGGAATTAACAGCCGGTCATGTCAGATTTTCAACCGGTAGCGTGTTTTTTGAAATAACACAATTGTTGGTTTTACAGCAATAATAAACATATCAGCTCAAAACCAAAATTGGCTCCCGATTTGTTAATACGTCATTGAAATCAGGAACAATGTGTTCAAAAGTTGTGGAATGATAGGAATTAACAGGGTCATGTCAGATTTTCAACCGGTAGCGTGTTTTTTGAAATAACACAACATTTCTTTAATAAACAGAAATACTGTTTAAAACCAAAATTGGCTACCGATTTGTTAATACGTCATTGGAATCAGGAACAATGTGTTCAAAAGTTGTGGAATGATGGGAATTAACAGCCGGTCATGTCAGATTTTCAACCGGTAGCGTGTTTTTGAAATAACACAATTGTTGGTTTTACAGCAATAAACATATCAGCTCAAAACCAAAATTGGCTCCCGATTTGTTAATACGTCATTGAAATCAGAACAATGTGTTCAAAAGTTGTGGAATGATGGGAATTAATAGCCGGTCATGTCAGATTTTCAACCGGTAGTGTTTTTGAAATAACACAATTGTTGGTTTTACAGCAATAATAAACATATCAGCTCAAAACCAAAATTGGCTCCCGATTTGTTAATACGTCATTGAAATCAGGAACAATATGTTCAAAAGTTGTGGAATGATGGGAATTAACAGCCGGTCATGTCAGATTTTCAACCGGTAGCGTGTTTTTTGAAATAACACAACATTTCTTTAATAAACAGAAATACTGTTTAAAACCAAAATTGGCTACCGATTTGTTAATACGTCATTGGAATCAGGAACAATGTGTTCAAAAGTTGTGGAATGATAGGAATTAACAGCCGGTCATGTCAGATTTTCAACCGGTAGCGTGTTTTTTGAAATAACACAATTGTTGGTTTTACAGCAATAAAAACATATCAGCTCAAAACCAAAATTGGCTCCCGATTTGTTAATACGTCATTGAAATCAGGAACAATGTGTTCAAAAGTTGTGGAATGATGGGAATTAACAGCCGGTCATGTCAGATTTTCAACCGGTAGCGTGTTTTTTGAAATAACACAACATTTCTTTAATAAACAGAAATACTGTTTAAAACCAAAATTGGCTACCGATTTGTTAATACGTCATTGGAATCAGGAACAATGTGTTCAAAAGTTGTGGAATGATGGGAATTAACAGCCGGTCATGTCAGATTTTCAACCGGTAGCGTGTTTTTTGAAATAACACAATTGTTGGTTTTACAGCAATAATAAACATATCAGCTCAAAACCAAAATTGGCTCCCGATTTGTTAATACGTCATTGAAATCAAGAACAATGTGTTCAAAAGTTGTGGAATGATGGGAATTAATAGCCGGTCATGTCAGATTTTCAACCGGTAGTGTGTTTTTTGAAATAACACAATTGTTGGTTTTACAGCAATAATAAACATATCAGCTCAAAACCAAAATTGGCTCCCGATTTGTTAATACGTCATTGAAATCAGGAACAATATGTTCAAAAGTTGTGGAATGATGGGAATTAACAGCCGGTCATGTCAGATTTTCAACCGGTAGCGTGTTTTTTGAAATAACACAACATTTCTTTAATAAACAGAAATACTGTTTAAAACCAAAATTGGCTACCGATTTGTTAATACGTCATTGGAATCAGGAACAATGTGTTCAAAAGTTGTGGAATGATAGGAATTAACAGCCGGTCATGTCAGATTTTCAACCGGTAGCGTGTTTTTTGAAATAACACAATTGTTGGTTTTACAGCAATAATAAACATATCAGCTCAAAACCAAAATTGGCTCCCGATTTGTTAATACGTCATTGAAATCAGGAACAATGTGTTCAAAAGTTGTGGAATGATGGGAATTAACAGCCGGTCATGTCAGATTTTCAACCGGTAGCGTGTTTTTTGAAATAACACAACATTTTTTAATAAACAGAAATACTGTTTAAAACCAAAATTGGCTACCGATTTGTTAATACGTCATTGGAATCAGGAACAATGTGTTCAAAAGTTGTGGAATGATGGGAATTAACAGCCGGTCATGTCAGATTTTCAACCGGTAGCGTGTTTTTTGAAAAAACACAATTGTTGGTTTTACAGCAATAATAAACATATCAGCTCAAAACCAAAATTGGCTCCCGATTTGTTAATACGTCATTGAAATCAAGAACAATGTGTTCAAAAGTTGTGGAATGATGGGAATTAATAGCCGGTCATGTCAGATTTTCAACCGGTGTGTTTTTTGAAATAACACAATTGTTGGTTTTACAGCAATAATAAACATATCAGCTCAAAACCAAAATTGGCTCCCGATTTGTTAATACGTCATTGAAATCAGGAACAATATGTTCAAAAGTTGTGGAATGATGGGAATTAACAGCCGGTCATGTCAGATTTTCAACCGGTAGCGTGTTTTTTGAAATAACACAACATTTCTTTAATAAACAGAAATACTGTTTAAAACCAAAATTGGCTACCGATTTGTTAATACGTCATTGGAATCAGGAACAATGTGTTCAAAAGTTGTGGAATGATAGGAATTAACAGCCGGTCATGTCAGATTTTCAACCGGTAGCGTGTTTTTTTGAAATAACACAATTGTTGGTTTTACAGCAATAATAAACATATCAGCTCAAAACCAAAATTGGCTCCCGATTTGTTAATACGTCATTGAAATCAGGAACAATGTGTTCAAAAGTTGTGGAATGATGGGAATTAACAGCCGGTCATGTCAGATTTTCAACCGGTAGCGTGTTTTTTGAAATAACACAACATTTCTTTAATAAACAGAAATACTGTTTAAAACCAAAATTGGCTACCGATTTGTTAATACGTCATTGGAATCAGGAACAATGTGTTCAAAAGTTGTGGAATGATGGGAATTAACAGCCGGTCATGTCAGATTTTCAACCGGTAGCGTGTTTTTTGAAATAACACAATTGTTGGTTTTACAGCATAATAAACATATCAGCTCAAAACCAAAATTGGCTCCCGATTTGTTAATACGTCATTGAAATCAGGAACAATGTGTTCAAAAGTTGTGGAATGATGGGAATTAACAGCCGGTCATGTCAGATTTTCAACCGGTAGCGTGTTTTTTGAAATAACACAATTGTTGGTTTTACAGCAATAATAAACATATCAGCTCAAAACCAAAATTGGCTCCCGATTTGTTAATACGTCATTGAAATCAGGAACAATGTGTTCAAAAGTTGTGGAATGATAGGAATTAACAGCGGGTCATGTCAGATTTTCAACCGGTAGCGTGTTTTTTGAAATAACACAACATTTCTTTAATAAACAGAAATACTGTTTAAAACCAAAATTGGCTACCGATTTGTTAATACGTCATTGGAATCAGGAACAATGTGTTCAAAAGTTGTGGAATGATGGGAATTAACAGCCGGTCATGTCAGATTTTCAACCGGTAGCGTGTTTTTTGAAATAACACAATTGTTGGTTTTACAGCAATAATAAACATATCAGCTCAAAACCAAAATTGGCTCCCGATTTGTTAATACGTCATTGAAATCAAGAACAATGTGTTCAAAAGTTGTGGAATGATGGGAATTAATAGCCGGTCATGTCAGATTTTCAACCGGTAGTGTGTTTTTTGAAATAACACAATTGTTGGTTTTACAGCAATAATAAACATATCAGCTCAAAACCAAAATTGGCTCCCGATTTGTTAATACGTCATTGAAATCAGGAACAATATGTTCAAAAGTTGTGGAATGATGGGAATTAACAGCCGGTCATGTCAGATTTTCAACCGGTAGCGTGTTTTTTGAAATAACACAACATTTTTAATAAACAGAAATACTGTTTAAAACCAAAATTGGCTACCGATTTGTTAATACGTCATTGGAATCAGGAACAATGTGTTCAAAAGTTGTGGAATGATAGGAATTAACAGCCGGTCATGTCAGATTTTCAACCGGTAGCGTGTTTTTTGAAATAACACAATTGTTGGTTTTACAGCAATAATAAACATATCAGCTCAAAACCAAAATTGGCTCCCGATTTGTTAATACGTCATTGAAATCAGGAACAATGTGTTCAAAAGTTGTGGAATGATGGGAATTAACAGCCGGTCATGTCAGATTTTCAACCGGTAGCGTGTTTTTGAAATAACACAATTGTTGGTTTTACAGCAATAATAAACATATCAGCTCAAAACCAAAATTGGCTCCCGATTTGTTAATACGTCATTGAATCAGGAACAATGTGTTCAAAAGTTGTGGAATGATGGAATTAACAGCCGGTCATGTCAGATTTTCAACCGGTAGCGTGTTTTTTGAAATAACACAATTGTTGGTTTTACAGCAATAATAAACATATCAGCTCAAAACCAAAATTGGCTCCCGATTTGTTAATACGTCATTGAAATCAGGAACAATGTGTTCAAAAGTTGTGGAATGATGGGAATTAACAGCCGGTCATGTCAGATTTTCAACCGGTAGCGTGTTTTTTGAAATAACACAACATTTCTTTAATAAACAGAAATACTGTTTAAAACCAAAATTGGCTACTGATTTGTTAATACGTCATTGGAATCAGGAACAATGTGTTCCAAAGTTGTGGAATGATGGCAGGGATTCATCAAGGGCCTATTTAGGGCCAAAATTGGGCTCCATTCCCAATGAAAAAGACGTTAATTTTTTCCCAAAATCGGCTGAGAAAATTCCCAATAAGAAAATTGTGTTGTTTTTAAATGAAAACGAAAGTAAATTTTGTGAAAGTCCCCAATCAGCAAAATTAAGTAAAAGATTCTAGATCATTTTAAAACATCTGCATAGCAAGATGAAAATACCGCTTCTACATCAAAGGCTTCCCAAGGTCGTGTGAGTAAACCAACTTCTGACATGATGTCGAAGTTTTCCCAAAATGAGCAAAAAGTTTATACTTTTTCCCAATTTTTAGTTTAAGGCCTTTTCCCAAAAGACCCTGATAAATCCCTGTACATACAGGTAAATATGTCATCAATTTTTGGGTGCCTCTAAAATGATGCAAATCCTTCCAATACTTGAGCGTGCCTTATTACAGTAAGAAGTACTCCAACCATACACATGATTAAGATACACTTCAGTCTTTTAGGCCTCTAGCTTGCGTTGTAAGAGGTGACCAAAATAGCAACGTACAAAGGTAAATCCAAAATATGACGCTCCTTCTGCCTTCATATGACATTATGGAGTTAGATACGATGTTTATGGAGTTAGATACGATGTATCAAGACTTTTCTCCCTACATTTTTTTATATGTATCGATAGTTATCGGTATGAAAAGAACGATAATTGATATTGAATTTCAGATCGATAGCCAGCCCTATTTAAACAAGTATATTTAGTAGCATAATTAGCTTGTGTTTTCTAATTATACATATATACTGTATTTAACTATACAGTCTCAGTCAAAAAGAGAATTTGGTTCTAAATAACAAACAAGAGGCCCATGGGCCAGATACGCTCACCTGATAACTAATGGCTAGCTGATAGATTTAAAGAAAACATAAATACTGAAACCCCAATGACTTTTTTCTTTACATCAAAATGACCGTTGTATCAATACCTACAACATTCTAATATACATGCCTATACAAAAAGTTTATAGTTTTCGAGATAATTAACCATTTCAGTATTGTTTCACATCTGTGACCTTGACCTTTGAACCCATGACCTTTTTCTATACATCAAAATGATCGTTGTATCAATACCTACAACATGCTAGTATACATGCCTCTGCAAAAAATTAATAGTTTTTAAGATAATTAACCATTTCGGTATTGTTTTGCATCTGTGACCTTGACCTTTGAACCCATGACCTTTTTCTATACATCAAAATGATCGTTGTATCAATACCTACGTTCTAATATACATGCCTATACAAAAAGTTTATGGTTTTCCAAATAATAATTATAATCAGAGGTAAAAAAATTAAATGCAAAAACGCGTAACCTATTTTTTGTCCGATTTTCACAAAATGAACAAACTATAAGCTTAAGACCCTAGAGAAGCCAAATATCACATCAGATTTTTTCTCAATACTTTCGGAGAAGATTTTTAATTTTTAAGATTTTTTGGACCCCTAGGTCACCTTGACCTAGTTATGGTAGCCATGGCAATGCCACGAACAAATCTGAATTGCACCAGCCCATATATACTTCTCACCAAGTTTCCTTTTGGTCAGGTGAGCTAAAAATGTCAATTTTTTAAAAGAAACATTTGCAACATTTCTCAATGACAAACAAAATTTAATTTTTTTTTTACATGAAAAAATAATTTTATCTTTTCATATTAAGATACATGTACACATTATTCACTAAACAAGAGGCCTTTGGGCCTTAATGTTCACCTGAGAATATCATGGATATGCCATATCACATGCAGAAAACCAATGGTCAACCATTAAAAATTTCCACAGAATGGGCGCAATGCAAGGATAGTTGCAAATTAATTATTACTTGTCTTAATAAGATGCCCATTGAGCCTCATACGCTCGCCTGATAAATAATGGCTAGATGATATACTTCAACAAAACAGAAATACTAGAAAATTCAATATACATAAAGTACAGATTTGAGGCCTTTTCAAATAATTAACCATTTTGGTATTGTTTTGCATGTGACCTTAACCTTTGAAACCATGACCTTCATCTATATATCAAAATGGTTGGTATATCAATTTCTACAAGATTCTTATAAACATGCCTATACAAAAAGTTAATATTTTTCCAGATAATTAACCATTTCGGCATTGTTTTGCATCTGTGACCTTGACCTTTGAACCCATGACCTTCATCTCTATATCAAAATGATCGTTACATCAATACCTTAAATAATCCAATATACAAAAAGTTTATAGTTTTCCAGATAATTAACCATTTACCGTATATTTCCATAGATACGTCGCAACTTTTTCACTAAATTTTAAAATTTTAAAATGCAATGCGACTTAACTAGCCGACATTAAAATATTTTGATAATCTGTCTCGAATTTTCAAGGCATTTTAGAAGATCGACAAACCGGAAGTTAAGGTAATTTTCTAGTTGAAAGTAAATTTTGCTCTTTATTGTATTTTTGTTATTATTTTTATTATATGTGATATATTTTTTTATTATTAAATTTGACCAATAAAGTCTTTGAAATAAACAAATAATCAATTAAAAAATTAACTAAAGTATTCTTTCACATCTGGGACCATGACCTTTCAACCAAAGACCTTCATCTTCATATAAAAAGGATTGTAACAGTAATACCAACAATATTCTAGTATACATGCCTATACAGAAAGTGTATAGTTTTCAAGGTAATAAATAAAATCACAAAGGTAAAAAATTAGGTCATGACCTTCACTTTTGACCTAACCCCTTTTTGAAGGTAATTACAAGAATATGTCAAAACTGGAAACCCACTCTTGAACATTTTATTGGCAATTAATTTGTACTGTTGCTTTGCCATGTTTTATTTGACAATATCACATTGGTCTGTCCAGAAAGGTTGGAGCACCCCATAAAAGTGGTTCATAACTAGGCACAAGTTTGTTTGCTATAACAAATTTTGACATGTTTTATCAATGATTTGTGAAATAAGTTGCTGACATGTGACATACCACTAGATCTAACCGATGTAAATTTGATGCAATAAAATTGCAAAAGACATGGTTATTTCATTTATACATTTCATGCACAAAAACTGCTATCCTTGACCAAAAAAAAAAAGATTTCACACACTGAGAACAACGCATACATTCCAAAATATAAATAAATATTTTTTTCTATGTCAAATATTACTATAAAACATTTTGCAGTAGGAAATGAACGATATAGGAAAAAAAATACATGTTAAATATACTCACAAAAAAGTCTAATTTTGCCGAATTTTTTAAATAGGCTAGTATTTTCAATAAAGAATAGATTGTAACCAATAAAAGTGCATTTTTACCCTTGAAAGTACTTGATATTCACATGAAATTAAATATTATAGCCATTTTCAGTATCTTCTATTAATTTAGTCCACATTTGAAGAAATAGGATTCCCCCCTCCCCAGTCTTTATATTTGTTTTATCGCTTGCAGTTCACAAAATAACTAAAATTGATTCTTTTAACAGTTATGCCTTTTGAAAAACATTTTAGGTAGTATATGAAAATAGTCCTTCAACAAATATAAGTTAACATAACATCAAGTATTAAATACCGTCAAAACTGCTGTTTTACAAAGGTTATATAAGGAGTGCACAACACTTTCTGGACGAACCTGTATGTCTTACAAATGCCCATGTGACAGATACTCTTTTTTTCGTAAAACATGAATGAATTCAATTTTATACTTTATGTTAAAAACAAAGACGAGAAAATATGGATAAAACAACTGATTTTATAAATCTTAAATTTTATATTTTTCAAAATATCATTACATACCGGTACAGAACAATCGTATTGTGATACAATCACCCCTATGGTTTGACAACTTACTGTTTAATTCATGTCCGGCAGAGCACATGTTTTTCAAACTTTTAGATATGAAAATCAATAAATTTTCTATCATATTTTCTACAGTAGTCATTTTGACCTTGAATATAGGTCAAGGTCAATCAGCTTCACAAACTTGATAGAGCTTAATGCTCTGATGCTATATGAAGTTTTAAGAGAGTAAGCATTTCTGTTCATTACAAAAAGATGTTTATTGATTTTACTTCTTTAGGTCATAGTAACCTTGAATGTAGGTCAAGGTCAATCAGCTTCGAAAACTTGGTAGAGGTGCATGTCCATATGCTTATATATGAAGTTTTAAGTTTCTGGTCTTATTAGTTTCTGACAATATTTCTAGCTTATTGATTCCTGGCAATAACAAGTTTATTATTTCATTTTTACTATTTAAGGCCATTATGACCTTGAACTAATTCTGTGAACATGGAAGGACTTTGGTCAAGTTTCACTATCACTGGCTCACTGGTTGTAAATAAGATTTGGAAAATGTGTGAATGTTTAAGACATATAGTGATTTTGTTACAATTTTAAAAACTACCTTCTGCTTTTTGAATTGAGAAAATTTGAAGTTCTGGAATAGAGCAACCTGCATAGTGACATCATTGACGTGTTTGCAATAGATAAGGATCCTCATTGCAAAGATGTCATATGTGACAATATCTAACATTTTGTGTTAGGACACCTAGATTCAATTAGCTAGTACATGTATATTTGGTAAATTTTAGTGGTCAAATTGGGAAATTTTGATCAATTTTCCCAAGGGGAAACTACCTTTATTCAGTAGTTATTTTAGGCAAATAAAATCACTAAAGTGAAGTTTTTGCTTTGCTTTTGGGATTGTGGTTTGAACATTGATTGGTATCATATGTTTGTGTTTGATACCAGAATAAATGTAAATCCCTTGAAAACCTTTATGTAACCCAGGACTTCCTGCACTATAGGCAAGTGCTCTACCAACTGAGCTACCCTGTTCTCACTTTACTATTTTCATTTTTAACTTCACGAAAATCTCACACGAATTCCCTCTAATGGACTTTATATGGCCCACAATTGCCAGGAAACAAACTGGCACCAAACTTTAACAGGAAGAAGAAAAATTAAGGGTCAGACCGGGGATTGAACATGGGACCTCCCGCATTATAGACTATAGTGCTCTATCAACTGAGCTACTCAGACCAGTACAGCTAAAGTATCACGCCTAGTAAACGCATTTTTGAACGGCAATAAAACTGGCAGAATATTCACATAGTTTCGACACTTTCTCCCAATGTAAAAATATTTGAAAATTGCAATACTTAATGTGAAATTTAAATTTCAACCTTTGTCTTACAAAAACTAAAAATCATTTTAAAAAACGTTTGACATTCATTTCATGCAAATGATTTACCTCAGTAAAACAGTAAATAATACACACCAAGGTTTTTTTATAAAAAAAAATAGTGATCATAATAATAATAATAATAGTATCAGTATTACAAAATAAGTGGATTATAGCTACATAAAATTTACCCAGCTTCAAAAGTGATAATTTTATTATAAAAGAAATAAATTTACCTCAGCTTGGGAGCTTCCGTTTTGAATTAATTTGCGCAATTGAAAAAGTGTCCAAACTGGTTTTTTTTTCAAACGTTAGTTGTCTGTTATTTACTCAATATTTGGAAAATAAAATAATATTTAATTTTGGATTTACTAATAATACTTTCAACTAATGCGAATAGTTACCCACAAAATTATCACGCTTGAAAACTGCGGCGAGAATTGCACGGTGCCATGTGCTACTTTTGAATTTTAAGAAAAATGCCTTCAAACGTATTTTTAAATGAATATTTTATAAAAATTAAAAAAATAGCTCATGTCAGGGGTATAATAAACAATTGTACTTACCTTACACAGAGATGTCTTTTATAGTGTTGTAAGTTGTAGATTTTTCAAATCTGCACATCACCACGCTGTATCCGGTATGTTGATTGCACTGTTAAATCCAATAAATAACACATGGATTGGCTGAATCACCAATAAACTGCTATTTTAATCCAATATGAAACACGTGAATTTTAAGAATCACCAATAAACAGCTAAATCCAAATGCACCATGTGAATAATTCATTAACTTTATCCAACTTGTCACCCAGCCCGCACCTGTTGGAATGACGCTGGAAGTTACATCGACAGTCAGATAATCACGTGCTGCTGTCTATCCTAATTGGCTGATGTTTTAAGGGGTTGCTGAAAGAGAAATTCAAAGATATTTTAACTGGCGCTAGATTTTGAACTTATCAGTAATTATACCTAATAAATTAAATTTAATTGAAATAAATTAAAATTTAAAAAATATAATTAAGAAAACGACTGTAACAATTATTATAAATTTTAATTGGCATTGTTAGGTCCTCCGCCAAGATGATTGAAGAATGAACAACAAATAAACAATCAATGAGCGAATGGTATTTCTAATACAAAAGATTTTCGTATTTTAATTTTATAGAAAAAAATTGACATTATATGGTTGAGTTTTTCTACCTTTTATTTCACTTTAGACAATAAATGCTGTTTAAAACTTATCAAGGGGACTCGGTGGCCGAGTTGTCTAAGTGCTTAAGAACGGATCAGTGCGCTTTTCGCCGCCTGGGTTCGAATCACTCTCGGCAGAAATGTGAGAATTTCTCGCGCTGATCAATTTGACGGATTTATCCGTCTTTCACGATTTTGTACCATAAAAAACGGATAAAATGTAAAGGTAAAATTACACGGATTTTTCCCATTTTGACGGTGTTTTTTTAATTAAAAGTATTAAAAATTCGGATTTTTGGAAAGAAATTGTACCAAAATCAAACACTTAACGATAAAAAGTACCTAAATGGCAACCTTGCGCACTAAAAACGCACCGATCTGGACAAATAAATAAATTTGATTGGTTAGCCTGCAGAAAGTGTGTCAGTTCTCTTGTCGGTAAAGGGTTTCTTCAGAATCTCCGGTTTCCTCCACCACCTCTAACTGACCGCCTCGATATAAGTGATTAGGCATTAAACACAAATACTCCACTTTACCCGGCCGTATCATGATCTATCAATAATTTTCATTTAAAACTTGTTAACTAGGTAATTAATTATAACGGAAACAAAATTAAAAAAACAAACTTTGGCGTTATTAATGATTTGCTGCAAAGATTTCACTTTGCCCAATACAAACTTTCTCAAAATTAAAAACCCTTTGCTCGAGTCATTCAGAGATATAATTAATATTATGTGGCGGACCGGGCTCGAAAGTTGACCGGGTAGCTCAGCCGCAAATATTGGAAAGGTATCGGGTTCGACTCCTAGTTTGGCCCTGAATTTTCCCCTATTCTGTTACATTGGATGTTCGTCTGATCCTGGGAATTGGGCGACCAACAGGTTTTTCTCGGGCCGTTAGAACCTGTATAGAGGTACCAAAATCAAGGCGATCAGTTCAGAAGCGGTGGAGGAAACCGGAGTGTGGAGAAACCATCAACCGGCAAATTTGATATCTTACAAATTATATGTCGTGAAATTTGATTGAAATTAATGCTACGCCTTTTATCGTTTTAATTTTTAAAGTCTTGAAAGTGAAAATTTTCAGTTTTCATATTGGGTTGATGTTATCCCCAAATTCAAGGTCAAAGATTAGGTGCATGGACCGTTGTTTCTGTTTTAAACCATATTTAATATTTGATTGCCGTGACCAAATCTAGCCTTTTGTCACCGTGGCTCAGGGTACACAGGATATAGCATAAAGTGAGGCATAAATCTAGCCTATTTGCCACCGTAGTACAGCGTACACAGGATATTGCATAAAGTGAGGCATAAAGTGAGCCAAACAGCCCATGTAAACAACACCAGTAATAGTTGAAAGTTGATTTTTATACTCATCTGTTTATTTCAACACGTGACGGTGTATTGATTCATCAATTGGACACATAAATGGCTCTATTGGGATGGTAAACTGCATACGATACACTGTTTAAACATTGACAAATTGATGAAGCGAAGTGCTCACCTCAGTATTTCAATTTTTGCAATATCCCATGTACGCTATACCACAGTGAATTTCAATAATATGGCGAAGTAGCTGACATTTTGATATGGCATATCCAACCTAAGTCGCTCAAAACTAGGTTCTGATTGGCTAATGCGTATTCTCGCATTACGGGTTAATACGCATTTTTTCCATTTCCTAACCGATTATACGTCACAAACTATAAAAATCCAACAAAAAATCAAAGATCATTTTGAGTTTTTAGATTTTTGACAAAAAAATCTAAAAAGTAAAATATCAAAAACCGTTTCAAGTGTTTATTTTATTATTTTATTTTTAGATTATTGACTCAAAGCCGAAAGTTTTGAAATATCACTAGCCCCCGATTAATCGTGACAAAGGGTAACCCAGGGGCGCCGTCACAGTAAAAAAAAGTGTCACCTGCACTTCAAAACCGTCTCGCACTAGATTTTTACATTATTTCCAATATTTCTTTTCTTTCGTTATATTTTGTAATGAAATTTACACACTTATCGGACACGGATATTTAGAACAAATAAATGATTTATGATTTTATTATTTTCAACTTGAGTGAATTTTAGTTTTGGGCGGAATTCTCCTTTGAAATATGCATGCATGTATGTTGTAAAATATCCTAAACAACCACTTGATTGATTGAAAAAAGTTTGAAATCTAAGTCAAGAATATTTACTTACATCGCGGCGTCGCCAGCTATAGATGAGTCTACAGAGATGTTGACCTTTGCAGTGCGTTGAGGGCAATGTGCAGGGATGGGTTCTTTTAGGTACCGCGCCTGACGTTATTCAGTACATCGGTTTTTAAGGTCTCTTCAGAAGGATCAGCTGACTATCATTTCTAAGTGCCGAGTGCTTGGGAAAGAACAGTCACTAACAATTTACGTCTTGCCTGATCTCGACCGTGACACCATATACTATATCACCCAGACATTGGACAGGATACACATTTTATGACTTGGCACTCACTGTCCATTATTCAAAAATCTTTAAAATATTTGAACAGAGACATATAAAATTATATAAGTCATATAAGACATTATATGTCTCTGATTTGAATTACAGAAAATGACTACTTGCTGCAATATTTGAATTCAGAAAGAAATAAAGTAATTACCCTGAAATAAGCTCAGTTCATAAAGGCATCTGGTTTAACTTGAATGGAAAATGAATTGAAGAGCACTGCAGCTGAATTTGTGTTATTTGCAGAAACCAGATGTATTAAGAACAACACACAACAAAATGTATATATCAGTAAATCTGCTACAATCCGCGGGGTTAGTGCGTTTCCATTTCAAACTATTAGAGTATTCAAGCGTGTTCCGTGTGCATTTTTCGTTGGTAATCTTGTTAAAAGTAACATTTTTTCGTTTAAAAATGACAGAATTTAAACTTGTTCAGAGAAAAAGACACAAACATCGAAACAACAAGCAACTGCAGAGTTCCGCCAATGATGTGTTTCAAGATTTATCCGCGGATATCAATAAAGAACAGTCGATTTCTAAGCTGAATGAAGCATGGTGCAGTATAAAAATAAAAAACAATAAAATAAAAACTAACGACAGTATGATTCTTCATATCGCAATATGTTTCGAATACACAGTATTCCTTTTCAAACTTACATTTTAACTAACTTAAAATTACAAAATACAAGATATATGTATAAAACATAGTAAAAATGATTAAAGCAGTACACAGTTATTTTATTCTAGATTTTTTTATCAAACTCATTAACATGTGTGTACCATATGTCGTCTTCCATATAAAATGTATATATACTATTATTTTGAATAAAAATTGTAGAATGAAAAACCAAGAAAACTAACATGTTAAATTCCTAGACCAACCATATTCAAATTGAGATGGGTTAATTTCACCCTTAATATTTGGATATCTTTGCCATATAGAACATTTACCCTATATAGTATAGACTAGTAAATCCCAAGTCTCAAAGTTGAGTATTTTTGTGTTAATTTTACAGTTTATAATATATATATATGGACCATGTGGAATCAAACAGTTCCTATAATTATTTAATGTGATAAATAATCATAAAGGTTCCTTGATTCCGGGCCCAAATTGCACCAATATCCTCTTTTTAGACTCTACTCTGTGATATATTTTTTTTGCTAATGTAAATTTTCAGTACATTGTTGTTGTATATGACATGTATAATTTTTCTTTCAATTTCAGTAAATTCATCCAGGATTCACAGTTTTTTCATGATGTTAAAGGTACTATTTTATAATACAGTGAAACCTGTGAAAACCATATCCTGGAATAACTGGAATCCTGTGAAAACCGGACAAAATGTTTGGTCCCAAATTTGACCGTCTTTATTTTAAGTATTATAAACCTCTATAAACCGAAACCTGTCTGCTC
Source organism: Anadara kagoshimensis (assembly GCA_021292105.1). Lineage (NCBI taxonomy): Eukaryota > Metazoa > Mollusca > Bivalvia > Arcoida > Arcidae > Anadara > Anadara kagoshimensis. The sequence continues at coordinate 53,982,105 of CM037870.1, read as the reverse complement.
TGGAAAACAGACTAGCTTTCTGGTACAAAAAGAACATATACAACACAAAAAACCTGAAATACCAGACTGCATTTTGATTTTTTAAACTAAAGTTCTGTCGTAAGAAATCGCAGGGAAATTTAGAATTTGTAACATAAGGGTTTAATAAAGTTTAAAAAAAGTGTCAGTCATTTAAAAAAATTTATTGTAAAATTTGATTATTTAATGAATATTTTTTAATTAATTCATTCATCCATATAATTTAACTTTAAAAACAATCAGCATTTATAAATTATTGTTCTGTAAGGCTCTCTGAGGATTATTGTCACTTGTATTGTAATGTACATAGGACAGTGTGTTTAGTGTACAATGCTTGAAATTATAATTATAATTAATAATAATAGTATTTCACTTATACAGTGGTCAGTTATATGTTGTTTAACACCCCACTCAAGATGATCTTACGTAATCTGAAGAAGTATCTGAACAGCATATGTTCGGAAATATATGTACCGTATCATCAAAAATATCTAGGAACCACCTGTCTACACCGGACTTTTCATGTATCTCCGAGGTAGTCTGGTATTCACAGGTTTCACTGTACACAGTGCACATGGATCACTGTTTTGTAGCAAAATCAAAGATATATTTAGTGGACTTTGTCAATGAATGATTTTTTAAAAATGTTTATACACATATTTAGATATAGAGTATGCTTGGTTTTAAGTTTCATCATAAAATTTATACTTAAATTGACATACAGTAATTGTACTTCAATTTTTTTTTAATGTTCTGTAAAACTTCACCCATTAATCACCAATATATTTGACAGTATATATTTTTCAACATTATCAGTAATTTGGAATAAATATTTTGTGCAGTTTTAGTAATATATTTAGTTCTCTAAATGCTAATTATGTCCGCCAAACAAAATGTGGGGACATTTAATATTTACTGGTACTCCCTTTCTTCAACCTACATTTTGTCCACCACTTTTCTAAAAAACAATTTCACAGATGTTTATGAAACTTCACAGGATCAATCTTTGAGCAGAGTAGTTGAGGTATTGGCTATTCATATAAAATTTCATCATGCAAATAGTTGAGAAAACCTGCATTTCCCAGTTTGGGTTCATCTGCAAGACACTGCATTTCCCAGTTTGGGTTCATCTGCAAGACACTTTTGGTGATTGGTTGAATGTTGATTAACGTCACATCAGCAATTTTTCAGCCATTTACGGAAAGAACTTTTTTATTAACCTCTGGATTAATCTATGAACAATTTCGTGTATGTATGTGAAGTGCGAGTGTGTTGTATGGTCTGCCTTGTACTAGCGCACACTCAGGGTGACTTTAATGTGCTAGCTCACAGAGTCAGTACGCCGCAAACAAGCATACCACTCCCTAGTCACATTATACTGATACCAGGTGGACCAGTAAAGTAAAGGCCAATGGCAAGGAAAATTCACTTTCCCAAATGTGGTCTGCATGGGGCTCGAACTCACAGCGGTGTGTAGACTGACATCTTATCCATTAGGCCACCTCTGCAGGATACTTTTGAAATTACATCCATTTCAGTTATATGCATTGTTGCTAATAGATTTGTAATTATAATTGCAGATAAATTGTCAGTGAGTACAACAGAGGCACCAGTAGAGGCAATAATCAGTTATGGTGTTGGTAACTTTGCTGACTGTGTTATAGCTAGATACCAGTTAGCTTTATTGATGGCTTTGAGAGAACACCTACAGGTATGACATAGTTCTGCAGCAGTATAATTGATTTATTTGTTATGTTCTACTGACCTCAGAGTAGAGTTTTACACCTCAGTCAAGATTCTTTCAATTATATTGAGGTGATCAGTTTGCAATGGTAGAGGAAACTGGTGTACACATAGAAAACCACAAACCTTTAGCAAGTGAACTGAAAATTTTTCTCACACTAGGATCTGTCAGACCTAGGTGAGTGGTACTGTGATCAGTAAGTGTACGCTTTCGACCACTCTGTCACTTAGGTCCCCTGAACTCGGAGGAAGGCCTATCTTAGTGGTAATTCATAGTAATGTGCTGGTAGGTCAACATCTTCAGATTATTTATATACGGTGAGTTTATTTATAAATGCGATAAAATATGGTAAGTGTCGAATAGCTATCATGTCTTGTCTTTCTACTTGTGGTTGATATTTCCTTGTAAATTCATGGTTCCATGAAAATTGATGTTGAGGTGGTTGATTCTGTGATGGTGGGGGGAATCCAGATGCCATGAGAAAACCACCAATCTTTTGCAAGTGAATTTACAAATTTTCTCTATGAGGATCTGCCCCAGGTTGGATTTGAACCTTGGCAGTGAGGGATCCTCTTACCTGTAAGCTAGCACTTTAGACCACTCACACCAAGGCCTCTCTTGAATGAATGCTTGAGTCAGCTTGACATCAGACAGTTGTTGTGTTGGGTACTAAATTATAGGACTTGCTATACACAAGTAATATGTATTTTTGATTGCATTATATGTCTTTTTATATTCCTTTTATGTATAGGTACCTTTAGAAAAATGTGAAATATATGACCCAAAATTTTGGATAGTAGAAAAAGAAATTTTGGGTGATGTTGGATTTACAGTGATTCATAAAAATGAGGTAATTTCACATAATTATAAAACTCTCTCTCTCTTTCTTTCTCTCTCTCTCTCTCTCTCTCATGAGGTTTTAACAGTGTTAATTGAGGGCAATGTGAGAGAAATAGGCTATAAAATAGTTAATTTACAAATACCTGCAAGTTGGATAGTTGGTGGTGTCCCCACTAAGATGACAACGAAGCAAACGCCCCCAGATCAATGGTTGGAACATCTCACACACTCTCTCTCTCCATACACAAATAATATTTGTGAAAGCACAAGCTTATTTTCTGAATTTCAAGGTTGCAAAGTTGTGCTGTTTTCTTACTGTAGTCCTTTTCTTTTCCTTTGGACTCAAAAATTGAATTACAAGAAAGATATGAAACACTGATGCAAGACTTTAGCCTACCTTGTTATGATGAGTTATAATTTTCAAAACTTTGATTGTTTTTGTTCAGGAAGGTAAAAGAAAGACTGACATGAAGACATTATATCATATGTTACATTGTGGAAAGAGTTTGTATAATAATCTGTTATGGGCCAACTGGAACCCTAAACACTTACAACAAATGGTTGTTATTGGCAACAGCTTTAGAAATATGATTGAAAGGTATGGCAATTTTAAATTACAGCATTTAGAATTTAATACAAACCAGTTAAATTTTCTGGTTTCAATTAAATCACTTGTATTAATTAAATTATTCAGTTGAACCTGTCTGAACAGAACACCTGTCAGACCAAAGAATTTGTTGGTATTCATTTTACACAGAAGTACAAGTAATTTACCAAACAATATTAATGGTACAATAAAAACTAATGATGATGCTCCTCAATAATTGTGCCACCTCACTTATTAGTCTCCGACTAGCCATCAGTTCCTAACCAGAGGGGACTTTAGGTTTGCTCTCCATTCTTCTGTCTGTCCATCACACTTGGACTGTACATGTGTTGTACACCCAACTCCTCTAACAGATTAAATGTCGCTGATATTTATTGTATCATTTTTTGGCACCTACACATTAAACGATAACATTAAATTTTTTATATTTAGTTAGCAAAGAGATAAAAATATATTGTCACATTTTGGTTTGTTTTATTTTATAGTTATCCCCCTTTGAATCTTTTTAAGAACCCTAATTTTATTCTCAATTTATTGTGATTTTTGTGTGCTTTATTTTACAGAAGAATCTCCATTTGAATCTTTATATTCTCTATTTATTGTGACATTGTTGTGTTTTATTTTATAGAGGAATCTCCCTTGAAATCTTATAAAGATAATTCTTATCTAAGTTTCAATTTATTGCAGCACTCCAAGGAGATTGCTGGAAAAATCAGCAGATTATATCTTAAAGGTATCCTTTTCACGCTCGTTTCTAGAAACAGAACCTAATATGATCAGGCATTGTTCATCTGTCCTTTCTTGATAGTTTGTCCAACCTACTCCTCCTACACCATTGGAATATTTATGCTAAACTTGGTATATACTTGATATATACTCCCAGAAGGGGAGGTAACTCTGTGCATATTTTTCAAGAGTTGTAATCCTTAGAATTTTTTTATTTTCTTATCCAGCCTACTCCTCACACACTACGAATAGAATTGAACGAGCCTTGGTATTTGTTTCTGAACGATGCTCTATTTGATATACTAGTAGAATGTAGAATGATTTGACTTTGTCCTAGAAAAAAATGGTATTCTAGGAACGATTTGCTATATAATAATTTTATTTTCTAATAAAATGATGTTATGTTGTTACAACTACAGGTGAATCTCTTTTTTTTTCTTTTTTTTGTAACCAGTGTAAACAATAACGCTAGGTTTTCGCAAATTCAAAATTATTACCAGTAGTAGCCATATTTTCAAATAGTGCTTTTTAAGTAATTTTTCATGCTTTTTAAGTAATTTTTCACAAAGTTTACTTTTAAGAATTTCTCAGAATTTAGCAGCCAAGGGTGATATTGGCTACCAGGAATGGAAACATCATCTTGTCTTTAACACCACATTAAATTCCTTTCAAAGAAACAAGTTGAATGTTACACAATCTTTAGATTTGAAAATTTAAACCTTAACTTGTTTTAGATAGAACCATATATAGAAGAAACCATGTTACCTGATAACTTTGCCTTCACCGATGTATTCAATGACACAGCTGTCATAACTTTCCCGCAGTGTCTACTGAAGTCATCACCACATGAACTCTGGGATAACTGTATAGAACCACAATATAATGATGAAGATTTAGAATTTATTCCTAATAAATAATACATGTTGTAATGAATTGTCTTAATATTTAATAATGTCAAACCATCAATTTTCAGTGTCCCAGTTTTCATGAATACAATTGACGGATCGCTGGCCACACCCACTATGTTCCGACAAAGGGTCAACATGCTTGAATTACCCTAAAAAAAAATAAAAACTCGACCTGAATTGTGCGATTTAATGACCTCACTGGCGCTAGAACATCATTAGTTACTGTGATGCTGCTTTGGTACCATGATGGCGGCCAGTGTCGAAACATTGTGAGTGTGGCCGGCGATCCGTCAATTGTCCACACATTTACATATCAATGAAATGGTATATTTTACAAACTTACTTCAAAAGGTAATCACAAACTACTAATTTACCACCATGGTTGTCCTATGGTGTCAGATTGCATACTATTAAATGTTCAAACTTCCAATTTCTTAGCGAGCTACTAGGTAAACACTTTCAATAATAAACTGAGATGGTTGGCTTTTTTTATTTGATTAAAATTTTGAGTTATATAATAATTCAATGCCTTAAACAAACATGAAATATTTGTAAAATAAACAACAAATGCTCATGATTTTGGGAAGCGCCATTTATAACTCAAGCATTTACTGCAAGAGATGGTTAGTTGTTTAGCTCACCTGAGCCAAAAGGCTCAGATGAGCTATTGTAATCTATCACCGTCCGTCGTTCGTAGTCCATCGTGCGTAAACTTTACATTTTAATCTTCTCCTCCAAAACTACTGAGCCAAATTTAATGAAATTAAAGGCGATTATCATGCCTGGGTAACAGCCTTTCAAAATTATGTTCGGGGTTTGACCACGCCCAACAATATGGCTGCTGTTACTATAAATACCGGTAGCCAAAAGACAAAAAAATCTTCTTCTCTGAAACCAAAAGGTGCAGGCAAATTTTGATTAGATTTTTGGATTCAGGATACCTAGAAACATTAAAATTGTGTTTTTCATGAAAATTGGACGAAAAATAGGTTACGTGTTTTTTGCGAAAAATTACGTAATTTTTAAAATGAGACATTTATTGTTATAACTTCATAACGGATGAAGATAATTGTATGAAGTTTTCACTGTTGATCTTGTCTTGCGATTTTCTTCCAATTGAGGTCAAAGGTCAAGGTCATGTCCTTTTTTTTAAAAAAACATTTCTGGTGAAAATTACGTAGAATTTTTAGTTAATTGGAGGTATTGGCATAAGAATCATTTTGATATATAGATCAAGGTCATGGGTTCAAAGCTCAAGGTCACAGATGTACAAATATACCAAAATAGTTAATTATCTGCAAAACTATTAACTTTTTGTATAGGCATGTATATTAAAATATAAATATTGTAAGTAATGGCACAATGGTCATTTTAATATATGAATAAAGGTCATAGGTTCAAAGGTCAAGGTCACAGATGTAAACAAGTACTGAAATGATTATTTATCTCAAAAACAATAGACTTTTTGTATAGGCATGTATTAACATATTTTAGGTATTATCCTAACGATCATTTTGATATATGAATGAAGGTCATGGGTTCAAAGGTCAAGGTCACAGATATGAATGAATACCTAATTGGTTAATTATCTTGAAAACTGTTAACTTTTTGTATATTCATGTATATTAAAATATTGTAGGTATTAGCCTTACAAGCATTTTGATATATGAATGAAGGTTATGGGTTTAAAGGTCAAGGTCCCAGATACAAACAAGTACTGAAATGATTATTTATCTCAAATTATAAACTTTTTGTATAGGCATTTATATTAGAATATTGGCTTGCATTAAGGTGAGCATTAAGGCCCATGGGCCTCTTGTTGAACTAACTAATTATTAGTTATATGTATCTAGCCTAATATTAACAAGTGTTTTTAACTAAGATTTTCTTTAACTTAATTAAGCATATTTTCACAATCTTAAGTAAAATATAAATTGAAGTTTTTTTGACAGATGGCATAAGCTTAAAATCTTTACTGATAATGATGAAATTTTAAGTTCTAGACATTTGGAAATCAAACAAAATTATTTAAATATCAAATTAACCAGTGTTAAATGAAGAAAAATCTTAGTTTAAGGATGAATGTGAAGCTCAGGCCTAGTCCATAAGCAACTTTAGAACCTTTTTTATTGCAATGGTGAAGATTCTGTCATGATGAAGATATTTGTATATACAGTTATTTCAGTGTCATTACATTGTATTATTGTTTAGTTATTTATTATTGGTTCAAAATTTTTTCAACCATATGAAAAATACAAATCCAAAAATTCTACATATGTAACTTTAAAGTTTGATTATCTCCCTTAGACCATGCAGACTTATATGTTTAATTATCTCCCTTAGACCATGCTGGCTTGATGTATATAAATGTTTAATTATCTCCCTTTGACCATAGACTAGACAAGTTGAACATATTAAATTATGTTTTTCAGGGTATAACATGTAATCAAAAACAAACATACTACGGTAATCCATGTCCAAATCACAGAAATCCAGAAGCAAAGTAAAAACTTTGAAACTGACAAGTTGGGTTTAACATGTTAACTTCCGCCAGAGAAGTGATGCCGGTGCTCTGGAGCTAGCTAGCTACACCCACAAAAGTGTGTAATCAAAATTGAGTGAAAGGAACATGGCACTCTGGAATGTCAAATATAGCCAGGGCAATCCTGAACACGGAGACATCAGAATTATCAACGATACTGTGATGGTAATAAAACTTTTTGAGGTTCCTGATAAGCCTTGGCTAACAATATCCTTGGGCCAACAATTTATTTGCAAGCAGCTTGCTTCATTGTATAAAATTCTGGTAGTGGGAACAAGCACTACCATAATATATCAGTTGGGAAACAAATACGATAGAAAAATTGAAGTCCTAATTCAAAGTAAACATTGAACAGTTTTACACTTTTTTTTATTCCTGGACTTGAGGAATTTTTCAGTATTTTTACAAGTGGAATTATTTAGAGAATTTTCTCATATTGTTCTACTTTCAGATTTTTGATTTTCAGAAAAACAACAGGTTGAATAAAGTTAAAAATCATTGTGGAATTGTTTCCTATTTATGCTAAAAATATGCTGCAAAGTGCTTTTACTGTATTCAATTTTGCTTTTTAAAATATGAAAATTCTGCATCTAAACATGAAATTTCATCAAAATCATTCCAGACATTGTGTTATAATAAAGTTTTTTAATTTAACATAGAGAATTAATGTATAGGTAAAATGTCAAAAATAATGTAAGTGTATAGATGATTATCTGGATGTAAAAGTGGGATGGTCCTTTCAAAAGGAGCTGAACCACAGGATACCATTTACCATAACTTACAGTGTTACAAAGAAATAAATTTGGGAAAAACTTTTGAAAAAATATTGAATAAACATAGAAAGCAATGAGAAAAATTCTTTAACATGTATGACTTGGTACCATGCTGTGTCTTGCAGTGCCTGTTCAAAAAGTTCAAGTTTTGTAATCAGTTGTCTCAATATGCATTAATATTGTCTTGTTTCATATCTTTTGTCCGGTTACAATATTAAACATGTTTTCTCTATCATGCACAAACAGATACAAATCAAAACACTAAATATTGTATACCGGTATACAACTTTTCATATTGCATGCATTTTAACAGCGAAAGAGAAAACTGATTGTTGTGCACCTGATACTGCATTATGATAACAGGCTTCTCTCCTCAATTGTATATAAAAAGACTAACACAGCTCAACAGGAATTATGTCACATTGTAACACCAGTTATAATGACTGTAATACACCTGTAATATGTATGAATATTAAAAAGAAGTCAAGGAACTATACATGTAATTTATTATTATTTATTATTATAATATGTAAACAGGTTAAATAGTAATAATTAATAAATATCAATCATATATTAATAATTAACATTGTAAAGTAAAAATATAAATGTTCTGATTGCTATGTCTACCACTATAACAAACTAAAAAAGTACACTGGAATGTTATGAAGCTCTCAAGTTAATTTTACTTGCTGGATGGACTCTTTTGGGTCTCCAAAATGCTTTAACATTGGCATTCTGGGGAAATTCTAGACAATCAAAAACAACCACATTTCTACATACATTTGTTTCATTCTTTTACACCACTTGGATTTCTTGTTGAAGTTTTTTGTTAACACTCCCGCCCCCATTATAAATTGGACGGAATGAAGTTATTTAAACATATACATAGTACATGTACTTTTATTTTGCATATTTGTATGGAGTGTAGTAATGGCGTTTTATGCCCAAGTTAAGATTTTTTACACTTACAATGAAGTGGTCAATTTTGGAATGGTAAAGGAAACTGGAGTGTCCATAGGTAAAACTGAAAATCTTTCTCGCAACAGAATCCAATTGTGTGGGATTTGAACCTAGGCAGTAAAAGACATTGTGATTCACAAGTCACTGATTGGTCTAAATCGTTAGTTTACTAACCACACCGCCTAGGTTTGAATCCCATTCAGGCAGATCATTGTGTAATAAAGTGTCAATTTGCTTGCCAAAGATCAGCAAAAACAAAAATACCTGTAAAAGCAAAAATATAGGCATAAAATATCCAACATATACTGCATATCATAAACTACTAACTCTATATGACACTGTCCTGTAATATGGTATCTATGTTCCTTTCTACAATTAGCTTATATGTTCCCCGTCTCGCATCAACTGTCAACAAATCTGTACATTTACAAAATGCATATCCTATACACTATCATATGGTATTCAAGTTCCTTATACAATCCAATCTGTATGTTCACAAATATTAATAGTTCACAATTCTGTAAGAATACACTAAAATAAAAATATGTCTTTCCACAAATATTACAATCTTTGTATATGATATATTTCTTCAGTCTACTTTTTCACTTGTATTATCTGTCAGGTAACATGTACACATCTGATCTTTACTTAACAGTAAAATGGCATTTCCTTCTGGACTCCATTTTAATGACTGCACCAAAAATGATCCTAAAATAAACACATATATTACAGTTAATATCTTGTTTTATATTATTACTCAAGGGTGCACAAAATCAGTTATCTGCCCCTTGAATGTGAAGCTCGAGAGGATTAGTGGGTTCATGTAATAACCAGTTCTTTAAGGAGTAATCTGCACCTTGACTAGATGCTTCATGACACTTGCTTCATGTGATGTAATATCCAGTTCTTTAAAGAAAAACTGTTAACCATCAGTGCATTAGTTTTGCTTGTATCATATGCTGGGCACTTCTTTGCTTCCACACAAAAATACAAGTTGTTTTTATTATTACTTGAAAATTGCTTATTACTATTGAGTTAATTGTCTATTATCCATAAATCAGCAAATTGCAACTTTCTTTGCAATTTTAACTTTGTGGCTTCAAACAAAATTCAGATATGTTTGTACCAGTTCTTTAGCATTTTTTTTACAAATGAAAATACTTGAGAAAGATGACTGCTAGTCAAATGCAACAAATTGCTGTTATCAACCTTTTACTACTTTCTTTCATTTTTTTCAATGTTTAGTAACAATTTATATTTGTACAATAAAATCAAGACAATACAATAGTCATAACCATTAAGATCATATGTGAAAAACACATACTGCGACAAAATCCTTTTTGTGAGGTATCAGACCCAATATTTTATTTGTATTGGGAAAGAACTGCTGAAAAAGAATATATAAAATTATGATAAATACCTTCTACTGGTACCTGTACTGACAAACAGCCAGCAGGTGACCACATATAGAGTTTATTTGTTCCAGTACACAGGGCCAGTCTGGTACGATTTGGATCCCATTTTATACCTATAAATGAATTCAAAAACATCATCAAATGTATATATAATAGTAAAGATGGTGGTGTGGTAGAACAGTATTTTACAATCCAGCAAGAATATTTCACCCATGTTGAGGCAGTCAGTTCTAGAATGGGGGTTGAAACAAGAATATCCTAAAAACCTTTGGCAAGTAAATGACAATACCCTGCCACAGTGAGGTTGTTAGAGGCACTCTGATATGTAAGCTGACACACTTGATCACTGAAGCCTCCTACTAGCAAAGGGGGTGCAAGAGAATTTTGTTTGAAGTTAAAGCGAACAGACACACAACATAATTAGGGTTAAACTGACCGTTCTGTATAGACAGATGCCATAGGTCATAAATATTAATATATTTCTTGACCTAAAATATTTTTGGCAACTAAAAAACATGGGGTTATTATCAGCATAGCAAGTACATATAATTTTAATTGGTCTTATGACTTTGATTTAAGCCTTGTCTGATAAAATAAGATAAAATATACTAGATTTAATGATTATGATACATACATAAAACAGTCTAAAATACCTTATTGCATTAAGATTGAAGTTGAAAACTGGTTTACTAATTTGGTGTTTGTTTATGAAGTAATAAAATGCTATTTTAATAAAATGGTAGTGATGAAATAAACTACTATCGGTAATTATTTTTTTTAATGCAGCTGTCTGTTGCCATAGTAAATACCATAAAGACTTTTGAAGTGTTCCATTTTAGTTTCAAACTAAGAGAGTGTGTTCTTTGGTGTATATTAATTATGACAAAATGTAAATGTCAAAATGGTATATACCAGACTGAATTTAACAGTTGAGTATTTTTCACTTTTTTCTTATTTTTAAAATGTAGCTTTGCTATTTATACATGTATAAACAATTTCTTTTAAAAAATTTGAATGCGTATGCTGCAAGAACCCTCATGATGTTCTCACAAATGAAATTATATAGCAACATAAAATAATAAGTTATAACTAAAATGGGATGCCATTTCAAAAGTGTCTCCCAAACAAACCTAAACTAGGAAATCCCAACCTTGTGCATGGTCAAAATATGAATAGCCAATGTTATATTTACTCGCCCTAAAGATTGTACCTATGAAGTTTCATAAAGATTGTACCTGTGAAGATCTGTTAAATTGATTTTGAGAATATTGGTGGAAGAAACAGAGTAACCACTAATAAAGAAACAAGTTTATATCATGTAACTCACACTTTATTGCTGCTCCTTGCATTAACACTGTACATAGAGCGAGTCTTTGTATATCCCAGATCCACAATGTATTGGGCATATTGTCTGAAACAATAGAAATAAGTATACATTTTAGCATGCTAACTTGTCATATTATTATTTTGAAGGTAAACACCTTGAGTCTAATGCTTAAACTTAGGTTTTTTTTTAAATAAGAATTACTGGTAGCATTATTATTCATATTGACTGAGGCCTTGGTCTAAAATGTTGGCTTACAAGAGAAAGCTTTGCCACGACTTGGAATTCTACATGTTGTTTACAATTAGGTTAGCGGCAAGATGCTCTAGAAAATGGAGATACCCCTACCGGAGGTATAACAAGTTGCAACTGGTATCAAAATAAAGCTTATGATCTCTAGTTTACTAAAATGATGTTGTACTTTGCAAAATAGGTGCACAACACTGTCATTTTAACCCATTTACTCCCAAAACTCGCACAAAATTATATATTCCCTTAAACTTCATAGTGTGTCGTTATTTTTTATAGGATTCAAAATTAGACCCCCATCTGCTGATTTTTGTTGAGAAAAATATGTAGAAATAATTTATAGCTGTTTTAGGTGCTGGATGCAGTATTGGGGGGGGGGGCTGCAATAATGTCTTAGTCCGATTGATAGACCTAAGTTATCTGGGTGTATCTCATGGGCAACAACAATTTTCTAGAACCCCGAGAATGAATTAATCATTCTGTTGATTTATCACATACTAAGATCACATCCATGAGGCAATATGTTGACATTTTAGTAGATTTAGATTCCCAAAGAGGGAGTATGGTCAAAACCAGGAAATCGGGAAAACCCAGGTGTGACTGACTGACTACACATCTAGCTGATCTTTATCAAATGTAAGTCTTCGACTTTTAAAGTAAGTATCAAGACAATAAAAAGTCTAACCCAGCCTTTCTTGGCATGCTTATTTACAGAATTTATGTCATCAGCATACTGAAAGAACTTTGGCAACTCTTCCGCTAAGCATGATGCGTAATTCCCCTAAATGTTTCCACTGTTGTTTAAGAGCAATTATGCAAAATAGACATTCAATCAGACCCAACATATGATATTAACAACTGGTAAGGGAAGAGTAGTGGGCAGTTATGATTAAATGGGAGTTTAATCTGTATAAGTCATTGCATGAATTATTCATGTGTACTCTTTCTAAAACAATTAAATTGAATTATGATTATTTTATATAATATATCTTTTTATTCTTTATATTTTTTTGTATTTTTTTATCTCAATAAAGTCTAACTGTATAGCCCTATTATATAATTGTCCTATCTTTATTATATAGGGGCTCCAATAACAAAGATGGAAAATTATTTCGAACCACCAATGAAAAAAAGCAAAACAAGTAATTGTGTCATATGTGATCGACCACTTTGTGATGAACCTGCAACAAAGAACCCAACCGAACTCGGTCTCCGCACACTTTTAGATGCTGCACGAGTGCGACAAGATGCTGTTCATGAACGACTTTCCCCTAGGCGCGAGGACATATTAGCTGGGAATATTAAAATAAGTTTTCACAGAAGTTGTAGAGCCTCGTATACAGCTAAACGCAATTTACAACTTGCTACTCGAGGGGAGCCTGAACCCGCTCCGTCAACAAGTCAGACGCAGGATGCTGATTCATGTGATGCCAAATCACGGAAACGACTCCTTCGAACAGACACCTCAAACTTTGATATCAGGAGTCAGTGTTTTGTCTGCACCAAGTCCTACAAGCGGAATGAAAAACTGACGCCAATTTCAACTGGTACAGGGAAATCAACGCATGAAAATATGCTAAGAGCAGCAGCAGAACGACACGATGAAGAGATGAGGCTCAGAATGTTGACACATCCTGATCTTTTCGCATTTGATGCCAGTTATCATCGTTCCTGCTATGCGGCTTATATTAGTAAACGCAATATTCAGGCAGCAAGGACAAGAACTGATAATGAACAATCAGATACACCGTTTGACAAAGGTTTCAAACAATTCTGTGACGAACTTCAAGTTACTATTCATTCTGGTAACAAACCTATATTATTGCTCTCTGAATTGAACTCCAAGGTTTATCAATATTTTGCACACTGTAGGTGCAACTAACCCAGACTCGTATAGATCATGGAAACTGAAGGAAAAGTTGAAGGGACAGTTTGGTGATAGGTTAATATTCATATCTCAATCAGGAAAATCCGATCTGGTGTGTTCCAAAGACGTAACATTAGGCGAGGCTCTAAAAAGAGTTAATGACCTACATCTTGAAAATTCTGATGATGGAAGTATTGAATTTGTTGATACTGGAAGTGATCTAAGCGATTCTATGATATTGCACAGAGCTGCAGGTGTAGTGCGCAAGAGTATTGCTAATAAGTCATTCATTTCAGATTTCTATCCCTCCAGTGGGGAAATATGCACCGCGAAGTGTGCTGCATTTGTTCCTACGCCACTGATCGAGTTCATTGCCTGGTGTACATCACAGAAAGCATTTAAAAGTGCCACAAGTTTTACTGATGGTTGTGCAGCAGGTAATCTGTTACAGGTATTAGCAATTTGTCAAAACATCATTGGACTGAGTAATAACATTTCTACCCCTATCAGCTTTGGTCTTGGAATCCAAATGCACCACAAGTTTGGAAGTCGGCGACTTATTGAAGTACTCCATGAACTGGGGTATTCCATTCCCTATGATGAAGTAAGGCGTTTCTTGACATCGGTGGTAGTGGAAGACCAAAAACATGGGGGCACGTACATTCCTCGAGGTATTGCCAAGTACAAAGAAGATAATATCTATTCCATTGTAGATGCTGCCATCGACAACTTCGACCAGAATGAAGAAACACTTGATGGCACATCTACCACACACTCCATGGCAGCCGTCCTATACCAGAGATCATCGATCAAAGACGATATGCCTGGTATCCCGAGGTTACAGAGCAAGACATTGGATGTATCCAAGTACTTGGAGGATTCGCCTGACTATCTACGGTAAACCCCGTAAACGACCTGAGCCAAAGCGTGTTGCAGAAAACTGCATCTTTGATGTACAACAAGGAGATTCCCACAGACAAGCAGAGCTGCGCAATTTGGTGTGGAAAATTTGTAGAAACATGGATGATGTAGACACACTGCCAGCCTGGTCAGGGTTCAATGCAATGGTGTCAGAGTCTGAAATTCCTGTTGCCATTGTCAGGTACCTTCCCTTTATCAAAGCCCCTCCAAGTGATTTCTCAACGGTGTATACTATCATATTGAAGTTGATTTCCATTGCTAGATCGCTAGGACAACCTCATATTTTGGTGACTGCTGACCTTGCCATCTACAGTAAAGCACAACAGATAATCTGGAGCGAAGTTGAACTGCAAGACAGTGTAACAATGCGGCTTGGTGGGATGCATCTCATAATGACCTTCCTTGCCAGCATTGGGAAGCTTTATGGTGACGGTGGCTTTCTCGACGTTCTGACTTCATCTGGTGTCTATGCCAGTGGTACAGCCCAGCTAATGTTGCAAGGCAAACATTATGCAAGAGGCATTCGCGGGGTGAAAGTTGCCCATGAAGCAATGACCCACCTGTTTTTGTCTGCAGTAGAAACCTATGCAAAGAAGAATGATTTGCCCTGGATTGACGATGAAGTCCATGAACTAGCCATTAACCTCCAATCAACTATCCAGACGAAGAACCAATCAAGTTGTTCTGAAATTTGCCAATTGCTGGAGAGCAAGATCTCAAATTTGACAGATACAATAAATCAATTTAAGACATTCGGGAATGGATATTCTGGGACCTTCAAGTACTGGAACAGTTTTCTGGAGGCAGGAGATTTGCTGTTGAGACTTATCAGGGCCGATAAAGAGGCAGACTTCCAACTTCACCTAGATTCAGTGATGGATACCATTCCTTACTTTCATTTAGCTGGCAGAATCAACTATGCTAGATACACGCCAATATATGTGTCCGAGATGCGACAACTTGAGACTAAGCAGCCTATAATGTACCAGTTTCTAGCCAAAGGAGGTTTTGTTGTCCGCCGATCAGACAATTCCAAGTTCAATAGTGTCCCAACCGACCAAGCACTCGAGCAGACCATCAACAGGGAGGCAAAGGGTACTGGAGGTATAATCGGTTTCACTATGAGGAAGGCTGCTCTGCTGCGTTGGCTATTGACACGTCATGTCTCTGGAGAGTACTCGGAGGCTTTTGAGAAACTCTTTGAAAACAAAGCAGAAGGGAATCTACATGAGGAGCTTGGTCAAGCAAGGATCACAAGAGACAAGACAGATGTCGCCACCATAAAAGATTATGTCAATGACCATTGCCAGAACCCCTTTGACTTGGAAAATGTCCCAAAAGAGCTTGTCAACATCACGACTGGGCAAATTGCAACCAAGGCTGTTGAGGAATTTTTGACATCAATTCCAGAAAAAGGAAAGACCATCCAGAAAAAGTTTGTCGATGCACGGCTAATGGATGGAGAGACCAAGAGCTTTTGGGATGCTATTCCCAAATCTACACTAGCAACGTTTGCTAGCATGAAGAAGGCCCTGTCATTTGACAAAGAGAGGAAAATGGTCCTTGATCCTGAGGTACTTTTCCGTCGTCTGCTATCTGTTGCAAAGCATCGAGACATTGATATGAGGATGGTTTTGTCATTTGAGTTGACACCAATCCCGCCTGCATTGTTTCATGATGATGGAACGATGAGAAAGACAACAAAGTCAGATCTGGCTGATAAGTTGGAGAAAAAACTGTCCCCAAGAAACAGAATTGAAATCCAAGGCCTGTATCCCAACAGCATATATTATTGATGGCATGAGTTTTGTCCAAGGAGTTAATGAATCGCAATTCAAAACCTTTGATGACCTCGGGGAGATTGTAGTCAAAAGGTTGATCAGACTGTACAACAACCCTGACCTCGGTATAGAAATTCTGATCCTGGTGTTTGATCGGTATGACGTAAGTTCAAGTATCAAAGGCAACGAGCGGCAACGACGTGGCGATATAGGTGCTGATGGACCATCTCACAAATCATAGGAAATAGACAAGTCCCTAACTACAGACAATTTCTCAAGTCAGGACAGAACAAAGCAGCTCTCATCTACTTCTTGAGCGAGTACATTGAGAAAAATGTACCAGACAAAATTTCTCAAGAACATAAACTTGTGATTGCTGGAGGTCATCATAACCGAGAAGCTGTGAGAGAGATAACAAATCTTGGAACAAGAGATCTGGAGGAGCTATCTTCAACCCATGATGAAGCAGATACTAGGATGATATTGCATGCCACCCATTTGTCTACCTTTCCCCGAACTGTTGTCAGATGTGATGATACAGATGTACTGGTCATTTTGTTGTACTATCAAAGTGAAGGTAAATTGAGCAATGATGTATACATGCATGCCGGCCACTCAGGAAAGTTTGTCACCAAGGAGCGGTTCATACCAGTATCAAAAATTGCCAAGGTGATTGGGAAGGAACAGTGTTCTATTTTACCTGCTGTGCATGCCCTTACAGGGTGTGATTCGACTAGTGGCTTCTTCAGGCTTGGAAAGAAAACTGCCTACACCATTCTCCAGAAACACCAGGAGGCTCTAAAGGGACTGACAGAATTTCACCTTCCAGATGACGAGGGACTTGATACTGCTAGAGAGCTCCTCCTCTTGATGTATGGCAAGGGTAGCAAGGGAAGATCGTACAACACTCTGGATGAATTGCGCTATATGTTGTCATCCACGACTGACAAACCAGTTTCATCCCTTCCTCCCACTGATGATGCGTTTAGGCAACATGCCCTGAGAGCAAAGTACCAGACAATGGTCTGGTGCAATAGCCATGTTGCAATGCCCAGTATGAGAGTTCCCACTGAATATGGTTGGGTTGAATGTGGAGACAGCTTACAGTGTGTAACAAGCCTTAAGGAATCAGCCCCTAGAGAAATACGGGATTTGACCCATCTATACTGTAGAGATACTGACTGCATCGATGGTAGAAAATGTCCATGTGTATTTGATGGCTTGAAATGCATAGAAATATGTCGCTGCAATAGCTGCCCAAACACTGTCAATCTACTTCAAGATGATGATGATGGGAATGACGAGGAAGACTGAAATCATGTTATGGTGATGACTGCTCCAAAGACCACTTCAAACCATAAAGGCCAGGGATATACAATTACATAAATACTAAGCTTCTTCAGTGGCATAAGGACAAATCCTATCGGTGCATGTTTGACCCCTGCTAAATTGAAATTACATGAGCGCACTCACCTGATTCTGTTGTTTCGTAAAATGAGGGGTCACCAACCATTTTTATATTGTGGCATCTTTATTTAAAATTTAAAGTTTTTTAGACACTGGACACAAATAAAAGTTATTCTAATTATATATCCAAGTGTTTTAGTCTTTATTAGATAATAAGAACGAGTCAGAACTTTGGGAAAAGTCAGAAAGGTAGAAAATAGGACAAAATGTGTAGTTTTTTGGGGGGTGGGGGTGATAAACCCATCTAATACTTTAGGCAACACCTAAAACAGCTAGAAAATTTTCCTACATATTATTCTCAACAAGAAAACAGCAGTATGTCGGTCTAATTGTGAAATTCTATAAAAAATAATCACTCAATATGAAGGTAGTGTATTTTATAATTTTGTGCGAGTTTTAAGAGTAAATGGGTTAAAATGACAGTGTTATGCACCTATTTTGCAAAGTACAACATCATTTTAGTAAACTAGAGATCATAAGCTTTATTTTGATACCAGTTGCAACTTGTTATACCTCCGGTAGGGGTATCTCCATTTTCTAGAAGTATTTTCTGCTACCTACCCCTGGTCTAAATAGTAGAGATTCCTTTAATGACATGGATATAACATTGTATGTTCTCAAAGAATTAGTATTAGTATTTTTATATACATACCATTTTTGTATATAGATATTTACAATCTGGACTAAATCCAAGTGCACCCACACCTATCTTAGGATTGGCTTTTATTTGTGTGGTTCACAACTGGAATCTTTACTGGAGTTTGCTGAACTTCATCTAAAAACAATTGTAAAAACAAAATAAATTTCAAATGTAGCTATTCAATATACCGGTAAATATAATTGATCATAAATTATTGTTTGTAAAATGAATTTTTAAACAAATCCTGTCCCAGTCTTGTCTCACGAAATACTTGATTTCTTTGTTACCCCTGATCCTTTTCCAATAAATACTTTTTTATTGTCTATAATTAAGACAACAAATCTTTTATCATAAATATCTGCATGCAAGTCAAGACTCTTTCACTTATATAAGGAGTGGAGTAATGGAGTTTTATGGCCCAGACAAAATTCTGTTACTTACAACATTCAGTTCACAGATGATTGAAAACTGACAAACTTTTTCAAACAAGGATCTGCCGAGTGGGAAATGAGCCTTGACGTTGAGAGGCTCTGTGATACAAAAGCATGTGCTTTAGATCAATTTGCCACAATCAATGGAGTTTCATGTTGTTTGGAATCTCCAGAAATCCCTCATTCTCACATAATCTAATATTATAATGCTTACATTTACTCTGAGGTGTAAACAAGGCAGTAGTTGGTGCATCAAGGTCTTCATTAGTCGGCAGTGGTGCTCTGGTCTCTATTTCTTTATATACAACCTACAACAATAAAACATTTTAATATTGTATGTATTGAGTTTAATTGAAACTGCATTGTTTTTCCATAGGAAAACCTTGAACAAGACAATCAAAACGTTTAAATCAGAGAAATTGATTTTTATACATGAAGATGGCCAAATTAATTTTTGGCATGTCCTTACTCCAGTATTACATTAAACTTTGATATTTCTTTGACCTCTAACAATGTTTTGACTGACCATTTAATACCCTGGCTTTCCCACTTGTACATTATCCCAGCAAAACATATACAATGTATACATTCATAGAGCAAATACAAGTACTATAAATAAGTAGATACATAGTAAATATTTCAAAAACATTATTTTCTTCTTTAAATACATACCACATTTGTTCCCTCGATTGTACTTGAATGATCATGTTCTGCCACCGTCTTCCATGTTATATGGTTCAGGAGTCTCAACTGTAAAAGAAATGCAAATCAAATACAATTATAATTATTGGTTAACATTTCTTCCGTGTTTATACATCTGGCAGCTGCTTGCTTATCCAGTTATTCTGACATGGAAAGACTAAAAGTACAAGACTTCCAATGAAATGTCCCCAGCATTTATGTTGGTAACCTAGATGGGCTGGAAAAATGTTATATTAGATGGCATCCTCAGGGGATTACCCTTGAATAATCATAGCATGTGAAGATGACAAAGAGAATTGTTAATCACTTTTATTCATGACACTCATTTTGTGAATTATTTTGCAGCATGAAAATTCTACAACTACCAGTCCATGATATGAATTCCTCTATAAAATTCTATTTTCATCTACTTTAATTTCACTTTTCTTAGGTACATATACAGTAGATGTTAAAATCACTAAAATAAAGTTTAAGGGGAAAAAAGTAATTTGTAGAATAAACAGATAGTCTTTTAATCCAGAGAAAAATTCTTGAAACCTGTTATACAATTTAGCAATTAACCAGAAATGTTCACAATGTTCCATTTTCATTGACAATTTAGTTACATTATAAGGTCAATTATAAAGAAATTATAATTTTTTATTTTCACATTTAATGTCTAACTTTACTGAAATGCAACAGGATTTTGTATAATTTAGACTGTTTGATGACTTTACGAAAGGTATTAATGAAAATAAACAATATACTCCACATTTTTCTGTCTGGAAGTTGAAAGATGACCTGAAGAGATTATTGTTAGGTTTTAATTAGGTAATATATAGGTCATATTAAAATAAAATCCAAAGAAAAATAGAATAACAACAATTTGCATAAATGTGCCAACAGAAAAACAACAACCAATATAGATACATTGTATTTAAATAGATATGAAAAGTACTTTTATTTACAAGAAAGAAGATGCCCTTAAGATATCAAAAATCCCAAAAATCAACATAATGATTAACCAATAAAGATAACAAACTCCTTGAAATCTTTATTGAAGGGACATTTTGTGGAATCTACGGCTTAATTTTAGTAAGCATCTAAATGAAATGATCAGTTGAAAAATACCCAAGGGGAGAAAACTACATTACATCAATAGATACCTAACAAGGCTACCGTAATTCAGTTTATCTTAATACTTATTGAAAAAGATTTATTTTAATTAAATTAAAGAATAAAGTAACAAGATCACAGTCAAACATGTCTGTAATGACCACAAAGGGGAACTAGCAAAGCCTTACTAATTGTCCAGGATCAAATAATACATGGGGAAAAGTCCAAAGATGTCCTATTGTTTATAAGCCTCAACCACCAATGTCCATTGATGCAATTAATGCAAGATAATTATAATTAATATTGCACCACTGACTAGTTATTTGGTGCATGTATATAAAAAACTAAAATGTTTTTCTTATATGCTTCATAAAATTCACATACAAGTACAGTATATCAAAATTTATAATTAGTTTATAAAAATACAAAATAATCTCAATTTAATCCATGCCATGGACGCTATTCTGCTCTATTTAGTACAGAAATAAAAACAGTAAAAATGAGTTTCTTTTCAAACTTTTTAAATATATAAATATACCATTACAGGAAGGTGGATATAAAAAACACCTGCTTCTTAAAAAAAATCCCCAAAACTGAGAAATAATTTGTAATCACAGCTCGATATCTCTTCAAGTTAAAACCTGCAATAAAGTACCGGTAGGATACTGTTTAATAGATTTAAAAAAAATAAAGTTTGAAATTTTAAGTTTGATGGATACTAAAAAAAACATTTTATTATTCGAGTTTGATTTTATGAACAGCAAAAGAATGTCAATGGTGTGGCATCTTGAGGTCACTAAGACTGAA
Organism: Anadara kagoshimensis; assembly: GCA_021292105.1. NCBI lineage: Eukaryota > Metazoa > Mollusca > Bivalvia > Arcoida > Arcidae > Anadara > Anadara kagoshimensis. The sequence continues at coordinate 53,960,288 of CM037870.1, read as the reverse complement.
CACAGGTCAAATACAGCCAATTTCACAGACTTAAATAAAAGTCCTGGGCCTTGGTGACCAAGTGGTCTAAAGTGACAGTTTACAAATCATAAGGACTTCTCACCACCTAGGTGTGAATCTCACACGAGACAGGCCCTAATGTGACAAAGTTTGCCAGATCACTTGCCAAAGGTCTGTGGTTTTCTCCACCATTCCTAAATTAACCACCTCAATATAAGGGATTGATTGATTGGTGGGGTTTTAAGTTCCAGTCCAGAATATTTCCCTTACTAATCACTATAGGTGAAATGGCAGAAGATTTGACCTTTGCAATGCACACAGGGCAATGTGCAAGGACACAGGGGCTCGGTTTTTAAGGTTTCTTCCAAAAGAAAATGTGACTTTTATTTCTAAATGCTAAGTGATTGGTGGGAGAACAGTTACTAGACTAGGCACATTTTCAGAAAAGACGTCGTTTTAAAGAGGAAGAGGCATTTTTTAGTAAAAGCAAACCATATATCACTCTTACCTAATTTGGGTGTGCTGAGTCCGAAAATGACGGATACCAAGCTGAAAAATCGCTCTAAGTAGGTCAAAATTTAAATACAAAATGGCCGCCAAAATCAAAATGCATTTTTGCATGAAAGTTGATATAGAAGTTGTTTAGGTAGCAACAAACAGCTATTTATCAAAGATTGTAATATTTCAAGGCTTACTTGGGTGTTAATGAACAGAAAAGTTAAACAAAATACATATGGGCCTTATTGCTCACCTGAAAACATTTAAAAGATACTGAAATTTTAGGGGCAACAACACCTTTGTTGATTATCATTCACAAAATGTGCTACGAAGTTAGATCTTGACTTGTTGATTATTTTTTGCAACTTGGTGTTGTTATCTATTTATAATACTCTTTAAAAATATGGTCAAAAACACAAATTCGCAAAAAATTGTACTCCAGGGGCAACAACTCCTCTATGGATCATCATAGTCTTACAAACATTGCTACTTAGTTTGTCATGTTCATTATTTTTTTTAATGTCTTCTTTATATAACACTAATAGGTTTCTAGTAAATAGCCACAACACCAGCACAATTTGCGAAAAAATCAAATACTTTTCAGGGGCAATAACTCTGTAAAAAGAGGGTTTGATATTTATGAAATCAAAAGATCTGGCTTGCCGGTCAGCCTTCGTCTCAGGTGGCCTGGCGACAAAGGTCATTATGAAAAAAATGTATATATTTGACTCATAAACGAAGTTCACATGTTTTATTTTAGCCAGTTTTAAAGGTTTTCGCCTTTGGTTTTGGATTGTAATTGGAACATAGGACTGTATGTCTCTGTTTAATTCAATAAATTAAGTATGACACATAACATGCTGAAACACTGATATATGTATTCTAGAGTGTGAATGAAATAGCTTACAAAGTTGAAGCTTGTGTTTACACCAAATGCTTAAGAAATTGTCTTGTTTGCAGTGGAAGAGCAAAGTAAATGTAACTACACTAGCCTTCCAAAACTATTTAGGGGTGTTTAGTCATCACCGAGCAACTCTAAGCTGACTATTTGCTAAAAAGGTGAACTTGCACTACAAAATGTTGATGTGAAGTTTGATATTCAACTATACCAAAAGTAATACTACATTTTATTTTATTAAAACAGGTAAGAGTAAGAGGGCTGAATGATATACCGTGAGCTTTCTGTTTAAGGAGATTAGCGCCGATGTCCCTTTCAACCCTTCTAGCGACGATGTCCCTTTCAACCCTTCTATCTCCTAACTATTTAAATCCGTGTATCCGAAGACCAGTGTAATTTTGTAAGTTAATATCAGCAAGGTATTACTCTAAAATAAATAGCACTAGTGACTTGGCAAATGTAAAAAATGGTGAAAAAACAAGATCCAATATTTGCACAATATTTGCACAAAAACGGTTAGGCTCCTAAGGCTATCCATACTGATATGATAGCAACATGCCCCTACATAGGCAAGAGTAAAAAGGTGGGTGGCGGATTATGAACAGGACAAGCAGAACATTAATGATGACACCAGTCATAAGAGGTATGCTACAGTTGCAACGCCACACATTGTCAATAGAGCTTTGTTTTCATTCCATTCATGGTAGCCGAAATCACCATTGGTTGCTCATTTTTGATAAATCCTTTTTTCAAAAAGAAAACAAATTGTTTTTGCAAATCTGTAAAAACAAAAATACTCTAAACATTTTTACAAATTTTGAAAGTTTGGCCACTAATCATTTTAAATTTTTTGGAAACGTAGATAAAACCATGGTATTGTTATGACTGACAGGTGAGTTACAGAAAATATAAGGGCAGTGAGCTGGCATTTCACAGAGAACAGTACATTCAATTCTGACATCTTGCAATAAGAAAGATTTGGGTCTGTTGGGCTTCTGGTAATTAATCAGAAGCACACAAGATGCACTTTGTCGCGTGTTAATCTAAACATTTTAGTGGTATATCCTGCTAGAACCCATAAGAACTTTGTTTCTATGGAGGCGAAGCGGTACATATTTCATCCCTGAGCCCAAATAACAGTCTAAACAATGGAATCACCTGATTCATCTCCGCCAATAAAGGCAGAGAAAGACTGTTCCATCACCACGGTTAACTTAGATATTGATGGTATTCTGGTGGTACATGTAGATTATTTCCAAAACATGGACAAAAAATAAATGGAACATAATTTGTATTACTTTTCAGGCTGTTACGGAAAAATATTCAACTCAAGTGTTGTGGAAAACTCAGTTAAGGTGCCTTACTCCACTGACACAATTCTACCATTGCCTTGACTACAATTAACGAGTGTGGCTTTACATTTTAAAATGAGTGGCCAACTTTTTGCTTAAGCTTGCACATCAGTCTTGCTATTTACATTACCCAGTTGTATAGTGAGATGATGATGTCAAATGTTCATTGGAAGACTTTCTGAATTTTCAAGAAAATGAATTATTTAAAAGTTGCATTGAGCTCCTTAAACATCGCTGGCAAAACTGTATAGAGACTGATAATATGTTGTAAAATAATGCAATATTACCGTCAAAATTCAAACCACTGCATGTGAGGTTCACAACGTATCAATCGATATATGTTGTGATTCTACCTATTTAAGCTATATCATTCTTAAAAGTTTGACGCATGATGACATAGTAATTTGATATTTTGACATTGACAACCACGGGTTCTACTATTTTGCAAGACCATTTGGCAAACTCTGTATAAAAAAGTGTTCTGGAATATGCTCTTTTGCATTTCAAACACGAGTTTCGAATTTAACCGGTAATTCCACACCGTGAGCAGTATTTCAGTATGGTTTTGGTTATGAACTCAATTTATTAGTCATGTAGATTTAATCGTGTACGATGCAAAAGGCATACATAATGAACACACACTTAACTATAGCCACCACTTTATTTTTAGAAACTGTTTTAATTTTGGTTTAAACATTTATACTTCAGTTTAGCCTTTTTCATTTAAATGTAACAACGTCTGAAAGTTATGCTGAAATGTCACAAAGTACCATCTTTTGCTAAAACATGGAACTTAAATAACACTGAGAAATTATATGCCAATAAATTTAAACAGTCGCCATTTTGTTTTCTGAATTATGGGTTCAAAAGCTCACAGTTTTACTTGGTATCCGTCATTTTTTAAATACAGCAAACTCGAATTATGTCAAATTAAGCATGTTGCCAACATTTACTAAAATTTGAAACCCCAAGTAACATTTTTGCATTAGTACACTATAAGTCGCCATTTTGTTTTTGGAATTATGGGTTCAATAACTCAATATTGAGCTTGGTATCTGCCATATGTGAATTCGGGATCCTCAAATTATGTGAAATAAATCATGTTATCAACTTTTACTAAAATTTGAAACACCAACTAACATTTTTGCATTGGTACACCATTAATTTTAGCCGCCATTTTGTTTTTGGAATTATGGGTTAAAAAATTAAAAACTGACCTTGGTATTCATCATCTTTGGAATCGGCATCTTCGAATTGTGTTAAATAAATCATATCACCAACTTTTACCAAAATTTCTCAACCAAAGTAACATTTTTTGCATTGTAATCATTAATTTTAGCCGCCATTTTGTTTTTGGAATTATGGGTTCAAAAACTCAAAAATGAGCTTGGTATCTGCTTTTTTTTTAATTCGACATCCTCTAATGATGTTAAGTAAATTATGTTACTAACTTTTACCAAAATTTGTCAACCCAAGTAACATTTTTTGCATTGGTACACCATTAATTATAGTCGCCATTTTGTTTTTGGAATTATAGGTTCAAAAATTCAAAATTGAGCTTGATATCCGCAATTTTTGAATTCAGTACCCTTGAATTATGTTAAATAAATCATGTTATCAACTTTTACTAAAATTTGTCAACCCAAGTAACATTTTTTGCATTGGTATATCAATAATTTTAGTCGCCATTTTGTTTTTGGAATTATGGGTTTAAAAACTCAAAATTGAGCTTGGTATCCGCCATTTTTGAATTCAGCACCCTCGAATTATGTTAGAAAGGCATGTTACCAACTTTTACTAAAAAATGCCGCTTTAAGTCACATTTTCTGAATTTGTTCCTAGTCTATACTTGCTATTTTTAAGTCTTGGTCAGACCCCAGCCAGATTTTGAACCCCAACCTCCCACATACGAAAGGAGCACTCTACCAACTGCGCTTCCATAGTGGTAACTGTGGATTGGAACCAAAATCCTTGAATCAAAAGCTCATAGTGTTGACCACTCTACAAATGAAACAGGTAAAAATTTTATCAAATAAATTCTTTCCCATCCCTCCCTATCATTTTAAAGTTTTAAAATGACACTAACAGTTGTATCAATGAATCCAAAGGTAGTGACTGATGTTGAGTGTGAATTAAGATTTAGATAAAACAATGATATAACATATTTCATATCTGATAACTCCCGTCCTAATTCTCAATGGGAGGAGAAATCTTGAGATTTCTTAAAACTTTATCTTTATTTAGTATACCTGAACACACATTTTCTGAATGTCATGTAGCTCCCTCACAATCAAAAAACAGAACCACGTGAATCCGGGAATACAGTAAATTGTACATACATGAACAAGATGATGAAAGGTAAGGGTTTTTTACTTTAAAATTTGTACTTTTTATGTAATTTCAGTCACTTATTGTGAGATGAGCATATTCGTTGGACAGTACCATGAATCAACAACAGGATGCCTACTGTGGCTATCAAAAAAGCTTCTGAAATTAACCATTTCGAGAAAATCCATTGACTACACCTTCAAGAATAGGATGCCTAAATAGGCTAATACCAGCCTAAAGTTTGTCTTTAAACTTCTTGCACTTGGAGGACGTAGAAACCACTAGCTATCTATAATATATTGATGACGTTTGTCTACAGATCAACTTGTGTGTTAATACTAATGACAGCAATATTATGGAGTGGATTAATGCAGTTTTAAGCTCAAGTTAAGAATCTTTCACTTATGTTGAGCAGGTATGGTAGGGAAAACAGGTGTGTCTGGAGAAAACCAACTACCTTTGGCAAGCAAACTGATGAACTTTCTTTGATTAACCTAAACAGTGAGAGTCACTGTGATCTGTAAATGTGCGTTTTAGAACACTTGGCCACTGAGGCCCCTTCATGCTTAATATCATGGAGATGTGAGAATAAAAATAAGTCATATACAGTAAAACCTTGTTATAATACCCCTCGATAACTTTGCCACCTCGCTTATCGCCACACTATTTTGAAGTCCCAAAATCCATTTTGTTTATGCTTTTCTTTATCTGCCTTCCCCAATTTATCACCAAACCCCTTTATAACGCCAAAATTTGACTGAACAAATCAAGGTTTTACTGTACATTTAGATCAAGGGTTGAGGAACCCATAATCTCCATCCAGAGTCACCACTCCCATTTATATTTATTTCAACCACAATTCTTCCATACCCCCCCCCCCCTTTTTTTTTTTTTTTTTTTTTTTTTTTTTTTTGAATTTCGTGTTAAATTTTACATGTTTATTTTAGTTCATTTATTTTTGTGTAATTTTATTTAAAGTATGCTGGGTGTATAAATTCTATCCATGTATTATTTTACAACAAGAAATTGCATGCCTATAAAATGAGGCCTGATTAATTTTAAGGATGTTCTATATTACTAAATAGATAAACCAGGATATACCAATCAAAAGATCTATGTTTACTTCAATTTTACAGGCAATTCGAGAATATTATGATAGCCAGTTGACGATCATATCAGATCTCATGGGTTATTAAATAACAGGACTATTTTACACCTAGTACGGAATTATATAATTTGATTTAAATTGCTATAAAAACATAAACAACTGCCTAATCAAATGCAGAGATAAGGTACCCGGTAATGGCAACGGTCATACCTTTTTGAAAAATTCACAAAAAATCAATCAATAATCCCTTAAAATATGCTTTTGGTTTTTTGGAATTTTTTTTTTTTTTAATTTCTATATATATATTTTTTTTATTTTTACCTTTTTATCATTTTAAAGCAATAGCAGTTCTTTTGATATAAAATCAAAAATTATAAGGATAGGTATAATGCGTACCATCAATTACCCGGTATATATCCGCAGTACTGTTATTATCAGAGTTCAATTTGATATTTTTCCTTCTTTTGAAAAATTGCACAATAATTTACTGGATTCAAAAATAATGATATCAATTTTAATTGGGATAAATGGAGGAGTTTAGCATCCAAATTTAGACCTGTTAGCTATATATAGATTAATTATTACTTATGCCATTTTATGTGCACTATGATGTGTACACCAGGTTCTTTATTATGCCATACCTATTTATACAAGAAGCTTAAAGGGCCTTCATGCTCATCTGAGGACATAAGATAAGACAGTATATACATATATGAGGATTTTTTCATTATTAAAAATCCAGGGGAAAAAATGTCTTTAAAGTCAAAAGTCAAAATCTCAAAAGTTTTTCGCAAGTTCTACAAGGAAAATCGAAATTGTTGCCAGGTCCGGCCCATCTATGTGGGCTATTACATTATATCTTCTGTACTTCAAATAACCACAGTTAAAGATAAACACAACCAATATTTGAATACCGGATCTAACTAGCCCTGGGTCAAACCTTAAACCAAGCACTTGAGGAGTGCTTACAGAATTTACCAAATCAGTAACCAAAGGCTCATGTTATATGATGATCAATTCAATGGCATCTTGCACATACAAAAGCAATAAGACTTACAAGGGCCCTGGCACCATTCATAAATAATTAAGAGATAGCCCTTGAAAAAAAAAACACTAGTTATCAGTCTAGGGCCCATGGTCAAACCTTAAACTAGGAACATAAGTTCTCAACTTAAAACGAATACTTATGGAGTACTTGAAGGATATACTGAATGAAAAACAAGGCACCTGAGATAACAAATTATACCACAGCACTAAATATACCCACTAGAAATAATAACAAGTATTACTTCATCCCAGGTAATAGATATATTTATCATACAACAAAACAACTTATGAATGGTGTTATCATAGATAATGTAAACATCCCTGTGTAGATTTGTACCACTTTTTGTTATCTATCAACTTATCAATTACCCTAATCAATGTCTTCTAAGTTTTTATTTCAAAATCTAAAAATTAGCCCATTTTACAATAATATGTACATCACTAACAGTTCTATATCCGCATGCTGAGTGATTGGACAATTTTGCAAAAGGAAAGTAGTGTGTACTAAGAAGTGATGGTCTACAATTTATGAAGACCAAAAGTGTTTGCAACTGTAAGTCATTTACTGGCATTAAACATAACTTTTTAAAATTCTGTACTCTGAAAGCTTGAATTGTTAAAAAATATCTATGTTACATGTGCAATTCTGCAAATTTAGAAAGTAGTGTGTTCACATAAGCAATGGTCTACAAATTCCAGAAACAAAAAGTGGGTATCACTAAATTATTTACTAAACCCTTTGCTTAAATAAAGAAAACCTTTATTTAATGCTATCACTGTCATACTGTGGCATTTCAATGAGGTTCGAAAACAAGTAGAGAAGGTTTATTACAGTAAGAGATTTTAGTTTTAGTACTATTAAGAACTATATTGATAAGCAAGACAAAGTAACTCAATGAAGTTGATTTGAAAGCTGGTCCAAGTTTCACAATCATTCCTTGACTTAGATTTTCCTTCACTTCTGTCAAATTTGAAATCTGAATAATTTTGTTAGTTTTCAAGATATTCATGGATTTAATGTACCAATGTGAAGATCACTCTAAGTTTATTACATCTTTATTCTTATTTTGTAGAAAACTTTCATTTGTTGCACCATATATATAAAAATATTGTCAAAATTAACAAGATTTAAGAAAAGGAAACTCTTTGTTAAGGAATGGTTGTTAAACTGGAGCCTGGTTTTACTAAAAATTTATTTTTACAAACCTTTTCGTCAAAGCTTCCTAAAGCTAAGAACTGACTTGTAGGTGACCAAGCTATACTTTTGACACCCAGGGCATTGTCATAAGCACTATATTTGGCTATACATCTTCCATCTACAGAATACAACAGGACCTTGTACTGTAAAAATATAAAATTTAAATATACCATTTAATAATATTTATGAAAATGGATGAATACAACAATACAAAACGAAAGGGATCTTGATGACAAGTACCAATAATCATCCAAACAGTGCTTGTTACACCTAGGTTTGAATTCCACTTGGGCAGATCCTGGTGGTGAGACAGTTAGTCTACTTGTCTAAGGTCTGTGGTTTCTTTAGGTACTCTGGTTTCCCCCACCATCGCAAACTGAAAGCCTAAGTTTGAAAGTGGCTTGCTAAGGCTGATGATTTTCTTAGGTACTCTGGTTTCCCCACCAAACTGATTGCAGAAGTTTGTCACTTGGCTTGTTGGAGGGCGATTTCTCTGCAAGTACTCTTGTTTCTGCCACCATCCCTGAACAGAATGCCTTGATGCAAGAGTAAGAATCTTGAATGGGACACAAAATGCCATTACATTCAAACCTGTCTAGAAAGGTCACCCAAGGGAACCAGTAAAAATAGCCTTTATGAACAGGTGGCCTAAACATACAGGTTCAAACAATATGAATAAAGAACAATTGGGATACAATTTTACTGGCCTTTATAAGCAGGTGACCCTTATATAGAGGTGACCTTTAAGGCAGGTTGGACTGTACTTCAATAAACTCTCATGTAATGCAATTGATCAAATTGTAAAATTGTATCATCATGTTTTAGTCAGGAATGATGATGCAGTTGGATCAATTACATTTGATTAGATATACATGTACATAGAAATGTAATTTATACAACATCTGTAATACATCAAATCTGAACCACTTTCAAAAAGAATGACAAAAAAAGATTTGCACAAAAAAGCCTTCTGATCATAAACCAGATTACATTGACTTTACGCTTATTGTCATGAATTTTTCTCTTTATCAGTATAGAAAACGAGGCCAAAATACATGTGGTTTAAATAACTACTATTAGCAATTTTATTGTATGATAGTTTTTACAGGTTCCACATATGTGCACTAGTTTGATCATAAAGTGCAACATCTGAAAACTGAAACCTTATTTAAGCAAACAAAAATAACTTTTCTTACAGAACTAAGTTGTTAAAACATCATTAAATGTTAGGACACACCATTAATATTGTTTGGTAAATTAACCTATTTAAACCAAGCACCTGTCAAATCTGAGCAAAACCTCTGGTCCAAAAAGTGAGTTAAATATAGGTTCCACAGTATGTCAAAAGTGACATGTATGTACTCAGATGAAGACATTTATTTTATAGTTTACACATAGTGCTGAAGGCAAATTCCACATCACTTAAAATGAGAACCCTGACAACTAAATTGAGAACTAGTATTCTAATACTACCATAAAACATGACAATTGTATGATTTTTCATGCATTCTAGTCTTTCTCTACATCAAGTTTGACTTTGTTTGATTTTAAAAGTAACTGTGACCCAATGAAGGCTAAGAAGGATAAAAACTCAACCCCACCCCCCAACACTGACCTCGACCTTTGACTTATGCACATAAATTTGGTATGCGAAACATCGTCTCATCTTTGTCTACATTTGTGCAAAGTTTGATCAAGATCCATCCATAGAAATGGAAGATATGGAGCGGACACGATATCGAGACAGACAACCAGACGTTCAGACAGACAGACAGGGTCCCCTAAACTTCGTTTGCAGGGGTATAATAACAAGGGTGTGTTTTTTAAATATATTTTCACGTTTGATATTAACAGATGCCCTTCTGTCAAATTGATCTGTTCAATCACAACCATTTGGTTTGATGTATTCATTTCTTATATGCTATGTTTCCATTTCTGTTAGCCAAAAATCACAGTTGGCTACTAGTGTCTGAGAATTTTTTTTCCCGAAAGTAACCCATATTAGCAAAGTGAAAAATACTTTATAAAAGGACTATATTTTACAAATTTTGGAAATCTGGCTACTAATAATTTCAAATTTGTGGTATCCTAGTTATATGTATACACAAATATACATGCATTACATAGATTTAAATTTTTCTGTCATTGAAAACAAACTTATCAAACTAATCTACAACATTTGATAAGTTTAAATAGAAGACAGGAAAACAATGAAATTACAAACAAAACACTTTATACACCTGTGTTCAGGTGCATCCAGTTTGTTATGTAACAGGTTATACTTAATTTTGAACTGTCGGTAAAAAAATATAAATAAGCTCTATTGTTTGTGAATTTGTAAAACAATTTTAAATATCTTTTAAGATAAAATTCCATCTAAAACACACGAACTATCAGGAATAAGAACACTTCTGGCCATAATTTTTAAACAAACCTCTGAATTTTGAAAACAGTTTTGAAATAATTTCTAAATACTGGATATTTTACCAACCAAAACAAAAACCACTGAATTTGAAAACTTTCGTTAGATTTTTATACAAATTTCTAAATATTGAAACAAGTTTTAAAATAATTTGAAATAATTTACCAAGAGATGCAAAACAATTAGGAATTTGTAAGCTTTTTGTCTAACTTTTATACAAATCTAAATTTTGAAAACAGTTATAAAATACATGTAGTTTTAAAATAGAGATGTATTTCACCAAAAGGGTAAGTAATTTTTACTATAAGAATGTTTAAGGTTTTAATTGGAAGTGACTTATTTAAGGCCGAGTTTAAATTCAAACACATTGGTATTCCTACATAGTTTACTTTACTGTCAAGTCTCAGTTTGTTTCAAGTTGCATCAAAAATTTTTTTAGCCATCTGCACTGGAGGAAAGGTAAATTGATTTATCTTATTAAGTATTTCATCTTGGATAAAATTATGGATTTTCTTTCCAGCTAGATGGGAGGTGCCTACCCTTCTGGAGCACCCGACCTCATTTAACTGGTGGAAGTTCATGTTTAACTTAATTTTCTAGTTTTCAAAGTATTTGGATTGTGATTTTAATATGGACAGGTGTGCTTGTCTTTGATAATACACACTGAGCACACACTTAATTCTGATCTAAACACAGATCACAACTAATAAGTGTGTCAAAGCTTGTGGAGTTTTCACCGAATGTTTCTTAAAACAAAAATATTGGAGTGTCTACAAACAGTGCATTTCAAAATATATTATCAAAACAACTTGAAAGGCAACCCAGACAACAAATTTGGGTGTATTCCTGTTAGTCCAACATTTGAGATTTCATAATTCCCGATAGTCCAACATTGCTTATATATACATTTAAGATCCATGTTTATTTAGGGAATTATACTTTATTTCAGAATTTTACGAGCTTTATTTTTTTTATTTCTTATTTTCGTCAAAACTTACCAAATATAATTTTTTTTTAATTTAGTTATATATGTTCACTTTTTTCAAGTGACTTTCAATTTAATAATTTCCTAAAAACAAATTCACAATTTATTTCAAATGTACACAATTTATTTAAATGTACACAATTTATTTAAAATATAAACAATTTATTTAAAATTTACACAATTTATTTAAAATTTACACAATATTTCAAATTTTACATCTAAAATTTACACAATTTATTTAAAATATCTGTTATTTGTTTAATAAGTTTAAACAATTAAAACAATCTGATTGTTTCTGTGAACATGGGATGATTGATCTTGTATCAATTGTATCTTATTTTTTAACGTTTTATTTCATATTTCATAGTGCATTTTACATTAAATAGCCCAAGTAGGAAAGTAATATTTTCAAAACAGTTACTACTTATTATATCTGATTTTACAAGTCTTTTTAAAAAGACTTATCTCTTAATTGAAGTGAAAAAATTTAATAAAATTATTAATTATTATTGATACAAGATACTTTTACTGCATTATGATATATTTTATAAATTCATGCAAGGCTTATTTGTAGGAATGTTTGATTATTATTTTTTGTGCTTTTGATATCTTTTGTAGTTTCTATATATATCATGTGTAGTGTGTGTGTGTGTTTCGATAATTTTTTTTTGAGTGAAATATATTTGTACGAGTTACTAGTATTTTTATCGAAACAGACTATAGCCCAAGCTGATGAAATTACCTATTGTTCTCCCTGCCCCACACATTCCTGATAGTCCAACATGAAATTTTAAGATTTCTTATATCAGAACAATAGATGTTGGACTAAAAGGAATAAACCCAAATTTGTAGGTACTAAATTTCTGTATAAGCATGTACTTTAAACTACAGTACAGGCCTGTCAAAAGTTTAACCCTAAACTAACGCATTTGTGCTGAATCAGCAGCACATCTTGGTTTCTTGATGAATTTTTGACAGCTCCACCACTTTCCGGTCTCTATCAGTCACTTAGTCACTTGACTGTCAAACTTCAACTCATTTTTTTTTTTTTTTTTTTGTTAAACTTTGGACAGGTCTGTACTGTATTCCAGTAACGTTTTTGCTGAACTTTTCTTAAAACTTTTTTTTCAACCATTTAAATACTACACAAGGCTTTTCAAACTATCAGTAACTCAATATAGTATTTGTCTTCACAACACATTTCAATATGTGCAAAATAACTTGTGCATGGCAAGACAGATGTCCAATCTGCAGGTAACAATTTATTCTACGTGTCTGTACTTTTAAATAAGTCAGTATAAGTTAGAGGCAGGTAAACTGTAATTTATACACAGGTACATAAGTAAAATAATTTACATTATCTATCATACAGTTTCTTCATCACAAACTGACATGATAATTTAAACCCTTCATTAATCTTATGGGCAGTCATTGATCAAAATTCTCAAATATCTTCATTTAAATTCAGAATTCAGACTGTTTCATCTAAATGGATCATAAAAACACAAAAACACCCCATTGGCAGAATACTGTAGTTTCAAATTACTAATCAACTATTAAATTTAAATTAAGTCTTTTTAACTAGAATTTTAATTGAAATTGGCAAGATACATCAAGCTGTCAAATAAAAACAGTTTAATTCATATCATCTGATACAGCAAGAAAAAATCTCCTAATTTTAACCAGTCAAGGTTATCCTGAATAGTATGAGTACCAGTACATTTTGTATCTTGTATTTATATTGGCTGCTTTATTTGTGTCCTGAATTTTAATTGGCTGTGTTTTCTTTTCAAATTTATTTTCAAAGGTCACCTTGCCATACCTTTCAAAAACTTAACTGACAAAGTTTTTGAAATTGGTACCATGTAAAATTAAATCTGCTATGGTAAAGCTTGTTCCCACTATGCATGGGAACTTTATACAGCAAAGCAAGCTGCTTACAAATAAATTGTTGACACAAGTATATTGCAAGCCTATCAAGGCCCTCAAAAAGTTGTATGGCCATCATCACAATATTGTTGATAAGTATGATGTCACTGTATTCAAAATTACCCAGGATATATTTCATGTCACATAGTTCCATTTTACTTTCATTTTCAATTTTGATGACACACATGGCAGGTGTAACTAGCTAATAAACAAGAGATGCTTACAGTACCTTCTGTTTGGCCTCACTTCCCAAGTGTTTAACTTAGTGTATTAAAAGTTTTGACTTTGCTTTGGAATTGTGATTTGAAACATGGATTGGTATGTTTGTTTTGGACCGTGATCTGGACTGAAGCCTTAAGGATGCAAGAAAGAAACAACTGACAATAATTCCCTGCATGTTAAGTGTTCTACTGTCTATGGTACTGTGGTTATGACAGCATATTTTAGAAAATGTTATAGAAAATCTAATCAATCTGAATAAAGTTTGGTGTAATTCATTTACTTAAGCCTTGAGGCAATTCAAGATAAGAATTTTTGCCTGCAAGTTTAAAATCTACCAAAATAGTCCGGCAGAGAAAACCTATATTTTCTCAAAACCTAAAAATTTGGTCTATAGTTTGTTTTTTGTTGAATAGTATGAGTATATGTGTATCTGATCTTGAATCAAGTTGATGCCACGCTGTCATCGTTGAGCATTTTGTAAAATTCAAGATGGCGTCCAATATGGTTGAAAAGTAGGAAAATCATTGAAATATGTTCTTTTGTTGTTTTGTACATCAACAAAATGTCATTGAATTTGATAATTATACCCCTACTTCGAAGAAGATGGGTATATTATTTTACCTCTGTCCTTCCGTCCGTTCGTCCTTCCGTCATCTGTCCGCCCGAAACAAAACTTTTGAACATCAACTTCCTGTTACCTTAGTTTGTTTTCAAAATTAATGGTCAATGGTTTTAAATTTTCTCAGCAATTACTAATCAAAGCCACTTGAAATTTAGTATGCAAATTTAGTACAAAACCCATGCCACAAGTACAAGTTTCAAGTCTGTCAGGCATCTACTTCACATTTTCTTTGTATTCTAACATATGTTAAATGCGGGTGTATACTAAGTAAGGACTGCCCAAACTTTCTGTCGAGCCTCTGACGTAGATGCGCAGCCAGGATTGTTGAAGAAAGCCAAAAACTAAATAAAGTTGACTCATTGATGACTGTCCCAATATGCATTGTTCCAAACAGAAAAGAGAGATGCTTTATGTGTCCAAAGAACTTATATCAAATAAGCAATATATATCTGGTAATATGTGTGTAATATCTTCTGCAGCGGTACCTATGTCAGTTAACACTCCAGCCTCCAACTGGTGACTCTATCACTACTTTTCCTTACAGATTCTCCTTGCAAAAGTAATATAAAAACATCTGTATCATCTGATATATTACTGAGATCCCTTCATTTGGCCCTTTCGAAACCTCTACCATCTGTTGAACAATAATATTGCCAGTCTCTTGAGTTGTTCTGATGT
Source organism: Anadara kagoshimensis (assembly GCA_021292105.1). Taxonomy (NCBI): domain Eukaryota; kingdom Metazoa; phylum Mollusca; class Bivalvia; order Arcoida; family Arcidae; genus Anadara; species Anadara kagoshimensis. The sequence goes on along the minus strand of CM037870.1, from coordinate 53,945,001 downwards.
CATTTCTCACACTTTTCACATTGTTATCAGAACCTGAGAACAAACAGCAGTTAATTGCTATTTGAAATAATATTCATCGACTCCTTAACATAGTCATGGGATATTGTACCACAATTGAATAATTACTTTGTACATCTCCTGCTTCTGTGTTGGCATAGAATCTCTGATTTTCATGTAATTCCATATGTTTTTGATCGGATTTAGGTCGGGCTGTTCGCGGCAAAACTTACAACACTTATCCTTATTGCTGAAGATTGTTTTGTGTGGACATTGAGTTATGTTTTGGGGCTGTGTATAATGTCAAGAATCCTGCTAGTGTTCAGGTTCGGGGCATAGCAGGAGTAAAAATTGCAGGTATTTTGAAACAAGTGGAGAGGCAATTGGCAGTGCCAAGTATCAAAGAGAAATAATAAATAACTTAAAAGTTGGTAGTGATTATATGTGGTTTTTCAAAAGAAAATTGTTTATCTTTTAGCAAGATCTTGTAACAAGACATAACTCAATGTCCACACAAAACCTTCTTCAACAGTAATGAATAACAGTGTTGCCTTGGCCAGTCAACAGTCCCTACTTTAATTCGATAGAAAACATATAGAATTATCTGTGTTAACAAAGAAGCAGGAGATATTCCAAATAGTTAATCAATTGTGGTACAATATCTCTAACGATTAAGTTAAGGTGTCAATCCAAAGCATATCAAACAGAATTTAGGCATTTATAAAGGGTAAAGGCGATGTAACTTAAAAACTTCTTGTTAATTTGGCTGCAGTATCTGTGATGAAACAGCTTTCAATGAATAATAGTTATTTTTTTATAACAGCGTTATTTGTCATTACTTTTGCTCATATTATGGATGACATAACTTTTCCCCCGGGGTTCTATAATAAATGTTTAACATCCTTTGTTGTCTGTCTGTCATTTTGGAGTTGTTGCTTCAAAACTGATTTATCTTTGGCAATTCTCATCTCTCTGTTCTCTGTAAACATAGATGTGGGAACTGGTGCAAGTTCATAAGAAAAAACCTCCTTGATGTCAATTTCTTTCGACATTTGAATGCCAAACACTCTTGAATAAATTAGGTCAGTATCATATACCTTTTTGTCTTTAACTTTGAGAAGCTTCTTAAATTCTGTCATTGTTCTTATACATCTCCCTATCTTTTCCTCAAAATTGTCAGGCCAACTGCTTTCAAATTTTGACCACTCCTGTGCTCCAAATTCAATTGTTCTATCAACGTTCACAACTGAAGAAGCAATTTTTCTTGTGCTATGTTTAGGATCTCATCCGGATGATCTTCTGCGTTTAAGATGCTCGCTACTATATGACTATAAACTTGCTGTACAAAAACCCCTTCTCATATATAGCAACTTTCACCTTTCCAAAAAAGTGATAAATTCAAAAAGAGTTTTCAAGGAAAGCAAGATCCCTTGCCAAGATAAATCACTCAGTCAAAGGGTCATAACTTCTGTAAAAATCAATGAACCCGGCGGAACTTGTTTGCAATATGCACAACTTCACTTTCTAGAGATTACTATAAAGTTTGATGTCAAACAGAAAATCCGATGGGCCGTTTACGAGAACTGTTGCGAACAAAAGAGGGACAAGTGGACGGACAGATGGACAGACAGACAACAGGATAGTCGGACGGATGGACGGGAGGCATTACTATATCCCCTTCACCGATTTCTCAGCGGGGGATGATAACTTAAAATTGCCATGATTCAATCAATTAGTTTTTTTCAAACAACTAATTCACAAATGCCCATTTTCATGTTATGGCAGCCATCTTGGACGCCATCTTGAATATAACAAAATGCTCAAGAGTGACAGGGTGGCATCAACTGAATTCTAAAACTGGACTACATAGTCTTTATATATATGCAGAGAAAAAAACTATAGACCAATATTTTAGGTTCAGCTCACCCTCTGCCAGACTAAAAGCACTGAGCCAGGCATTAACACGAAGCAAAATAAATTTGCTGACTGCTAATATGTGGGCATCAATCAATATTTGCTAAAATAGGTTACTTTCTGAAAGAATCTCTTAGGAATTAGTAGCAATGGCAATTTTGACCATGAATGGAAAATAAGATCAATTTCAAATATTGTGTTCAAAATAAGAGTTGTGTAAAATCACAATTCCTGGGTATCTAGACTTAAATGGCAACTTGGACATTTGTATAACAAGTAAACACCACTTCACAATAAATCAGCAAACAATTTCTCCATCAAGAACACATAAACTTGTAATCATAAACTCATCCATACTGATAAAACAAGTTGACCCTAAAACATTATAACTTGAATTATATAACAGGTGTATCATAATATCTAAAAACAAACAATCAATTTTAGTGATTTTATAACATATAACATATTAAATATTGAAGTTTAAAACATTTTTTTTCTAACTGGGTTCAGGTAAACTTATAAGATTTTTAAATATTTACAAGATGAGATATTTGGGTTGAGGCCAATGGTAAAAATGTCAAATCCTTTATGCTCCTGAAAAATCTGAAGTCTGTATCTTAAACGTTTTCAATATTTTTCAGCATATCAATAAGTCATGAATAGATGGTCTTAAGCAGCAGTTCATGAATTACAATGCCCCTCAACTCCTAGGTTCAAATGAAAACTCAGGTTGATCCTAGTTTGAGAAACTTTGTAAGTTGTCTTGCCGTTAGTGGTTTTTCTCTGGTTGAAGTAACAACATTCATTGAAGGTTATTGGTTTTTCTCTGGTTGAAGTAACAACAATCGTCAGAGGTTAGTGGTTTTTCTCTGGTTGAAGTAACAACAATCGTCAGAGGTTAGTGGTTTTTCTCTGGTTGAAGTAACAACATTCACAGAAGGTTAGTGGTTTTTCTCTGGTTGCAGTAACAACATTCTGCAAAGGTTAGTGGTTTTTCTCTGGTTGAAGTAACAACATTTGCTGAAGGTTAGTGGTTTTTCTCTGGTTGAAGTAACAACATTCATTGAAGGTTATTGGTTTTTCTCTGGTTGCAGTAACAACATTCGCCGAAGGTTAGTGGTTTTTCTCTGGTTGAAGTAACAACATTTGGCGAAGGTTAGTGGTTTTTCTCTGGTAGAAGTAACAACATTTGGCGAAGGTTAGTGGTTTTTCTCTGGTTGAAGTATCAACATTCGCCAAAGGTTAGTGGTTTTTCTCTGGTTGAAGTAACAACATTCGCCGAAGGTTAGTGGTTTTTCTCTGGTTGAAGTAACAACATTCGCCAAAGGTTAGTGGTTTTTCTCTTGTTAAAGTAACAACTTTCGGCAAAGGTTAGTGGTTTTTCTCTGGTTGAAGTAACAACATTTGCTGAAGGTTAGTGGTTTTTCTCTGGTTGCAGTAACAACATTCATTGAAGGTTATTGGTTTTTCTCTGGTTGCAGTAACAACATTCGCCGAAGGTTAGTGGTTTTTCTCTGGTTGAAGTAACAACATTCGCCGAAGGTTAGTGGTTTTTCTCTGGTATAAGTAACAACATTTGGCGAAGGTTAGTGGTTTTTCTCTGGTTGAAGTATCAACATTCGCCAAAGGTTAGTGGTTTTTCTCTGGTTGAAGTAACAACATTTGCCGAAGGTTAGTGGTTTTTCTCTGGTTGAAGTAACAACATTCGCCAAAGGTTAGTGGTTTTTCTCTTGTTAAAGTAACAACTTTCGGCAAAGGTTAGTGGTTTTTCTCTGGTTGAAGTAACAACATTTGCTGAAGGTTAGTGGTTTTTCTCTGGTTGCAGTAACAACATTCATTGAAGGTTATTGGTTTTTCTCTGGTTGCAGTAACAACATTCGCCGAAGGTTAGTGGTTTTTCTCTGGTTGAAGTAACAACATTCGGCGAAGGTTAGTGGTTTTTCTCTGGTATAAGTAACAACATTTGGCGAAGGTTAGTGGTTTTTCTCTGGTTGAAGTATCAACATTCGCCAAAGGTTAGTGGTTTTTCTCTGGTTGAAGTAACAACATTCGCCGAAGGTTAGTGGTTTTTCTCTGGTTGAAGTAACAACATTCGCCAAAGGATAGTGGTTTTTCTCTTGTTAAAGTAACAACTTTCACCAAAGGTTAGTGGTTTTTCTCTTGTTGAAGTAACAACATTTGGCGAAGGTTAGTGGTTTTTCTCTGGTTGAAGTAACAATATTTGGCGAAGGTTATTGGTTTTTCTCTGGTTGAAGTAACAATATTCGCCGAAGGTTAGTGGTTTTTCTCTTGAAGTAACAACATTCAGTGAAGGTTAGTGGTTTTTCTCTTGTTGAAGTAACAACATTTGGCGAAGGTTAGTGGTTTTTCTCTGGTTGCAGTAATTCCACCATCCAAGAACTAACCACCTGAGTCCAGTTGTTTGAAGCTTTATTTGCTTAATCAATTGATTACTCAAAATTTGTTTTTTTACATATTGAAAAGATGAAAAATAAATAGAAATTCAAATTGAATCACAATAAAGCTGTTGATTCAATAATGATATGTTAATTTTCTTGATGTTTTAAATATGTGCTAATCACTAGTTAACTTAAGCTTTGAACAACTGGGCCCTAGATTATCATGTTTTAGCACCTATAGTTGTTCAAAACTTGGATTGTAAATGATTTTCATGTTACATAGAGTGGAGTGGTGTCTAGTGTAATCAATAGTGTTTTACGATCCAATCAAGTTGGTCAGTTCTGAAATGGTGGAGAAAACTGGAGTTCCCTTAGAAAAAACACTGACCTTTGTGGGGTGGGGGGTGGTAGGGGTGGGGTGGGGGGTCGATCTATGCATAGTCTGAGACGGATGTTTTTTTTTTTTTTTGGAAAAAGAAACAATGTTCCAAACCATGTATTGCTGAATTAAATGGTAGAAAATAATAATTTCATAAATATATGAAAAAGACAATCGGTAATTAAAATTTTAAAAAGTTGTACCCGATCGTTTTGTCATTTCGTATAGAGAGAAAGTAGAGATTTGCAGATCCTACCGTCGCTATGAGGGGTACATTCTAGCAGTTGTATGTAACTAGATCATTTGCTGTTAATCTGGGTTTTAATTAACTGCTGATTATCACTCACAATATTCCCGTTTCATGTTAATGGTGAAGTATGTGGTCATTTGCACACAACACTGTACGAATTATCTCCCTTTCACGAAAGTGAAATCTAATCGATAATCAGTTTTAAAATATGACACAATTGCCTCAACATCAAAATACGTTATCATAACCTTCAAAATAAATTTAAATTGCCGTAGATTTCATGAAGAATTAATTAAATCAACCTGCCGTTGCTGCTCATTTCATAAAAAGTTATGATTTTACATCGTAGGACGCAAACTTCTCGGACTACTTTTTATTGTAAACATGAGATCAGTTCGCCAAATTGCAGAAATTATCAGATGCATCCCGTCGCAATATTTTACTAGATTCCGAAATGTATTCCGAAAATTTATTCCAAATGTGCATATGTAACCAAATGCATTACCCGTCTCAGAATACATATCTCACGATAAAACAGATATACTTCTTTCATGCTCATTTACCAGGCGCACTATTTCCATGTGTACTCATATCTTAAAATTTCATAGCAAAGAAGCTCGATATCTTGGAAGAAAGCGATAGCAAAGTATGCGTTCACTATCGTGAAACGCTGTACAAAAACCTTACAAACTTTCTCATACTAGGAGCTGCATAGAACTTTTTCATACTAGGAGCTGTCATAGAACTTTTTCATACTAGGAGCTGTCATAGTGTGGATTCAAACTTAGGCATGAAAGGTGCTGTGATCCATAAAGTGCATACTTTAGACCAACCTCTAAACTAACCAAGGAGAGTATGATAAGGTTTCACTAATTTTTTATTAAGTTACTAAAGTGGAAAGAAAAGTATTGGTACTACTTTAAGTCAACTTTCCAAAGTTACATCAAAAGTTTGAAAGCATCATTAAATCACAAAATACACTTTTAAATCATTCCTTCTACCTTCAATTAAGGATAGATAAGTTTTAATGGTACACTACTACCAAACCGTTAATGTAAAACTACTTTATATATTTTCTATGATATCTTGCTATGAAATCAAGAAATGTTTTAAAACTGTATAAGTAAGTTTCCATGGCGACATGTACACAGTATTGTTATGTTATACCTATCTCTTAACCCTGATAACTGAATCTAACACCTTTTTGAGTTGTTACCTGTGTGCCTGGGATGTGTATTTTTTCAATATTCACATGCTTCACTGCCTGGGCATTTGATTACAACCTCTTCTCAGACTATTGTATATAAGATGCCCCCCAAGTTATTAACAGTAATTTAAATACAAAATGGTTTTTCAATAGGTAAACTAGTAGATAAATTTAAGTCTTTTTATTGGCTTTTAAGAGAAATTATCCTGGGTCATGACAAGGGTGTCCAACAAACCAAGGATGTGATAAATATCTTTTTACTGAATAATGACAACAAAGTCATTCAAGCATGACCAGTTAAATAAGAAGCAATGTTTATTTTTTCAGTGAATTCAGCTAAAGAGAGATAAACAGGAAGAAGGCCCTCCTCTTCATTTTTCGTGGTCCGTCCATCCAGAGATTCCGTCCAAGGATTACTTTTTATATGTTTTACAATATCAGATGCTGTCTCAATGCCAGGAAATATACCAGAAGCCCCCTCAGGTTCCTAGGAGTCTGGGGGAGTGTCCGTCCATCAATGACACAGGAGATGCCACCACCACCTCCACAGATGGCAGCCACAGCAGCCGTGGATCATTCTATGCCATTCAACCCAGGATGCAGGTAAGATAGGAACATTAAAACCACATGAAATAAGGTTATTTCGACTGACAAAAACTGTAAAATGCTGATTTTTTTCAGTTATTGGATTTTTTTTAAAAATAACCTGTATTGATGCATACCTTACATCAGATTCCCAAAAATTTAGAATGTTTATCAAATAGGAGAGAATTAATTTCATATTAATATTTCATTTACTGTCAAAAAAGTACTGGTACACATACTTACTAAATTATTTAGGTTTTCCCATTATATATATATTGTTAGTCAATATATATAGTAAACATTTTAATCAGATATGCCAGCTGATTTTTAAAATATAAAATAATGTATGAGTTTCAGTTTAAGATCTGAATTATTTTGTCACTATGCAGTACCAGATGTAAATCATGCAAAATTACTAAAAACAGGTATTAAGTTAATTTTTTGGAGAAAGAATTTGTTTGAATTAAAATATTTTGAACTTAAGTCATATTAAACAAGAACAAACATGATGTAAGGAGGTAGTTACTTAAACATCACAGGGCGTATATCAAATCATCCATGTGGAATAGACCACGCTTTATGTAATTATCCATGATAATCTGATATGATGATATACATTTTTTTTGTATACCCCAATGGTTTCTGTACTGTTATTTTTCTAAACTTATTCCACTATGTCAAAGAAAATGTTTTCATTCTATTTTCTTTCTGTCTCGGGGGACCTTTTTTTCATTCCTGTCCCCATGTCATGTCAATTTTCTTCAGATGCTGCAGCTCTATGCCAGGTTTTTATTTATTTATTTATTTTATTTTTTTATTAATTGTTCAAGTTAATCTTGCACTTATATCAAGATGGTCAGTTCAGGGATGGTGGAGGAAACCAGAGTACAAGAGAAAACTAACTACCTTCAGCGAGCAAATTGACAAATTTTCTCACAAGGATCTGTCCAAAGTGATTCAAACCTAGGCGGTTAGAGGCACTGTAATCGTAGGCACATGCTTTAGATCACTTGCCCACTAAACCCACTCCACATCCCCATTTAAGGCAACAGTTGAACATGCAGGTTTTTCAAAGGGTTTCCTGGTAATTCTCCCAATAGACCTCAAAGCATGCCAAAATATGGGACAACTCAAATAAAATAACTATAAGTTTATTTTAACAATCTTTTGGATATTTTTACATCAGTTTTGTTTTAAAAACAAAAGTTACTTGGACACAATCTCCTATCTTCTATACTTTTCTCTAACCATTCATTTAACAGTAATGTTTTCTATTTAATCAATAACTAAAAAGAATTTATGTACTCACATTGTAATAATATTCATCCAAAGAAGTTGAAATATGTCTTAAAATAAAGTATAATTAATAGGGGTCATAAGTACAAGTAAAGTAAAGATAAAGGGGGAAAAATTACCAAACCAAAACAAAAAACGTAAATATGTCCTTGTTATGACTGGGTGCACACACAAAGGTAAAAAAAATCTTTGAAGGTAAAAAAGCCAATCTAGTAACCACAAACCACAAGATAAAATTCTTGACAGCCCTATAACTAATCAAATACATCTGATCAAATTACAGGTAAAACATTATTTTTCTTGTAAACAAAATTATGAATAAATCATTAATGTCAATTAAAAAGGTCATCCGACAAGGTTCAACTCAAACAAAAAGGGTTGCCGTAAAATGAACATGCATTTTTTTAAGTACCGGTAGTATATGAGTGTACTTTTAATTTTTTTATGATATATCATTATCCTACATAAATGATTTTTTAAAAAGAATCTTCATGACCCAATGATCTATAGAACTGTTTTGATGTATTTTTTAATTTTTTATGAAATGATATCATTATCATTGTTTTATTGAACGAGCATCATTCATGGCAGAGTAGTCTTAAGAGTAGACTCATTGAACAGACTAACTCAATTTATTCCAAGTGCTGTTTCATCAATACTACTCAAGCATTTTTCATGGGCAAGACTAACAACATGCCATCATCTCATTAAGTTACTTCAATGGAGACCACACCTTGTAGTATTATGTAGTGCAAGTCTATAAAATTTCTGAGCAAAGTAAAATGCTTCTCATGAATAATGTACAATGATAACAAGATTGAACAACAATACACATACTTGTATAGAGTTCAAATTCTGTAACATTCTGTAACAGCCTGGTACAAGGTATGATCCTTCAAATGTTGTGAAATTATTTTGGGATGCCAATTTTGGGTTCACCAGCCTTCTAGTCATTAAGAGGCCTCTGCATGCCAAGTGGTCTTAAATGCATGCCTATAGATCACACAACCTAAGTTCCTTAAGGCATCCTAATATGAGAAAGTTTGTCAGTTGACATGCCAAAGGTCAATCATTTTCTCTAGGCATTCCAGTTACTTTCATCAATCCTGAACTGACTTTCTATATATCTATCTGATATAAATGAAAGCGTCTTGACCAGGGCCTAAAAATCCACTCTAGTGATCACTACCTCATAACATTTGTGAAAATTTTCTGGAAATATTTTATGTCACAAATTCCTGGGACAAATTCACTTTTAAAGAAAACTTAAAAGATGTAATTTTTCTACACATTATGGGGTATCGTGTTTTATGCTGTGAACAGTGGCAGAACCACATTTTTATCTACAGTGGTCACAACAATGCCACTGGTGTAACTTTTTAGCTATTGTCAAAGGTTCTGTCAACATTGCCATTGTAATCATTTACATAGAGCTTTTGTTCTCACAAAACTTTACCATTTAAGGTAGTTAAGATGAGGCATACAATTAAATGTTTTTAAATTATCAGTACCAGTAATCTTTAACTTTTTGATATCACCGGTAGTTGTCTCTATTTCATTTAAATGGTATGATTCAGATCAGTAACTGATGTAAACATGAGAATATGCATATCTTTCGAAGTTTATCTTGTTTCTCAAACAAAACTAGCTAAGTTTATCTGCACAATTGGTCAAGATGATCTGACCTTTGACCTTTCATAAAATTTATTTCAATAAATAAAAGGTCATAACAGAGACAGATCTAAATCATAAATATGCATTTCTCTAATCTTTTATACAAATGTGGAGTTTAAAGCTTTTTTATCACTTTGTTGAATATCCTTAAATGTTCCAGTTGTGAAAACTTAAAAACAGCATTTTAAGTATAAAATGGCATTTATATCCCCCAAAACTTCAAACTTCACAGTTTTATGATCAATGACACTAATAATCCCTTTGGAAAAAGATTTTTTTTTTTTTTAATTGTCTTTTATCAATTTGTAATCCAGTTAAAATTCCTTTACATGACTACAAATGAATCTGAAACTGAAGTCAGGAAAGAAGAAACATTAACAATTGTACCTGAATATGTATTATACATACAAAGAAAGTAAAGCATCAAGTTAGTAACAAGAACAGCACAATGTAACAGACATATATATCTTGTTGCCTAATTCATTTTCAGCACAATGTTGGCAATGCAAAATTGAAGTTTACAATGCGAAATGACATGACGTCAACAATAGAATATGATGTCAGACACGTTTGTAGTCATATGACATCATTAGTTAATTGTAGATAATAATCTCAATTGTCAACATTTTGCATCTTTGTTTACTTTACAAAAAAGATTATAAGTATTTCTTAACCTTTTAACCAAGAGTTGTCGACTCCATTTAAAGGACATATATGTCCGTATGACAGGTTGTCTGTAGAGGACATATGTCTGTTTGGCAGCAAAAGGGTAAAAAGGCTATATGTATACAAATATACTTAGATTTTAAAACATTATGCTAAAGTCTTAATTTAAATAATTAATCGTTGATCAGTCAGTTTTAGTTCTCAAATTATTTTCCAACGATCAATTCTGAAAACTCTACCATTGTTCAACACTATTTTAGAGCTTTAAACTCCATTTATATGTATAATGAATCTGTCACTTTTGAAATTATTGTGAAACAAATGGATAATTTAATACGAGCAGTTCAAGGTCTCTATTATATACTTAGAACACATAATCTGGCATTCTGTATACAAAATACTATACAAATCTATGGAACAGTTTAATTTTTAATAATTTCGTTTCAAAAATCTATTTCATGTTTCTAGTAGTAAGTGTTTATTACATAATTCCATGAATAATTATGAGACGACGCTCATTTACCAGGAATCCATTCATGATTTTCTGTTCACTATTCATTCATAAAATCAGAAGATCAATAAATAGTGTGTATTCATTCTTTAAAGATTTATTATAAACATATTGATTTTTGAAAACCAATTGATTAAATTTAAGTTTAAAGTGAATCTAATAGGTGTCAAGAATTTAAATCTCTATTAAAAAATTTCACTGATGTTTCTGTGCAAATAAAGAGCTTTCAATACACAGGGTATTCACATTGAATTTGATTATTTTCAGAATTCTATAAGTTCATATAATCATTATATAATAATATGGATTGTGTTACCGTGTGTATAACATTAGACTACTGAATACTGTTTTGTGTAAGCATATGATAATATGCTCAGAATATGTATTATAATGGTTATTTTTTAACAGTACCTCTCAATGCATTTATTCAAATACCATAAAGGCAAGTCCTACTATGATAATTTTGTCAGTTTGCCTGCATTGGTTTTACCACAATATAATTTTGACTCTAATTCACTTTACATGTATATGAATAAAGGTCTAAGTCAACATTTGGCCAAACCTGACAGATAACAACAGAACAAGAAAACTTCAGATCAGACTGAGACTTGAACCTGGGGCCCCACACTATTGGTAAATACTCTACATACTAAGCTATTGGACTGTTACTGAATAATGAATTATCACAGGATGATCAATGTTCTCTCTATGACCAAAACAAACAGGTTAGACATGTGAAGTTCCACCAGGGAAGTGAGGCTGGGTGTGCCGGAAGGGTAACCACCTTCTGTTTAGCTAGCTACACCCTCCACATGTGTAATGAGTTAAACACTAAAACGAGTATAATAAAACCTGCTTTAATGACCACCTCTCTATATTAAATCACCTGTCCATTAAGAGCAGTTAGTGTTGGTTTTAACCAAAAATAGCCTCTACATAAAGACCACTTATCTTTAGCATCCTTATTTATTGGGCCCTGTGAATGGTCTTTATATAGAGGTCTGACTGTATAATCAAAATTGAATTGCATCTGTTAAAAACTTTAAAATTGATAAAAATTATATGCATGGACATACAGAAAGCAGGGAACCTTATAGGATAAACTTACAGGACCTCTTACCCAAGTGAACTAAGATTTTACCATTCCTATACATAAGGGTTTATCTTACTGGCCCTCTCAACCAAGTGAGCTAGGATTTTATCATTCATGTATTGCCACACCTATTCATAAGGGTTTATCTTACTGGCCCTCTCAACCAAGTGAGCTAGGATTTTATCATTCATGTATTGCCACACCTATTCATAAGGGTTTATCTTACTGGTCTTCTCATCCAGGTGAGCTAAGATTTTATCATTCTTGTATTGTCACACCTTTACATAAGGGTTTATCAAAAATTTAAATCAGATTAAATATGAAATATTCAAATATCAAACAGTGGTCAACCAAGTACACAGGTCAAATCAATCAAATCTAATTATTTAGAAGGTCTGGGTACTGAATTAACATCACTTGTTGAGTTTGGAAAGGATCCAAATTTATATTTTGAAGTAAAATTTAAATATCAAATGCCAAATAAGACACCAGGATAAATAAATTTAAGAAACCTGAACCTGATTCCATGCATAATATCATTAAATGTAAAGGAATGTGAGCAAGAAGAAAAGAGCGGGGTAAAAAATGCCATGGAAACATGCCAACAAACTGTACACATATCTCGCCCCTTACAATGATAACAAGTTTTTCTTTTCTTTTTAAAATATTGATGTCTCATCATAAATCCCTTATCTCAAATTCATCAAGGTAGATCAAGATGCATAAAGAAATTGTTTACTCTCAATCTACAGTGTAAACAAATCTCTGATCGCCATACCTGACCTTTGTGACCCCTACCAAATTGACAATACCGATACTTACAGATCTATTTGCAGTAGTAGGACAGGTGATTGTCATTTATATTGAAACTAAAACTTAGATGTTTTAATGAAAAATTTATGGTTCAAGCACTATAATGGCTACTTTCCAATATACTGGAAATATTTTACAATAAAAATATGTACCGGTTACATGCAAAGCATTCCATTTGCATCATCTAATAAAATTTTAATATTCAAATTATTAGTTACAATATACTGATGGATCCAAAATATTTTGAATTAGATAGAATTAGCAGTATGGTTTGTACATTCTGCGTGTATATTAATTTATGTCACATCAGCAATTTTGAAGGCAGTGATACAATGTACAACTGTGGAGACATGTGGCCAATTGGTCCATGCTGCAGATTCATGATTCAAGGGTTGCAGGTTCAAACCCCAGCCTAGGTACATGTTACATCCAAGTTCCTAGTTGAGGAAAATAGGATCTACAAGTCATTACAATGCACAGTTCTTCTATTTGGGAACTATTGAACTTTTGAGAACAAAAGAAAACTGACAAAGTCTTAATGCCACTGAAACAGGGATAATCAGGGAAGAGATCATAGGATGGGGACAGACTAGCAATTATATCAAATCCATCATCAAATAGAATAAAAACATATCTCCTTGATCAGTCTTTTTAATTTTCTTCAAAACAGGTTAAACTAATTGAAATGATTTCTGATTCGCTGTTTTACATCACATTAGAATATTATAATACCAATAAAGTAATACACCCATCATTATAATACCTGTTCAGAAGATAGCATGAATAAAAGCTCAAAAACATGTCAGCCGATAAATAGGCCAAACTGTATAAAAATTTATATTATACTAGAAATTTGAATACCACAAGTTAATATTCATAACAGTTTTACATTTACCGATTACCGCTATGACTAAGCTAAAATTGCCTTTTTGTATGGGCACAGTATCGGAATACATTTGAACCTACTAAACTTAAAACTCCAGCTTCCTATGAGGCTATTATTGAAGCTATGATAAAATTACCACATAACCACAGTGTACACTGAGGAGAACTTGTACTACATAATGATCAAAATCACATAACAATAGCATAACTGTGCTTCAAACAAGGGGTAGACCAAAGTGTAAAGAGTTGAGTTGAGTAATGGAGTTTAACGTCCCGGTCAAGAATATTCCACTTATATCAAGACATCACCAGCTATAGGCAAAGGTGCAGAAATTTTGCCTGTGCGTTACGCTGATGGCATTATGCAGCAGGGTTCTTTATCATGCCAAGCCCACCATGACACGGGACCTCGTTTATTTTAAGTTCCAATCGAAAAGAACCCTGACTTTCAAGTCTCGTAATGCAGAGTGCTTGCCATAAGAACAATCATTACCCACTTTCAAGTCTCGGGTAAGACCCGGTCAAGGTTTGAAACCATGACCTCCCACTTAAGGAGCAAGCACTCTAGCATCTGAGTTACCGCAGTGGTTTCAATGTGTAAAGAAGATGCATCAGTGTTCGATATAGGATTTTTTTCAAAGGGGGCATTTTCAAAAACTTTTTGGAAACACCATAACATCAATATTTTTACATTCATGTCACTTAAAATGTACTATTATGGCCAATAAAGACATTAACCATGGGGTCATTTGACAGAATAAGGCCCTTCAAAAATGAACACTGATGCATCATAAATTCTGATGGGGTAGGTGGAATTTTTAATTGGATATAGGTATTAAAACTGCACTACATAGCAGGGTTAATTAAAATTTCAATACCTGAATAGATTGGTTGTTTTATTAGGTTATCAATATCATAAATGTACTTTGTAAGAGGAGCATCTCAAAATTAACAAGAGGCCCAGGGGCCACATCGCTCACCTGAGCAACTTGCTAGGTAGAAGCCGAAATGAGTTCAGTATTGAAGTGAGTGCAGGGGAGGGAGGTTTTGTACAAACTGAAATCTATACTTCCTACCGATGCTTTTCACTAAACAATTTGTAAGTATTTCTATGTACCGTAAAAGGTTGATGTTTCGACAAGCCTCGGCTTATTCCGTTACGTTTTTCTTACAGCATTTCAACCAATGAAATAATTTTAAAAAAAATTTTCATCATGCAATCTACCAATCTCAAAAGAGAGAAAATGCATAGGCCGAATACTGTAATCGGGAAATGGCAAATAGAAATTATAGAATACAGCAGGATTTACATTAAAAATTAGCTTTTAAATACAAGTACAATTAATATATTTCTCATGAACAATATATTTAACTTTATATCAAAATACTTATATAAAAGAATACAGCATGGAAAATACACTATTATTTAACCATGATTTGAACAAACTTGAATCTACACTACCTGAGGATGCTTCCATTTTAATTTGAGCTTTCCTGGCCTAATAGTTTTTGAGGAGAAGATTTTTAAAGATTCTCTCTATATATTCCTGTGTAAAACTTGACCCCCCTCTTGTGGCCCCACCCTACCCCCAGGGACTATGATTTGAACAAACTTGAATCTACACTACCTGAGGATGCTTCCATTTTAATTTGAGCTTTTCTGGCCTAATAGTTTTTGAGAAAAAGATTTTAAAAAATTTTCTTTATATATTCCTATGTAAAACTTGATCCCCCTCTTGTGACCCCTCCCTACCCCCGGGGACCATGATTTGAACAAACTTGAATCTACACTACCTGAGGATGCTTCCATTTTAATTTGAGCTTTTCAGGCCTAATAGTTTTTGAGAAGAAGATTTTTAAAGATTTTCTCTATATACTCCTATGTAAAACTTGATCCCCCTCTTGTGGCCCCTCCCTACCCCCGGGGACCATGATTTGAACAAACTTAAATCTACACTACCTGAGGATGCTTCCATTTTAATTTGAGCTTTCCTGGCCTAATAGTTTTTGAGGAGAAGATTTTTAAAGATTCTCTCTATATATTCCTGTGTAAAACTTGACCCCCCTCTTGTGGCCCCACCCTACACCCAGGGACTATGATTTGAACAAACTTGAATCTACACTACCTGAGGATGCTTCCATTTTAATTTGAGCTTTTCTGGCCTAATAGTTTTTGAGAAAAGATTTTTAAAAATTTTCTTTATATATTCCTATGTAAAACTTGATCCCCCTCTTGTGACCCCTCCCTACCCCCGGGGACCATGATTTGAACAAACTTGAATCTACACTACCTCAGGATGCTTCCATTTTAATTTGAGCTTTTCAGGCCTAATAGTTTTTGAGAAGAAGATTTTTAAAGATTTTCTCTATATACTCCTATGTAAAACTTGATCCCCCTCTTGTGGCCCCTCCCTACCCCCGGGGACCATGATTTGAACAAACTTGAATCTACACTTCCTAAGGATGCCTCCACAAAAGTTTAAGCTTTACAGGCCGAATAGTTTTTGAGAAGAAGATTTTTGAAAAATACCAACAAAGTTTCAATAATTCTCAATTATCTCCCCTTTAAAGAGGGTGTGGCCCTTCATTTGAACAAACTTGAATCCCCTTCACCTAGTGGTGCTTTGTGCCAAATTTGGTTGAAATCTGCCCAGTGGTTCGTGAGAAGAAGATGAAAATGTGAAAAGTTTACGACGACGACGACGACGACAGACAACGGACAAATTGTGATCAGAAAAGCTCACTTGAGCCTTTGGCTCAGGTGAGCTAAAAATTCCAATGCCAGAGTTGAAAGATTTTATTCATACTGAATCTGAATATCATACCTGCACTAAATATCACCTTAAAAATTAAAATATGAATCCAGTCTAAATTCAGATGGGTGGATTCTTTTAAAAATCTATTTGTCACTTCTTATAAAGGTTATCTCACATACAATAATTTAAAGTAACAATGCTTTACAGGTGTGCCATAAACAAAGACAATATTATTTCTTACTGATCTTTATCCATATTTTATTTAGAGGTAAAAGTGATACATTTATACTACATCCCCTCTACTTAGTACAGGTTACTTATGAATGGCATTCCCCAATAAACCATGTAACACCCTCTAACGTTTGTATGGAACTATGCTGAACCATGTGACACCCTCTAATGTTTGTACCGAACTATTACTTCCATTGGATATGGAATAAAATCAGTTCACATTTTCCCTTAAAAACGACATTATTCCAGTAATTTGTGGAGTAAACGATTTCTAAAACTCTTCACACAATCACCTTTAAAGGGTACTAAATTAATTAAGTGGTACAGTGTGGCAAACCCCATTGTTGTAGGTTTACATATGAACGCACTTGAGAAGGTTTGTATAAATCTTAATACTAGTAACAGTATTTGTTATTTGTTCTGTACACATTTTCCTCTCTTCCTTTTTTTATATATTCCTTTATGGTAGTTTAGTTTGTATATGTAGAGTGCTTGCTCCATAAGTGAGAGATTAGGGTTCAAACCCAGGCCAGGGTCTGACCAAGATTTGAAAATAGGTAACAACTGTTCTTTTGCCAAGCACTCAGCATTTCAAATCAATAGTCACCATGTCTCAGTGCATACTGAAGACATCTCCGTAGAAGTGTGAAAAAAAGTAGCCAAAATGTGACCACTACAGAGGATGCTTTCTACTATAAAACCAAAAGAACAAAAGAAAGACTGAGCACAATAAATAACTATGTTAAGTCAGACCAAAATCTGTATTGTTCAGATAGATTTATTTGACTGTATAAAGTAAAGGTTTAATCTTACCGTGAGTGGACATTCCCAAACTCCCAGGACTCTACCATCAGGTGACCATTCAATACCAGTTAGGTCATCAGTGTCCGTCTCAAAATGCTAATCCAAATAAAACAAAATGATAGTAAGAAAACCTGATCATTATTTTAATGATTCCTGTTAGTGAAGTTAAGAGATTTGCCCAAAACTATGTGCATATTTAGGTGGACTATTATTGTTTAGCTGATGTCTATTAGTAATCAAATTCTAACAATTGGAAGATCAAACCAGGAATGGTACCCAAAACCTCATAAAATATTGGCATAGACTCTGCCAAAAACGTGCTCCTGTTTTCTCTATCAATAATGTTTCACAAGGTTGCACATGTTGAAATTCTGATAACAAAAATGGACTAAGTAAACACAGGTCCAACATTTCATGGAATCACATTTGATACCAAACTTTAAGAGAAGGGATCCAAAATGCAGATTCAGACCAGATCTAAAACTAATGATCCCAATCCTAGCCATGTTTTAGATGGATCCTCTACCAACTAAGCTACCAAGGTTACTACAAAAAGAACATAAACTTACCTTAACTAATTCCCAGGTACTACATGTAAATATACTGATGTAATCTTTACAATCTCTCCTCTCAGCCAGAGCCATATACTTCCCTCCATTACTGAAGTCCAAGTCTACAAATAAATGGCAAAATAGATATCAGATCCAATTTTCAAATCAATTTGTACAAATTTCATACACAGATGGTAACAGTAAAAAGCTTCAAACCTGCAGATCTGTCTGAATTTTAAACCTTAGGTATACCATTAGTTTCATAGTGTGCCATGCAATATGGAGAGAAGCTTTTATTGCTTGATTGATTGATTTTCATTTCCAAAGAAAGAGTGCTTAGCAAACAGTCACTTCCTTTTATTCAAGTCATGGTCAGACATAGACAGGGCTCAAACAAAAAATATACCCATATACTTCCCACATACCCATGCAATAGCGACAAAAATATTACAAAGGTCACAAAATACTGGTAACTGCTTCTATTACAATAATACAACATGTGATTTCAATATGATACCACATACCAGTCAGTTCCATCTCATTAAGAGATTGAATCCAAATTTCTTCCAACATCCCAAAACTTTTGACCTCAATATAAGTGAAAGAAATTTGACTGGGACGTAATATACCATTACTTATAATGAGAAATAGTACAGATAGTTTATGCTTTGAACAAAAATATGCTATTAGCATTAGATTACTGCTATTATATTTCATTACTGAGACTGAATTCAAGAATAGCAAAGTGAACGAGATATTATGAACCACACATGAACTTCAATCAAATTTATATTTATTTTAAAAATTTTAGAACTGTTTTATATTTATTTAAAAAATGTACTTTTTGTGCTTTATTGAAATTCTAAAATTTATTCAAAGTACACTAAATTAGTAAAATCATACATCATGATGGTGAAGCATGATACTAAATGAATAACATTGAATAATAAATCAGTCAGTCTGGTGGGATCTTAATAAATTTACCAGGACTTTAATTTTGGGGATTTTTTGCCTTTCTTTTTTGCAGAAAGTCCAGTAAGTTACCGGTAGTTAAAATCATGATATTAAATATCGTAATCAAATTACGACACAAGGTACATCACATGCCATCTGATTTTTATTTTTTTTTTTTTTTTTTACAGTTCAAATTTCAAATTTCATGACATTCAAACATGATTCTGAATAACGTAAATGAAATTCCCCGGTATTGTACATGAAAGATACTTCCTGGAATGCTATATCTTATAAAATATTGCATTGCAACTGATAATAGTTTAAGGTGTATAAAGTTTAATTAACCTGTATTAAGCAAAGACATGTATCAAACAAAAAATATATAGAGATAGCTCCACATATCGGTATCCTGTTTTAAACTTTGCATAAAAATGATTTTGTGTTCTTCACTCTTACTCCAATTTAAATGTTAAAAAGCATAGTTTACATTATGCAAAATTGTTAAAAATGCAAATGTTTTACATGCTATATATGAAGCAATATTGAATTCAACAATACTTTCCAAGTCAAGATAATTGAAACAAAATTTAAAATCTAAAATTTAGGTCAAAAATTTAAGAAAGACATGGAGATTGGTAACACAACATTTATTTTCTAGGCCTAATTTGCCCATCACATGCATCTACCCCCTTGACGGCAAACTAAATGTAATTTGAATAAATTTGCGATATCCAATATTGTCATCAAGTTTAACGGGTAATATCGAGACGATTCAGATTTCAATTTTGCATTTTTTTACATATAAAATCTAGGTATTACTGGTAGCTGCATTTTCATACAATTTATACCAGTATATATTATATTTCTGCATGTGGTTACATGTCAGACAACAGGTGCATAATAATAATACACACATATAGGTCACAAAACAAAAACAACTCTGAAAATAGCAAAACTGATAGAGCGGAGTGGAGTAATAGTTTTCCATCTCAACTGATTTCAGATTTTTTAACTTGTATCGCAGCTATCAGTTTGGGGAGGGTGGAGGAAATTGGAGTGCCCAGAAAAAATGTGACCTTCAGAAAGCAAACTGACAAACTTTTCCGTACTAAGAAATGCCTGAATGGGATTCAAACCTAGGGGTGAGAGGTGCTGTAAGAGGACCCTTTGGGTCTCTCGGTCACTGACGCCTCTTACTATAAAACTGAGATACTAGTATACCAAAGCAAGATATCACCCTTCTGAATTTTGTTTTAAATTTTCAAAATAGTTGATAGGTCATATTTAAGGATAGTAAGGCCCTAATACAAATGCATTCACGTTTGAGAAGTCAAATTTTACCATATACCACAATTTACATGTATATACTCTTTGGATATTTGTCTGTTGACCACCATGACTTTCAGTGTTCAGTCCATTGACAGTTCAAATAATTTAAACATCATGAAAATAACAGGTTTTACCCATTATGAGTGGAGCAGAGTAATAGAGTTTTACGCTCCAGTCAAGAATCTCTCACCTAAATTGAGATATCAGTTCTAGGATGGTGGAGGAAACCAGAGTGCCTGGAGAAAATCGCTGACCTATATGATGTATATTACAAAATAGCCACTTACTTTTCTGACACTGTTTTGGATATCTAATGTATGATACAGACTTTGTTATCAATGACCATACTGTAACTCTTAGCTGAAAAAAGAATACAGAATAAAAAAATCTAAATGATATGTGTGGTAAACAGATATGTACCGGTATGCAACTCTTCAAACTTGAGACTAATAGTATCAGGGCGTATTCCAATTCTAAAGCATACAACTATAATAATTATTTAAAATCTCGGAAGAATACAGTTTTACATTACTGAGTTATACAAGCTCTGAATATTTGACTTGTATTGTCAGGAAGTTTTACCATCCTGAAATTTACAAGTTCTGAAGAATTGATAACTGATCATTTTAACTTGTGAAAATTCAGTTTTACCATTCTGAAATTTACTAGAATTGGCTTTTGCATGCAAACCATCAAAGAGCACCTAGTTGAAGCCCCAGGCATAGAAGCTTTTGTGTTCCAGTTTTACATATCTGGAAGTTTTGGCAAATTCACGTTCTGTGGCATTAACAAGTCAAATATTTGTAGTACTGATAGGTTAAAATGATAAGATATCAATAATTCAGATAATTATGACAAAGCACAATTTTTTTTAATTTAAATTTTACAAATTTTTGTATTATTAAGATTAATGTTAACTTTAACTGTCAACAAAGTAACGATAATTGTGAACCTATTTTTGTCAAAAATATTGTCATTAAAAACTTTAAATTTGGGTAAGATATGTATAATAAATTTTATTTTCGCCATAACTTTCAATAACAAGTGATGTCAACATGAAGTTAATCACATAGCCATTTATATACTTTTTAATGATGATATTCTATTTTAGTAGAAAATAAATCACTGGAAAAATTAATGATGCATGATAACACTGAATATTCTACATAAATATATACATGTACATATATACCAATACATTCTACAGCTAGTGTAGAATTTTTATTTTTATCACAAAACTCAATTTGTATAATTTCAGACAGGTGTAATGCTATGGTAGGCTGGTAGCTCAATTGTTAGTGTTCACTTTGGAAATGGAAGGTTAAGAGTTCAAATCCTGACCAAATCTGATCAAAACTTTGATTACTCTCTTGTGATTTGCATGCATTTTATGGTCTGCTTTGTACTGGCACACACTCAGGTTGACTTTAAGGTGCAAGCTCACAGAATCAGTATGCTATAGACAAGCATACCCTTGCCCAATCACATTTTACTGACACAGTGTGAACCAGTCATATATTTGTCTTATTAATACCAAGGGGCTTGGTGAGGAAGCAGAATCTCAAATTTTAAAGTCTTATGTATGATCCAGCTGGGGTTTGAACCCGCTCTTGAGGCAGACACTGAACCACTAACTCACATAGACAGTCAATCAAGGAAGACTTATATAGAAAAATATAGAATTCTGGCATTCTGGCTAAAAATGTTCATCAAAAATATTTAATGACAGCAACACTCTCACAGATGTTCAATCAAAAATATAACATACATAGAAATCAGCTGTGGTTAATATATGTCTTCCATCTGGTCCCCAGCAAACAGAACACAGTCCAGCAGAACCTTCATCTATCTTACAATTCCAATCAGGCTGTTCTAGTGACCATACCTATAAAAATAGGAAAAAAAGATATTTTGAAAAGAGCCTGCTTTAAGGTCAACTCTATATGAAAACACCTGTTTAATATAAAGCAACTATTTCTAAATCTGAACATTGTGCGATTTCATTTGAACCCTCAAGTAATGACACTTCCTCAAACAGACTTTAATTCTACCTCATTCAGTTGGTCTTTACTGTTTGCATTCAATTTACATAACTTTTTACACAGATCTGATCTTAGGCCCATTTAAACATGTGATGTTGCTTTTTTTCTTTTCTTTTTAATTTCTTTCAATGTGTATGTTTCTTTAAAATATACCATTCAAGTTTTGTTCAACAATAATAATAATAATTATTATTATTATTATATGGTATGTGCATGCTTTATGCATCTAAAAAACTTGAGATGCGGTACTATCAAAGTTATGTTTTTAACTAAAGACATGCTTCAAATGACCATCAAATGTATTTCCCAGGACATTTGCCCTTACTATAAAACTACTACAAGACATTCTATATTTTGAACTTACAAAAATTTCAATAAGATACTGGTACAATATTTTATTTAATTATTTATTTGTCATATGTAATTTTTATAGATGGTCAAATCCCAACTACAAATTTCTCACAATTAAAAAAATAAAGGTAGATAAATATTGCTTTAAGCCTCAAGGTTTTAATGAGAGCGAATGAGATTTCCTGCTTCAAAGAACATACCTGTAAATTGAAGTCACAGGTAATTAATAAATCAGGGGGCACCTTGTGGTGTTAATATCTTTATCCTTTAATCTACCTTGTAAGTAGTTACAAATAATTAATTCACATCTATCTCTTTTTATCAGTGAAATTTTAACAAAAATGTGATAATAATAATTCCAATAACAAAAGTTGTGATCCAAGATCAAAAAGATTTACTGCAAAGTGAAATCTTAACAAGCATATTGTCACAGTTTATCACCAAAATAAATCTATCTATTCATTTCACCTGGAGGGATTGCTTTATCTTTAACAAGTGCTACCAGAAAGTTCAGGTGACCATTTGTCCCAGGATATTTGATCTTCTCCCTAATCAAACAATTAGGGGGCCATAAAACTTTTTAAAAAGGCAATTGAAATTTTGATGAAGGAAATTTCTAGGAACTGTGACATAAATCCCGGCTACCTTATCAGGTGACTTTTTGTCTGCTAAAGTTCACTAACAACTGTGAACTGAAGACAAACAGATCAAACATTTAATGGTTACAACTGTGATTGTTTGAAAAAGATTATCGAGAATTGTAAAAGTATGAAAAAGTAACAACAGGCTAATCCAGAAAGGGACACTCAAAATAATATATAGTAAATGCCGAGAGTCTGTCAGTAGCTACATGATAAAGAATTTTTTGTGTTTCTGGGTTGGCATTTTTGAAATGTGTCATTGTGGCACCCAACCTATTCCCGGAACTCCAACCACTCCATGATTTTTCTTTTTCTAAATTGGGAATTGTATATATCATTATATTTCATGTATATTTTACTATATTAAATCACTAATACATGGTCTTTGTAAAATTATTAATACATTTATCGTACCTGAACAATGCCTCTTTTAAATAAACCACATAAAATGAACTGTGAATCTGCAGACCACTACAAAAATGTAAAATGAATTTTGATTAAAAATTAGGAAACATTAAGTCATCTTACACAGTGTCTAATTAGACAGGCCTGAATCTCAAAATTTTAATGGTTTCTTTAAGAACATATAACGAAATAGTACAGGCCCAACCAAAAAGTTAAGGTGTGGCCTAAAATTTTGAACACCAATACAATGTAGTGTCTCATAGGCCATAGTTTTTAAATGTGACAATTAAATAAAATAATCATTTATTATAATCCATGTATATATATATACATTTTTTTTTTTTTAGTTAAATGCCAAAGTGATCTCTAAAGGCAAATAAATAATAGGTGCTTCTTTCTCAGTGTCAGCACCAATGTCACATAAATGTAAGATTTAATATTATCATAACCATCAAATCAGGAGTGAAAAACAAATACCGGTGCACAATTTACCTGTAGTCACAATATATTCCTGAACATATTTTTTGGGGGCAAAATAATTGTCATAAGACAGATTACCTCTATGTACTGAATTGTGTCTAAACAGCTGTACAGGTTCTGTATTTGAAAGGAATCGACATCTCTTATAATCAATCTGAATTCTACGACCGATGCCTGAAAACAAAGAAATTAATAAGAAAACATTAAATAAAATTTATCACTAAACATTAAAATAAATAAAAGTGTGAAGAGATTTTATCTAAATAGGGTAACCTTTTTTCCTCGCCTCTACAGTATGAGATATAGCAGTTATGAAGTAATATCTTCCATACTGGTGCAAACATTTTAAGAGTTGTTTCAGACATGGATTGCTACAGCCGTACACAACTAGTCCGATTCTTATCCAGGATGTATCATGACGGCCATGTGCAACATCCTTAAAACTACTGTGACCATTTCATTTTATATTAATCCGGTCCATCCAAATGATACCGTTAAATAAATGTGCACCAGCAGTAATAATGGGGTTAATTAACCTGTGAATAACAGTCCCAATTCTTTTATTCTCTGTCACTTCTTGCCACTGAAGCTGGGATAGGTTACCTTGCCTAATGACAACACAGGACCAGGTAAAAATTACAAATGTTTAAAATAATCAGGGCAACATATCAACATCACTAAATACTCAAACCTAGTCTCAAATTGAAAATTTATTTAAACAATACATTGTATTTTTTTAATTAGGGGAAAGGGGCACTTGATGACCTAAAACTGACATCTACAACACAGAATATCCCACCTTTTTAAAAATTTCAGGAAAACAGTTATTAATTGTAACAGGATACAAATTATTTAAACTCCATTAAAACCAATGTGATTTATTAACAAACATGACAAACTAAATATATTTATTTACACTTATTTAGTATATAAAGAGTGTTTGATAAAACACAAACTTGGTACTACAGTACTTCAGTAAGGTAGGTAAAAATTTCCTTGAAAATCAAAAATGTCAAACACTAACTCAATTTGTTAACCGAGATTACCTTGATTGGTGTCAATCAAATACTAAAACAATGCCTGATTGGCATTAATGCCATTAATGTAAGAATTAGGAGATTATATTATGTGAGTTAAGAAGTGTTTATTGGGGTATTTTTTATTCAAAATTGCCCAGGTATTCAAAATTTATGTTTACCATAAATACATTAAAAAGAAAGTCAAAGTTTCAAATTGCTTCGCTTGGTTGTATTCACACTTTACTGATGTTGCCTTAGAAAAGTAATTAAATCCTTGAATGTTTTTAATACACAGATCTTCTGGTTGGATAAAATTGTTAAATCGTCTCCAATCAGACCAGAGATAGCAAGATATTTTGATTATATTTTTAACTGTGGTTCTGGTCCATCAAAAAATCATTTCCTTGTTAGAATTGTCATGTGCTACTTTTGATTTTTTATTGAAATAATATAATTCAAAAGTAGCACATGACAGAAATAACAACTCTACCAAAGACATATACCCAGTAATCAGTAGGTTGTATAAAGAATTAAGACTCATCATAGGCCTAATGAAATATTCATTTTCCGATTCTGGTTACAAAAAATCATAAATCATTTTATTTCATTAGTGATGTGCCAATTATTGTTTATAATTGATAATCAACTGATTGTGACCAGATTTTAAGCTCTTCATGAAAGGACCAGTAAAGAATAATCAATGTTCAGTTTCCTTTTTGGTGGAAGAAAACTATGGACAGAAAATAAGAAATATACATAAGGTTACGGCTGCTGCTCTTCTCAGTGGAGGTTTATTCCTGTTCCCTGGATTGAAAAATATGGTAGATGTGGGGTATGGCTAAGATGTCCATCTTCAAATACTGGTAAATTGAAGTAACTTCGACGCTTATTTGAAAATGAGTAAAATCATGTTCGAGGGACATTTCTAACAATTCATTATATGGGAATAGAGATTGTTAGTCACAAGTTAAAATTGTCTATGATACTTTACCACATCTTTATTAATCTCTTGTCTACTTTCAAAATAAACATTGTTATGTAATTTACTGGTTCTTTTTTAAAAACCAAATTCAAAACCACTACACACTACTAGTATACAATGATCAGGGGAAATAACAAAGAATCATAATCACTCTTTATAACAATGTGTTACAGAATTATTTTAATTCTATGATGCTTAAAAATATGTTACATCATTACAAAGAACATTTATTAGGTTTTTTATGCATTAATGACCAGATTTATTTTCTTCAATATCATTCTAACACAGAATTATTTGTCAAAAATGTCTTTTCACAAAAAAATAGACATGCAATCAATGTCAAAATGGTCAAATTAGCTATACACACTTATCTATGTAAATATAAAATCAAGGGATTAAATCCTAAGTCACTTATATTTCCCCAGAAAGAAGATAATTATAATCTGCAAGTGAAAATAAAACAGAAAGTATTGTATGGTGATAAAAATCCTACAGATTAACAATTAATCTGTTAATCCTTATTTATTTTCTAAACATCCAGCACCTGTAAAATAGTCTTATAGTTATCCAGATCTGGGCATCTTTCTGACTTATGTAAGCATACAACATTCCATACTTGATTATTTTAAATTGATTTTTGACATTTGACAACTGGCAAAATATATGTCACAAATGACAAATAAGTTAAAAATTTCATCTGGTTTACCCATATATATCAAATTTAATATTAAAATAAATGATAAATTTTAAAAATTCAGAAATTAAAAAAAAATCAAAATTTTAAAACATACAGGTGCAATTTATTATGACTTCATTGCAGTGTTCATTCTAGAAGGTGCAATGGGGCCCACGATCCCTGATTTTGCCAAATTACCCATGGAACATATACAATAGTAAATGAATGCAAAAATGCTCCCTTTTAAAAAATTCTATATTGAACACTGTCAGTAGACACGTCTTTTTAAAATACAAAATACTTGCTAATATTTACCACAAACAAATCACAAGATCAATTCAATTAACATTTGTGGTTCGTAAAAAAAATCTGATTATTTTTAACTCACTGCATTTGTAATTAAGCCAATGACAATCAAAGAAAGCTATGAATTAGTGTAATTGATTTCAAAGTCACCTCTCCTTCCCCAACCCCTGCTGTTATATAATACAAGTACTAATCAATCTTAATAACATTGATGTAAGATTAATGTTTTACCCTGCTTATCCTCAACTCAGGAGGAGGTAACGCATTTACAAAAAACATCAAACAGATTATCAATCGCCTAACACTGACTATTATTCAAATAATATATACAAGATTTTAATTTTAAAATGCAATACTAAATATTTAATTCTAAATATTTAACTTTAAATTTATTGTTAAATTTCATTAAATTGAGAAAATTTAAAATCCTTAGTAGATAATAAATACATATTATATACACAGTGTGTATGTACAACACTCAGTATCAGGTCAAGTCCTTTTTTCGTAGCCATATCACTAAGAGTCGCGCTTGAACACTGTGGTGATACAAGATTCTGTATCATATGTGTTCGATAAAACTTGTATTTAGTCAAATCAGATAGAAAAACTAGTCTAATGTTAGATAAATTAATCTATTCCTATAGTTACACATTTTATATGTTTAGACCTCTAAGCACTATGGTGCATTTCAAACTTTCCAACATTTGAACCATAAAATTGTTGCAGGAGGGAAGACGGTTTCACTGGGGGGTGAACACAAGACTTAGGATTTTCGTTGTCCTGTTAACAACAAAAGTCCTATGTTCTGGATACAACTATCTTTTGTACCTACTTTCATGAATTCTACCTAAGAGTTTTGAGAAAAAAAATTTCATAAAAATGTTCAAAACGACTTTAGTCAAAATTAAAATTCAAGTGGAGGGCACAAAAGGAAGTCTTTTTTTAGTTCTGATGTTCTGGCAAAATTAAAACTGTTTGATCTACAAATATTTTTATTTGCTCAATATTGCTGATTACTTGAATAAGAAGATGGAGTTAATTTTTTTTTTTTAATTTAAAAGATCTGAAAATTGGGTTTACATTAAATTATTTATTTATATTTATAAATATTTAATGAAATCAATATTGATTTTGGATCACATGACTACTAAACAATTCAGTTTATAAATTCTTTTGGATCATCAAATAATATGGACATAAATAGAATGCTGGTTAACTGTATTGTATAGTAAAATCTTTTAATCAGAGGACCACCTGCAGTTCAACAACTAATACTGTTCACATGTAACTGATTAACAAAGACCAAAACATCTTTGATTATAAATATAACACTTTTTTAAAGGTAATCTACTTTGAATTACCAAAGATAAAACTCTGCTACAACTAATTATGTTCAAAAGAAACAACCTTCCTACTGTGTTTATCATTGATTTTTGTTAGTTATTCTCAATATGAATCAACAATAGTGAATACTAGTATATTTAATTTGAATTACACATTACCTAGTTAAAAATATTACCTTTGTGTATTTGTAATAAAATACAAATTTTAACAATTCAGAATTTAAACTTGCTTCAAAATGATGTTCCAAGGGAGACAACACAATGCACATCTTTATCATAAGATGTTATGACATAGCAATCATTTTGATTTTTAAGAAAATTATTAAACATTTTTTATTATTATTTGAAACTCATTTTTAACAAATCAGATGATTAAGTTTTAAATAAAGCACAATAAAGTTGTCATGTTTCTCAAAATATCCATTTTTTCACAAGATATCTACTGGCTACATGGTACTAAGTATATATACCATCTACAGATTAAGAGATGTTACTACCCTCTTGTGTATTAGGTACCAATACTCTTTAGATGTACAGCACTTGCTTTTCCAATGGGCTACCTGAGTTAGACTGCAGGTGTCAGGGGAAGGGGATTATTTTTCAGTCCATTTTGCATTAGAACTTCATTTTTGTACACCTTACCATTAAACTATATGTTAAATATTTGTACATAATTATTTTTTCACAAAAATGTTCAAAATGGTTTGATTCCATAACTGTTGGCCTTTTCAGTTGAAATTATTTTTTTGTGGAGGGTGCAAAAAAGTCTTCAATTTTGCACAAAATATCAATTGATCATTAGATGTGCAGCAATGCAGACTTATCATTTTGTTTCATCCATATTCAATCCAAACTGTTGCTGATATTCATTTATTTACACAGAATATTTTTAAAAATCTATTTTAAAAACGAGTTTTTGCACAAATAAAACATCTTTTAAAAAGCCTAATGGCCATTTTGGAGATATCATTAAATTATTTTTCATGGTTGCGT
The DNA here is from genome assembly GCA_021292105.1 of Anadara kagoshimensis. NCBI lineage: Eukaryota > Metazoa > Mollusca > Bivalvia > Arcoida > Arcidae > Anadara > Anadara kagoshimensis. Next base: position 53,915,469 of record CM037870.1, on the reverse strand, counting down.
GATCAAGATGCATTTTCATGAATTTCAAAACAAAGATTATTCCATTAACTCTACAACCCACTTTATCTGCATTTTAGCACATCCAACTGAAATACTGGTGGTAACAATAATTGCTACTTAAAATAATTCACTACAGTAACCTTTGACAGAACTGTCAATTTTGATACAGAAAAGTTTGTTTACAAAAGCTTACCAAATATTTGCCATCTGGAGAAAATTTGCAAAGTTGATTTGACTGACGGAATAGCTCCGAAAAATTCATCTTTACTTCTGACTTTACCAAGGAGACTTACATTTAAAATAAAGTCACAAAATAGTTTACGGTTTACAAAATTGTGTATTCAAGTTGTCAACAAGCGTCGACATGTGTATTCCGCCATTTTGAATTCAGCGCCAATTTTTTACGAAACGGAATGTAAAAAGATCAAGATCGCTGATTAAATTTACATCATCAAAATTAACTTCTAAAGTTCAAAGACTATCATTTTCAGTCTAATTTACCCCCACGTGGGATAAAAACAACAGGTAGTCTGTTGGTGTTTTTACAAGGAACGACTACTCAGTCCCTCCATAATCCCTAATTTGCCGGGTGAATTTTCATTGGTCGGGCAATCAACCCAGTTCCCCTCCTCTCTATAAAAGTAGTACCCCGTAAATTAATGGCTAACATAATCACTTAGATCATCATTCAGTCATATAGCATCTAGGTAAGTTAAAGAATTATATCATTTCTTTAAAAAGTAAGGGAAATTGATGTAGCAACATCAGCTATCTGTCGGGACGTGTTTTCCCGCGGTAAAGTAATCCGCCATTATTGATGTTACACCACGTGGTTTTATATGGAGTCGTGTGCTGAGAATATGAGAATAGTTACGGTTACAGTTATGTTTTAGGGTAATTTTTGGGGTTTTCATATTGAAACTACCCATTCACTAATGTCCGACAGGTAGCTGAGGATATTTTAATTTTATATTCGTGAGTATAATCTGTTTATTTCAATTATTTTTCATATTTAATGCATAATAACTGCCTGACGTCCCAAAGTCAATGCAAAGTTTTCAAAGTCGCAAGTACTCGCTCTAATAATGACATTATGGCCGCCAGAATTCCATAGCTTGAAAAATTTACGCACTAATTTTAAAGTTTTTGAAATTAAAAGCAAATTGCTCGCGATAAATCGTCTATTTACTAGCTTACTAGGTTTGTAACAAGTGTCAGATTTGACGTTTCAGAATGTAAACAATGCACTTTATGCAGATAACGCGTCCCTCTTATCGCGTTTTTGAAGGGGGTAATGTCATGACAGTGATCATATCCTTTGATGTCTGAATGTCCCAAAAATTCGATTTTTTAAGGATATTAATATTTTGCTATTACTTATGGTATTAAGAATATTATAAATATTATTTGGTAATTTGAAATGTATTTTGTTATGTATTTTTTGTATTCCTTGATTTCAGATTATGTTATTTCCCAATTACTGTTGACACAATTATGTTTAGTTTCATTTTGTAATCAATAGAATTAATTTTTCAAACAAATATGCTTGACCAGAGTTTGGTTAAATTGCAAATCTTAATGTTTGTAAATATTTATTGTGTGATTTTTTTTATTATAATGAAAATCTCAAAATAATAATGATAAAAATCTTAAAATCAAAGTGAAAAATTTATATTCAAGGGTTTTGTAAACTGTAAATTATAGGGTTTTCCTTCTCTCTTTGTCAGTATTTATTTACTTTCAGATTATTTGTATTTAATTTATTTTGTTTATTTTCCCAGAAGTTTGTAAATATCATTGCTTCCCTCAGGCCTTAATTAATTGATCATCTTTTAATAGAAACTATTTAAAGAAAACCTGATTGTCACTGTCCAGTTAAGTCAAACTTGTTTTTCACACAGTTGTAATGTTGTGTAATTTGTGAAATATTTACTGTTATTTTGCCATTTCTCCATATTGATATCATTACCTTTCAACAAAGATCAATATAGAGTGTTGTAAATGACTTGACACTTTAGTGGGGTTAGGGTGTACCTTGAGGACATTTTGATAGGAGATAACCTAGTAGAATATTGAAAGTGAACCTGTGGTTTTCTACACCTGTGTTGTATGTTAAACTGTTATGCCTAACTGTACAGGTTAGATCTATCTCCCGAGTCAGTGAGTGTTTATGCACTGCTGAATTTTCAAAACTAGACCATATATTCATTCAGTTTTGATGTATTTAAATATCAAATTTCAATCCGGAACAAAATAAGTCTATTCAAACCTCAGTAACATGTATGTATTTGTCATATACTTCTTTATTAATCAGAATGAATAATTATGATTGGGTCAGTAAACTTAATATGAATGTTATGATATCACCCCTCTTTGAATAATCATATTTCAATTAAATTTCACCATTGAAAAAAAATGACTTTGTATTAATAAAAAATTCAAAATAATAAAGAATAAAAATGTTTTAAGAAAATCACCAATCCCACACACTTTGTTGCTGAATTGTTGGTTCATTATAGAAAATTGTTCATTTATAAAACTATTTCAAATGTTGAGAAATGCAGCCCTAAGACAATTTAGTTTTGATTGAAAGCAGTGAAATTGAATATGTAAATGAATTGTCCCCTTTCAAATACGGTACTTCACCTTGAACAGAAAGTGTTAAAATGCCCTTTTGGTGACAAGCTCTGTGTTGAAGAAACTGTTGGTGGCATATTGTCAGTTGCACTAATATTGATATTCAATTCCCAGAAAGCGGTGCCTTGTCGTCTGGCTCTAGTTTTGAAAGTTTTTCTTTGTTTTTTACAGATTTAGTAAATTCATTCATCGTCGTCGCTCTCATATCATGTCACAACTGTCTACAGCCAATAGTACCACTGGTACCCCAGTTGGTCCTCCAGTGTCACAAGAAACCTTTGAATATTTATGGAACACACTAGGAGAAGTCACAGAAAATGGGTAAGTAAATTGTATATAAATGTTCTGACAATTTTGAAAATTGTTGTAATTTAAATTGTAACAGTCAATGAGTGAAGACTAGAAAAATGTTAGTTTGGATTGCTTTGGTATTTAAACTAATTTACTGGAATAAGACACTGGACGATGAAAATATTTTTATTTGCATTTGTGCATTTTAAATGTTTTTTAAAATATTTGGAAATATCAAGAAAATATTATAAGTTATTTTATTACTCAGTTTTATTATATTCAAAATTATTTGTATCTCTTTATTTCAATTTCAGGGAGTACACTGCCATTACCAGTAAAGAATTAGAATATTGTTACGGTGGAGACGCTGACGATACAAGCTTCCAAGTCGAGAGATATTCTATCAGGAACCAAAACGACTCCATATCTGATCTCGTAAGTTTATTTTTTAATCAAAACCGTTAACTTGGAAATTTTGTGTGTTTACCGTATGTTAACATGGTTTTGTTGTACTGTATTACTTATTGCAAAGTCATTGAAAGTAAAACTAACATTAAGCATTATGATTTGTGGACAATGCTTTTGGATTTGTAATTTCTGAGATAGCTTCCATACAGTCTTGTACTAATGTTTGTAGCTATTTATTATTTAAATAAAAAGAAAAAAGTAACAGAAAAAAAATCCATTAATAGAAGCAGTATCACGACATAAAATTTGATAGAATTTAAGTGCCTAACAAAAAAAATGTTAATAATATTTAAAAGATTCTGTTTGATAAGTGATAGTAATGTAGGTAAATATTTACTTTTTCATTAAAATTTTTATTTTCGCTGGGTCATATTTGATATAGTAAGGCCAGCAATGTATAATTTTCTATTGTGTCATTCCACAGTTATGGTAGACAAAAATCAATTGCCATTCTCATTTACTAATTAACACTCAATTTAGAAATCGTCAACCTATTGCCTGTTATTATGCACTTAACACCAAATTTTATGACCCAAACTTGTTACTTGTGCTGCAGATAAGGTTTCATGTAATATGCAACATTGGCAATTAATTAATTGTGGAATGTTGATGTAATTTTCTTAACATGAAATTTTAAAAATTCTGAATAGATTATTTTACAAGGCAATATGTGACTGTAAACACAGGTTCAAAATTTCTGTGAAGATATCTAAATTTCTCTTGTTTAACATATGTAATGTAAAGGGGATTTCCTCAGATATAGCTATAAATAAATCCATGTACAGGTATAAACTGTATTTAATCCAGTTTTGTGTCTATTGTTGACATTCCTTATCACATGGACAAGTTTCAATACAATAGATTAGGTGCATTGTGTACCTGGTGTTGATTTTAAGTGTATATATGTGAGGAACCAGTTTGTTTTGTTGTATTATTAACCATATAGATTTTCATACTACCCGGCTTTTATATTATGTACTATATTTTAATTGAACCCAGCCTCCTTACTCTTTCACCTGGTTGTCATGTCAACACAGTCATGATGACTGGCTGTGGGAAGAAGGAACTGTATGATGTCCTCCATTCACATAGATGTAAATAATTGATTAGGTCATTATTGAATTGATGTGAATTATCATTTCATCTGTTCTTTTGTCCCTGTTCACTTAAACATTATACGTCCATTATCATAATAAATACTATTGATTGAAATATTGGAAACTTGTCAATTTGCTGCGTGTTTGGACAGGTAACTAATTATGTCTAAACGAACAAGATTGGGCATGCTCCAGATTTTAATATTATATCGCAATATAACTCAGGTGTATAGTACAGTATATCAATTTTTGAAATGCATTAGTGAGGTTTGAGGAAATATTTTTAGTGTATTTTCTGTGATATTTTATAAAATTCCGTCCAAAATGATCAAATTTGAGAGAACTGGGTTTACCACATACAGGGTGAGTAGAAGTTAACGTATAACATGGTAGGGTTAATATGTATGGCTTTTAAATACATTCATGTTTATTAAGGTGGTTTCTTCATTTAAATGGACCTCCTCTTAGTTTTGTGATTTATGTTGTGATTGTTTTATTTTGTCATCAATAAGTGTGTTTTGATATAAAATTTATATAATTTAAAATACTTTTTACCTATAAAATTTAGGGGCTCTTTAAATATTCTTTAGGATAATTTGAGTTTTTATTTCCTGTTTTATAGATTAATTGGAATTATTAATTTCTTGTAAGGAATTTTTAATCAAAATATTAATTAAGGTTTTTTCACAAAAAGTTAATTAAATTAAATGATATTCAAATATAAGGAATTTTGATATAAATTTGAATAATCAATGATTGTAATTTCCATAGTAACCAATGGAATGGCTAGAACTAGATGTTCAATTAACATGATTCTCTCTGTGACACGCCAAATCAATAATGTTGACAGAAATAGGAAATCAAATTCATTACCATGATTGCTATATATAGCTCAAATAATGGCTGTTGTCACCTGAATAGATGATAGGTAAAAATGTCTTACCTAAGATTTAAAATATCTACCAGTGGGGTATGGCAGGGGTGGTCATTACCTTTTCCTTTTTTCTTTCTTTTTGCCTTTGAAAAAAAATTAAAAAAAATAATAATAAGAGTATATATGTGTGTGTGATGTATCAGATGATGGACGAAGTTCGGTTTAATTGACCTGTAATAAGATTTTCTTATTGATCTTCTTAATCATCTGTGAATAATCAGGGTAGGGTTAATTTGATTACACAGCTTGAATAAGCATCTTTTAATACACTTGGATATCATCATGTCATGTATGAAACAATTTGAATTAAGATATAAAATTATTTAAAAAGAAAAAATCCTAGATTAAGATTTAACTTAAAAAAGGAAATATATAAATTTAAAAAAAAAAAAAAACCTTCCCTATGTTACATCAGATTTATTTATATTTGAATATTTAAAAATATTTTATAGGTTATAAACATCCTCGTATATTTTTGTCTATTTACAGTTAAATCCCATCATTGGTCAAACCACATCCACATCATCAAACTCCATGAGTCCAGATAGTCAGACTAACATCATCGGTAGTACAGCATCAAGTCCATACAATGAAGGTGTAAGTATGCCAAACTAGCAACTTTGACAACTTTTGACAAAGTTTGACATTTTAGTTTGCTAAATTTGATACAAACAGATGACCATTTTCAGATGATAACTGCTTATATACTTTGTAACTTGTCTTTTTATCATATTTTAAAACTTGTTTATTTACACACATATAGATACTTTTTCACATTTATTCAGTTTTATCTACCTTATTTAAACTTTTTCACAATTCACAAATTTGTTCTACATATTTCAGGTATTTTCTTTTGTATTCATTAAATCTAGATTTCCTGACTTATTCAAATTTTAAATGTAGATGATGATATATGAGTTATTTTAACTTTGTTATATTTTTCAGACCATCACATCACCACCACCATATTCACCACACACAAGCATGCAGTCACCCAGTCCATCAGTACCATCAAAGTAAGTCTTTAATGTTTTATTAATAATTAGTAATACAAAACCATTTAATTTTTTTTATTGATCTATTTATTATGGATAATCAAACTATAAATTTTTAAAACACATGGAATAAATTTCTTTACTGGAGTACAAGTAATCTATTAATATCTGCATTTTAAATATAAAGATTTTAAAAAATCTAAATTTGAAGTGTGTTTATTCCAATTGCGCAGTTAATGTATTAATATTTTATTTTTGAAAACTGAATCTTTGATTTAAAAAATGAAGGTATAATGATATATTGTTGGGCAACAGGCTAGACCCCATAAAAAGTTTTCTCCCTGGTTATTGTACTTATAAATTTGAGGTAGTGTACAACATTTTATCTATATATCCTATCATATCAATAAGTTAAACATGTTCATTTACATATCTAGGTCAGATAACAGAAAAAATCCACTCCACATATAACAGTAAAATTTAAATAAGGATCTATACTGTATAATGGGTTTAAAGACAAGTTTAAGCCTGCATCTACTTAAAACTTTTTGTCAACAGTGCTTTGACTTCTAAGGGTGATATATGGGTTATAATGACTGTGTATAATATTATATATCTATATGGCTAATATATAGAAGTAGAAGACAATTTTAGACAGTCTAAGATATATATTTTTAAAAGAATTCAAAATTTTGTAGTGGAAATGTGTATATTATTTTTGCTAAAAGTATTTTTCCAAATTTCAACAGCCCATATTTTTTCTTCCTAAAAGTATTTTTCCAAATTTCAACACCCCATACAATTTATGACTGGCCTCTATATACCTTTATCTAGAGGTATTATATACCAATGTAAAGATTAATTCTTTTGGTTTTGAGGTTCATGGTCTACTGATTTTACACTTTACAATATTACCCAGGTATAATAGATTGACAAATATACCCCCAGATTAAACTTTAACATGACAAACAAAATATTTGCATTCTCCACTTTTTGAAAATCCAGTTATTCTTATCCCTTCTTTTATATTTTCTTACACTTGCATAAAATTATGCTAATACAATACAAAAATAAAAATAGAAAATAAATATCTATTTCATTCAACCCCCAAAAAACAGAGAAACTTGTGTGAAGGAATTTTTAAGGTTTAATCAACAAAGGAAATTAGTGTTTAAAAAAATAATTTAAAAAATAAAAAAAATCCAAAGCTATTTTAAACTTCTAAAAAACAAACTAAATATTATTGTTATATAATAAAGATATACAACGTATGTGTGACTTAAGTAGTTCTAACATATGTTTTGATTGTTGTTTTACAGCACAGACTATGCAGGAGATTATGGATTTCAAATATCATTTGCTCAGCCATCAAAAGAAACAAAATCAACAACATGGACAGTAAGTACATACACACTTCCCAATGTCAATAGTATATTTCAGCCTGTATGCTCACCTGGCTTAAGTACATATATAATTTACATAATATTTATTGATGAACTTGCTTTTTGTGATAATGGTATTTACAATCTGAGCAAATCTTCAATTGCTAAAAAAGATTGTTGTCAAATAATAATTCAACTGAAATGCTCTTTAGGTACATAATTTGTATTTTCATATCTAATTCTTACAGTAAAAAATTATTTTTACCACAGAATATAAGGATAAACTAAAATGTATATTTGTTTAAAACATATATTGATTTCTAACTTTAAGTGTTATTTGTTTAAATTTCAGTATTCAGAAAGTTTGAAAAAACTGTATGTCAGAATGGCAACAACATGTCCTGTTCGATTTAAAACTGCCAGACAGCCTCCTCCGGGTTGTATTATACGGGCTATGCCAATCTTCATGAAGCCAGAACATGTTCAGGAAACTGTAAAACGTTGTCCAAATCATGCAACCAGCAAAGAACATAATGAAAGTAAGTATCTTGGAGGGGAAGTTAAAAAAAAAAAGAATATTGGGACTCATTTTTAAAAGAAAATTAAATTAAAATGATAGTGTCATATTTGCTAAGGAATTCTGAACTCTTTGAAATAGGAACCCAACTGATTTTAGTATAATTTATGTAACAGTAATAAGGGGTTGGGGAGAGGAGTCATTAATCCTAAGGGTGCAGACGCTTTTCCATGATCTCATTAAATATTTCACCTAAACATTAGAAGGATAATAGAACCCTTTTGTTCATTAATTACCATTCATTGATTAACATAAATCATGAGACGACACTAACAAACTTGTCTTTGTTAAGACAGACAAGAAGTAACATTCTAGACCAGATCAGAACTGGCTATTCTTGTTGATTTCAATTTGTCTGTCTTGAGTGTCATAGGGGAAGGGGATTAAGAAATCATATTGTATGGATATTGTCTATAGAGATTAAGGGGTTTATCTTAATCTTTATAGACAAGTTTTCTGACTGTTCATTAAACTGGTATAATAAATATATATTGGGTATAGAAAATATTTTTGACAATTTCTGTATGAAAAACAGCTACTTTTAAAAACAATTAAATAAATAAATTTAAGAAAAAAAATTAATTAAGATTAAAGATTAAGTGAACTTTAATTAAATATTATACTGAATGATTTACATTAAATATTCTTTATTAATATGTAAAATAAGAGTGAACTGACATAATTGGCTTACATTGAGTTGTTTGATAGATTTAATTATAAATATTTTGTCTTTTTTTCAGATCATCCAGCTCCTACACATCTTGTCAGGTGCGAACATAAAGTAGCCAAATATACAGAAGATGGCTACACAAGCCGACAAAGTGTCATTATTCCTCATGAAATGCCACAAGGTAAGAAATTTACTTCCAATTTTACAGTGTAAATGTTACTCAAGCTAAATCAATAGATCTTCATGTTCTCTATCAAAATGAAACTGAACTCTGGAGGACATGACTCCGAAGTTCTTTCAAAAATGGAAAAATTGAAGACACAAGGTATATAATGTGGATTTATAATCATACAACACTAACATGCTATTTGTGGATATAAAATGGTAACTGACAATGTAATGTCCCAAGCATATTTTTCACATATAAATCTTCAAAATCTCATCTTCTTTAAAGTTTAAGCAAAAAGCAGCATACTAAAAGTCATTTTAAAAATATGTAAATTGTACATGATTGTATCCTTTTTATTTTGCAGCTGGTTCTGAATGGGTTACAAATTTATACCAGTTCATGTGTTTGGGATCATGTGTTGGTGGTCCAAATCGCCGTCCAATCCAGATTGTGTTCACTTTGGAAAAAGAGTAAGTACCCACTAATTTTCAATTTAAAATGATCAGTATTTATTTTGATTAAATAAAAGAAAATCAAACATATTCTTTCATATTAAATTAGTACACATTACTGGTAATTGAATTCAATAATTTGAAATGAAAAAACATTTGATTATTCAAATTGAACCTCTTCTAAATTTTCAAGCAAAAAAGTCCATATTGAAAGGGGGGGGGGGGGGGGGGAATAGAATACACCACCGAAATGTTGTTACTCTAAATATGACATATTCCAAGTAATTTAAAATGTTGTTTTCTGTTTGTAGTAATCAAGTATTAGGAAGAAGAGCTGTAGAGTCAGAATATGTGCCTGTCCTGGCCGAGACAGAAAGGCTGATGAAAAAACCGCTCTTCCACCAAGTAAACAGTCTTCTCCGAAGAAAAGTAAGTAAAAAAAAATTTAAAAAAGAATTCAAAAAATGTTTTTCATTATGTGTTAACATGTTATTCTGTCAGCATTTAAGGGGAGATAACTGTACAATTATCAGAACCTAGGGATATCGGGCTAATGACCACTATAAATGCCAAAAGAAAAAATGATTTTATTAGCATGAGGTATTGAGATGGCAGTTTTCATTAAAAAAATTTCAATGGTATATGTTTTTTATTATTTCTTTAAACTTACAATGTATTTCACTTTAATATTATAGATTTGCCAAAGATGTCATTTGGAACAGAAATCACCACAGTAATGCCTGCTGGTAAAAAGAGAAAGCTAGATAATGGAGAAGAAGCGTTTACATTGACTGTAAGTTTATAAACAAACAAATATACATTTGAAATTTGATTTTCAAATCAAAATTGGAATTCATATTAAAAAAATTGAAAAAATTGAAAACAACTTTCATGGCCATTGAAGTTCAATTATTTCCGTAAGTCCAGTGGTATTGTTTGGAATGAAAGAAATGCATGTAATAATTAATACAGAAGATCAGATACTGTTATGGTTTTAAAATGTCATTAAAATTTGAAACTTGTTTGCTTAATTACCTCCCTTGATCAAGAGTCTGTGTTAGTGATGATGATAAATTAAAAAAAAAATAATATAACTTTATTGCATAAAGTACATATTATTAAGAATCAGTGTTAATGAAATCTGTATTGTATTTTACAGGTCAGAGGAAGAGATAATTATGAAGTGCTTTGCCGTATCAGAGATTCACTAGAACTGGCATCTATGGTTCCCCAACAACAAGTGGAACTTTACAAACAGAAACAGATAGAGATCAATAGACAGTGAGTATCTAAATTCATAACAAACAAATTACAGTATATCATTTAGTTTATCAATCAGTTTTGTTGGTATAAATATTTGTAACACTGCTACCATCTGTTATATAGACCCATGTAACTATCTCTGGATAATCCATTTGGATAAAGTTGTGCTTAATAAGAAATTTGAGATATAACAGGCTCTTAAATTAAATTTCATATTGAGATTATAATTTGAACACAAAAAAAAATCACAGCCTTCTAATTTCAATTGATTACAAGATTGTGAATCTTTGAGAATCTGAAAATATCTTTGTCATGAATTCTAAATATTTCTGAATATTACTGATATTGGTACCAACAAAATCACATTAGTTAAGGTTTTAGATAAATTTGCAACCACAGTTCATTTTATTTTCTGGAAGTATTAAGTATCTGATAAATATTGGTATTATAGTTTCTGGATTTAATTTTAACATGAGATCATTTAAAAGTTCATAATCCAGATATACTCAAACACTGTTCATTATGTATTTACATGTACTTCAAATAAAATGGTTGGTTGCAAATTTATTATGTTTTGTTTGCCTTACAAGCACTGGGTTTTGACAACATTAATGTTTTCAGGTTTGGGGTGGGGAGAAAATGATTTAAAAAAATTCCTTCTGTTTGTTTTCTTCATACTGTTGTCAGAAACCAATGCTATTATACGTACAAGTTATCTTCATGCTACTAAAGTTTCTGGTGGCAGGTGTAAATTGAGGGACTAAGCCATGCCACAGAATCGTTAAAATGTCAGATTTTATATACGATGTCAGTTACTTCCTCCTGCATGTTTTATAATGGACACGCTGCACTTTGTTGGCTGATTTACTGCTACTGCACATACTGGATAATACTAATCAACGTTGCTTTATTGCCAAGTGTATACTTCAGCAAACTTACAGCCTGCGATATGTATGAATTGCTTTTTTCAGGCCTCCAGATCTTCTTGAACAAGCTTTAGATTTTGAACCTTGCGACTATTTTGATTCAATTGACACAGAGAGATTCTATCCCTCAGTTTTCACCGGCAGCCACCTGAACATAAAGCACGAAAGAACTGTATATTGAGATTTTTATGGGCATTTTGCTGTTTAAATGTAAACCAAAAAAGAGATTATATATCGACAAATTTCCTGACTTGTTTCAGGTGGCTGTCGATGATCTTGGCCCGAGAATCTAAATCAAAGTTGATGAAGAAAGGAAAAAGACCACAGACAGGGAAAGTTATCAAACCAAGAAGTTGAGAGGGATGGAAAAGTGCAATACAGTGGAACTGTTAGATTATAGGGCAGATACAAATGGTTATCAGATTATTGGACAAGAAAGAGTGCTGGATATTAAATAATGCAGGACATTTTTACTTTGACAATTACTGATAGTGTTGAACACCAGGCAGAAATTATTTCTGATTTCTTACCAGGAAAATTTCCAGTGGAAGAGAACCAGAAATCTTTGTGAGGAGATGCAACTTCATTTTCATGACAATTCATCTACAATTCTGAACAACGAATCTCATCAATTTCATATTAACCTTCCAAAGGTTCATTGGACATTTTTCGTTTTCATTAAATCTGCATTATTTTCGAGAAAAAACATTCCTTTACGGAAAAGACTGGGTCCTTTTTCTATATTTATAACTTTTCACCCTTTTAGTTTCATTTAGACTGTTCCAAACAAACATTATGAAATGTTCTATAAAATCTGAAGGTATGAAAGTGTTAAAAGCTAAGAAAGCTCATGTTTTGTTTTTGATTTGTTATTTGTTATTCTTTTTGTTAATGTTGGATTTCAAATGTCCGTCCATGCTGTTTTTACGTCAAGATATTCTATGTGTAAGAAAAATAAATTAGTAACCAACCCCGACATTTGACAAGCTGAAGGGTTGTTTTAGACTTTTTAGAATGCTTGTTTAAAAATTAAAATAGTGCTATGAATTGTAAATAATTATTTAAAATCGGTTTATAGGACCATATATAGATTTCCTTTTATGTACTATTTATTTCATATTTGTATTTATTTTTTTCTATTTATTATTCTCGTGTACAGTTGGTTTTGTATGGTATTACTTGTCCTACTGCCATATATGGGAATAATTCTGGCAAGGGCTTTCTTATTTGAGCAACATTAAAACATAAAATATCATTTAGGAGACCCTTGCTCATTATCGTACTTTCATTCCTTTGTATGATCTGTTGAAAGTATAGCATTTAATTTTAATTCATATTCATATAATAATAAAACATAAAAATCATAAATGAAATAAAAAAAAATATATTAATACATATATTGATCTGTGTTCTTGTGTTCTTTCAAGTTCTCTCCCTTTGTATATACCAGACAATGTCACAGATTCTTGATGTGGAACTATTGTTTTCAATATACATGTATCATCAAATTTCATGTTTTCTTCGTAAAAGTTTATTTATACCCTACAAAATTAAAATTTGATTTTGGCTGAAAAAGCAAAAAATGACAGTGTATAAAGTCACATTTAGTATTTCTTTGAAAAATTATGCATTCATAAATTTTCACTAATTGAAACAATGGATCCACACCAAGATGAAGTGTCGTTGTCCAAAATAACACTGATATTCTAACCAGCACAAATCTCAAGCTTAAGTACTCTCTAATTATCACAAGTCTATACTGAACAGTTACAGGACTCTGTCCTGCAGACTGGCTTAGGTTGTGAACCAGGTACCATCATATGGTACATGGGTGAACCCTGGGTATCGTCGCATGGTACATGGGTGAACCCTGTTAGATATTTGTGTTCATTCCCATACAGGATCTGTAAGTCTCCTCAGAAGTAACCAGTGGATATCACCAGTGCACCACATTTCAATACCTCTTACTGTTTGTGCTGAATATTTTAGATAACATTTACATCACAATTTCCTGCAATAAGGTCATTTCTACAGGAAAATGTCAGCTGATGCAATTCCATATTTGATGGAAATATTAGTTCTGCACAAACATTACGAGGTATCGCATTGTACACTGGCAAAATCCATCATGGAATTGGATTTAATTGTGGAGTCTTCAATATTCATAAGAGGTAAACATTGCATGACAAAATTTTAATGATATAGAGATTTCATTCTATCCTGCCAGTGGTGTTTTCCAGCTTAACATGATGAATATTTCTCAACGTTTGTGTTGAACTATATGGAAACTGTTTACATTACATTCATGGAATAACTCAAGGGAAACTTCAAATTATGCATTTCCATAAAGAAATTATATGTTTGCACAAATGTTTTAGGGTATTGCATGAAAACTGGTAAATCCTATTGATTTTGTATCATAACACTTATAAAAGGTCATTGTTATCACATCATGAGACTTACAGGCCCTACAATGAAGTGTTCAGTCTAGAAGGGGCCCTTGCACCATTTGATCCAAAATAAAATTACAGACTCCAAAACTATATGGTCAGTGTAATACTGTCAAACCTGTCTGTAAATGTCTCCCAAGGGAACAAGTACAAATGGCCTTTATTGGCAGGTGGTCTTTATATACAGGTTCAAATAATATGAATAAACATTTGGGATATAATTCTACTGGCCTTTATAAGCAGGTGGCCCTTATATAGAGGTGGTCTTTAAGGCAGGTTGGACTGTATACAACAAGTTTTTGGTAATTGAAAACATACTGCCATGAATTCTAAAACTACAGAATTTCCATGCAATGTTATTAAGGCAAAACTTAGTACATGAACAGAATCAATAGCTCATTCATATACAGTCAAACCTGTTTTAAAGTCCACTTCTATAAGGATCACCTGCTTATAGCAATAAATTTTATCCCAAGTGCTCTTTATTCATGTTATTTGAACCTCTATATATAAGGGCCACCTGCCCATACATGTCATTTTAACAGGTTCCCTTGGGTGTCCTTTATAGACAGGTTTGACTGTACTGTGTAATCATCAATTTTTATGGTGTCCAAATTTTTGTTGTTTCCGTGAATACCCTGATTCATAAATTTACCTGTCCCTGAAATCAGTCCTTGAACTAAAAACCCCATGAAATAGTATTTTTATCTTAAAACAATAAAAATTGGGACACAGTCGAAATAAATGAATTCATAGTACATGTACATATATCTTTAATTTGGCATTTTAAGGTGTATAATAGTGGGAGACATGTGTTTCACAAATAAATTACAAAAGTGTACTATTCAAGCAGTTTTATACATTCATGAATAACAGGAGGCCTGTTGACATTTGCATCTTAATTTACCGCACTAAAGTGTAACATATAAATGGAATTCATGTCTGGTTATCTTTCTGTATATATATGTGACTCTTTCCAGAAATTTCTTGACCTGCAATAAAATAACCTTTGCATAATGACATTCATTATATATACATCTATATACATGTATAGGTTCACACACCACATTTGTCCTGAAACAGTGTTATATATACTCAGTTGACCTTGGTATAAAGGTGACCACTATAAAAACTTTTAGAGCAAGGTTTGATGGGTTTTACTCATGGCCAAGTCTACACTTAAGGCTTGGTCATGAGGCCTGAATTGATCACTTTGATCAAGAGCTCTAGAAAAGAATTCCAATCAAACATACCAGCTGCCTTTGATACTGTAGAAAAAAACCTGTGTTTTTGACACAATTATGATGAGAGATCTAACAAGCCAGATATTTCAATAAAATGTGTGGTTACAATTAGGTACCTCTACCAATAAGACCCTATGTCAAATACAATGTATGTGGTAAACACAAAGATTTTAATTGCTCTGTTAAGTGATTTAAAAGTGTTATTTTAGTGGTGTACCAATTTTAGCAATTTTCACAAGGATACATGAGATGTATGCTAAAATTTGTGCATACAAAGATAAATACATTTACAGTATAAACAGAATCAATATTCAACACTGGTATTAAGCTATATATAGACAGTCAAATGTGCCTTTCAAGGAGGAAGACATATGGTTATAAAGTACAGCAGATTCTGCAATCATGTGCATAAACTTTAAGAATGACAATATCGGGGTATTTTTGCTCATCAAGGTCCTTTTGTGTTTATTCAGAACTGTTATAATCAACTCAACTGAGCAAAACCAATCAAAGTGAGCTATATAAAATTAGGTTTACATGCTAATATTACCTGTCAGATGATGCACAATTTCTGTAACATACAAACAATAAGAACAGAAATATACCATTACTTTTATCAAGCAATTGTTCGTGTATGTACTACTGTCTTATCTTCTTATTTTGGGGGTTGTAAAGGCGATTGTACTTTAAGCAGTACATGTAGTTAAGACATAATGTGTCCAGTGTGTGTTTTATATTCCCGCAATTTCACCATGAAAGTATGCATGATTGAGAGTTACTTCTAACATAAATATTAAATTTTCTTACAGATCATCTACAACTCGAATCCCAACAATGGATAGCATAGAAAGTGCACCAACAACAGTTCAGCCAACAGAAAGCCGTCAGAACACTTTACCATTTACAACAGACATACCAAATCAGGTGACCAGTTCTCAACCAGTGCAGTTGCAGGTTCAGATTGGTGGAAATGCAATTGTTAAAGAAGAACACCCAATCATGAATGGCAATATTATTAGTGATAACACAATCGAAAGGTAAGCTTTAATGAGTGTGTACTGAGATAATAGAAACATTAATCAAAGTTTAATACTTAATCAAAATTAAAATACATTGCATTATCACAATAGATAAGAAAGGGGCCACAGGGCCTAGATATGTGGATCAAGTGTTAATTCAAGAAGGGGTCACTGGCCTAGATATGTGACCCAGTGTTCATTCTTAAAGGGGCCATTGGTTTCTTATTTTGCAAAATGTCCCTATTGCCAAGGCCTTAATGACACATTTAACATGAAAGCAAAATGATGTGTTTTAGAGAAAAGTTTTTGAAAATGACCACTCTGAAAAATCCTGAATCTCCTTGAGACGCACTGTCAACAAAGAAGCAGATTGCTGAATCTGGAAATATTTGTGTATGTTTCATTTTCACATAAATTCACATGAGTAACAAAAAATTTAACTCCTGAAATAAATCACTTTTTTCGTACTGAACATTTCCTGGTTTACACTTATAAAGACATTTTATAAATTTCAGTCATATATCAGTATTTATAATTTAAAATTTATTTATTTTTTATTTCAGTTGGTTAACAAGTTTAGATCTTTCTGCGTACATTGACAATTTCCACCAACAAAACCTCTATAATATGTCACAGTTAGATGAATTCACAATAGAAGTAAGTATACTAACTTTTAAATTGTCTTATGATTTATTCATTTTCAAATGGGACTTGTCTAAATCAATGCAAATGTAAACCCAGTAAACTATACGACATCATAGTCAATTTACTTTGATGATTTAAATTGAACTAGTCATTTGAAAATTGAATATTTTATTATTGTCCGACAATTCAAAATTTGTTGGGTGTTTTTATTTTGACACTGAAATATTTGTGAAATTCCTGTTGAAAATATCAAAAGTGAATAAAATTTCCTAAACCTATTGATTTGATAATGATATGTTGAATAACTTGATTTTTGTTGATGTTTACGAACAGGGAGTAATCTCTGGAAGTATTGTCATGGGAGCCGCCAGCAAAGGCGGACAGGCTGAACAACCGCTAAATGACAAACCTTGCGCAAACTATAATAATGTAGTGCGGGTATGTGAGCGTCATTTATGAGAACATTGGTATCAGTGTGCAAATAATCGATGTAGACATTATGCTGTATGGAATATGAAAATGAATATGCATCATTGTTTAAAACTATTTGGAACAAAGTTCGATGCAATGGCTACATTATAGTAGTTCTTACATTACTAGCGTATGAATTCTGATTTGAATTTGTCAACATTATAGGTCAGATACTCCATTCATATACTTAATTGATGAAGTAAGGGATATATTGTTAAAATCTGTATCACCAATATTGTCGTTAATCAAAGGTACCGGTATCTTAAATTTTTGATTGAATTTTAAATTTCAGAGCACAAGTACTTGTAAATAAACACTTATGATTTTCTGTTCTTTTAATTTTAGGACCTGCAAAAAATGAAGATTGGAACAAGCCACAGAAATAAAATATGGAAAGCTTTACTGGAATTCAGGAATGCAGCTGTCGTAGCTATTACTAATTCACAAGGAAGCTTACAGAAGGATACAAGTGCCACTTCCACCATGAGCTTAAGTTCCCAAAACTCAATTTCTCAAAGTTCAACATATTGCCCGGGATACTATGAAGTAACCCGATATACATTTAAACATACCATATCATTTACAAAAACAGAAAATGAAATTCATACATCTCCAAAATGCAAAAAAGTTGAGTAATCTTGTATTTGTGTTGCAAATTTGTGTAATAAAAAGCAATTTTTAGGGCTGGGTTTTTGCTGATTTTGTAGTATCTCTTCAGAGTTTTTGTAAAGAATTCCAGATAATTGAAATAATTTTAAGGTTGATGAGGTGCCTTGAATTGATGTTTTTATATATAAATGTATATTAATTGTTAGTGTTAATTACCATATTTTATCCTATTGTTGTTATTTAAGACAAATTGTTTTAGTAGATTAGTTAAAATGCTTACTTTTACACACTAAAATATCTTTACAATTTTTGTTTTGGAATATACCCCAAAATGTACATATATAGCATAAAAAGTATGTGGATTTTGTAGGGTAGTAAAAAAGAAACAAGCTGAACAAATTTTTGTGTGAAAGGTGCTGTTTAATCCTGGTATTTATTTTTCTGAAAAATAAATTTAAATATTTGTAACAATATTTGAGGCTTACAGATTAAAAGTGCTACCATTTATTCTTCTAATACTGTAAATAAATACATATATTGTAGTTATACCCTGCTATTGTAGTTATGCAAGAGTTTCTACAATTCCTATTAGAAAGTTAACTGAATGAATTTAAGACTGTCAAACTACTTATTTTTGGATCGCTAATGGGTGTCACTCCCAAAGTTATGTACAGAGCCAGAAATTTTCAAAGCACTTTTTATGCTTTTAATGACATTGGACCTATATTTTGTAATAAAAAGAGCTTTGCCAGCTTTTGAATTATTCACACTTAGTAAAATTGCAATTTTTCGAGATGCACTGTTGCCAAGAAATATCAACTCTGTTATTTTACCCTTGTAGCAGTTAGTTCATGTGATATTTAATTTACATGTAGATAAATTTTGGTGATTATAAAGATTTTGTATATTAAAATGTTGTAAATGCTTAATAAGCACTTAAAATAGGACTTTGATATTACCATAGTAGAAATTTATATATTTTAATTGTTGATGTGTGTGTTCAGATTATGAAACGACTATAATTATATTTTATTATATATGTGATTACAAAACCTTGAAGTTATACTACAAAATTAGCAATAATGGGTACACGGACCGGTCATGCAAGATATTTTGAAAACGTAATGGGTGTCTACTCTGATTGTGCAATAGGGGAAAGTGTCCTTTAGTTTTGTAAGTAGGTGAGTAGAGTGGATCGAGTTGACCTTTCAATCATGGAAATTAGTTTGGAGATTAAGTTTTGATTGATTAACAATGTAAGATACCCAACATTGGTTCATGAGACAACATTTTTGTCTTGCCTGAAAAGTCGGAGACCTCACATTTATGTGAATGAGTGTTGATATCATGATTATTATTCCGCAAAGTTGTTGATGCAAATTTTTGTGAATGCAGCACTTTTCAGGCAAGACAATTGGTCTCTTGAATGTTACTAACATGATGTCGCGCATGACAAACACAAAAATGGGGATTTTGTTATTTATTGTCTTTTTATATAGTGTTCAGGGGGAGATTACTGTGTTCAGAATTAAAGAAAAACATCGATTATGCCTATAATATGTGTTCAGAAGATTTCATATGCACATTTCATCATATTTTTATATACATTAAATCCATTGTTTTTAACTGCTGACTTCTTTGGTGCAAAAATAATGCATTTTATCTAGAAAATATCATTAAGTATTTGGTATCCAATTGAACCATGTTTCAACATTCATCAGTATTTAACAACTCCATAATGTCTTGTAGATCCCATTATATACATTTACATATGTATAAGCAACATTTAACATTAACAAATTGTACTTTGTTCATAGATAATTTTGTATTTTATTATGATCAGAAACAATTCATTTTAAATAAACAAAGACCCAAGTCTCAAATATTCTTATATTCCAAAATGTTTACCAGTAAAGTATGGGTAAAAATCCACTAGTACATAATGTAATCAAGTCCCAATACAATTTATTTTGTTTTTTCTTCAATAAAAGCTTACCATGACCATTTGAACTTTTCAGTAGAATTTATCAAAAGGATTCATGTCCCAAGTTCTTGAATCTCAATACATTCATTTTATATGAAATCATGTGAACATGTAGCATCTTGATTTTATTATAAAATACTTGTAAATAGAAGTTATACACATACTCAAGAAAAGCTATAAATAAATTTGTGTATTTATGTTTGAAATTGATTTACCATTCCAATTTGTGATACAATGTGGTCAAAATGTTTCACCATTTCTATTGTGTTACAATGTGGTCAAATTGATTCACCATTTCAATTTTTGCTACAGTGTGGTCAAAATGTTTCACCATTTCAATTTTTGCTACAATGTGGTTGAAATGTTTCACCCTTTCTATTCGTGCTACAATGTGGTTGATAAATTATCCACTATTTTCATTTAAGCTACAATATGGTCAGTATATTCTATATTGGCCAATTTGCATTACAACGATCTGACTGCTATATGTACATTAATAGTTACACATTTACAAAAAATATATAAATGTCCTTGTTTGGAGCTAATATTTGATAGGTATCAAATAGCAAACTTTATGTCATATTTAAAGGAGTGAAGAATGGGGTCAGATTTTTTATTAATTTAAAAACATCACTCTAGTAATATTTGGTCTATTTATTTTTATTGACAAACTGGGATTGTTAAATGATAAAAATTATTATGTTAATTGGTGATAAATAAAGGTGGTATACTTATATATTGAAAATGGCACAGGACACATTTGGTGCAAAAGAATGTCTGGACCTTAACTACCTTTCTGGTATCAGAAAGTGATATAAAAGTTCAGACTCCATCCTGTCTTTACAATGAAATATTGGACCTCTAAAGGAGATCACCCAAATGTATGTGGTAATGTAAAGACTATGTAGCATGGATCTCACAAGATTTGATATACAGAACAAATTTGTTCAAAAGTCTAAGACTTCCTGTCATTATAAAGCCATTGATTTCAAACCAAAATGTTTCATTTTGATGAAATTTCATTCTCTTGTGATCTTTTGAATAGAAACTTGTGAAAGGGTTTGATAAAATACAAGAAACAAAGATTGGCTAATTAGTTGATTAAACTAATAAAGCTTTGAACAACTGAAGTTTGAGTGATGGGTTGAGTTCCTTTTAGACAAGGGTCCTGGTATTGTAGAGTGCCAAATGTGTCCCATTATTAATCATTTATTAATATATTTATTGATTGCTTTAGAACTATAAACAGGGGTTTTGTTGTAATACATCATCATTGTATAGAAGTATCATTACAATATTAATTAGCTCCGTCCAAGTTTTAATCAGCTTTATTGATGATCATATAAATATTGTGGTTGGGGAAGAGTTATTTCCCTTTATCATTAGTGTGTTTTTCTAATATTATATTTACTTTGTGATTTTCAAAGTAATTTGCAATATTAAGATTTTTTGTGTGCGTGTGTAAATCATCGCTGTATTCTGTACATTAAAATCATTTTCCATTAATTGGTATCACTAATGACATGTTCAAGTCAGAAATCAGGGGAAGTAATTACTAGTATTTTGACCAATCAAATTCGTGTTCTTAAAATGTTCATTGTCAAAAGGTATCTTTTACATTGAAATGTTCACTGCCAAAAACACATTTTTAGAGAGAGAAAAATACAATTCAAAATCCATGCCAATGCATTAGTAGTTTGCAGAAAATTATTAATTTCAAATTCATTATCATTTTGAACATTTTATAAATGTTTCCCTGGTGGTAAAACCACATTCCAAAACTTTCATTAACTTCTGTAACATTCCGTCTTTGTTAAGTTTGATTCATCTCATTTAGATAAAAACTTGATAACTGTTACTGTTTACTGCTCTTTTTTATAATTGTAAAATTAAATTCAATGAATATATGATTTAAGAATTCTTAGAAAAAATGTGTTCCATAAAATTTAGGACTTGCCGTTAAGTTTGGATCATTCTACAGAAAATTTTAAATAAGATTATTGCTTGATTCATACGTGTACATGTATAATGTATGTACATATGTAGTTTTACCTGAAAGAATATATAAAAGAAATGTGATTATTTATGCTAAAACAGAACATAAGTAGCATTATGTTTCTCATTCTTGTGGTAAATTTATAAGGTTTACTGACACATGAAATTTTTCATTAAAATGTCTTTTTTCTATGCATTTATTCTGTTCTTGAGCCAATAAGGAACAAAGTTAATTATTCTCACAGAACAAAGTTATCCTATCATGTTACTTCTGAAGATCAATAATTTTAAATAAAAATGAAATTCAAATTAGGACTTTATAATAAATAGGCTTAAAACTTATTTTAAAAATTTCTCAGAAATAAATTATTGGTATAGGTATTTGGGGCTACCAAATATCAATATTACCTTGGTGAAAATAGCAATCTGATAGCAATTTAAAACTGGGTGCGACTCTGGAAAGTAGTGAGAGAAAGTGTTTTGTACTTCTGAAAGTGTTTTGGATTTGGGAAAAGGAGGAAAACAGCTTTGTTTGGTAAAAGATGAAGGAAAACTGATTGTTGTTACTTTGTTTACTGAAAATCAGTAATTTTAGTAGATTTTGATAAAAAAGTAAACATATTTGTTAGTGGTATACAGTTATTCTTAACTACATCATCATTTCATGTTTTATATGAATAATTTGCATATTTTATCATTATAGAAATCCATTTCATATCATATCCTTACTAATGCTGAATAAAATTTTGTAAAGAAAAATAAAATTGTTATCTTATTGTCTTATAAAGATGAATACTCTTTTTGGTGTTACAACCAAGTCTAGATAATTTAACTTGTATCAAGAGGTCATCTTATTAAATTAAAAAAAAATATATACTTTTGCAGTGTGCTTTGTAATGCCAAGCCTGCCATCATGATGGCTTTCTACAAAGCAGCCAAGTGGCATCTGAAATCTCAGGAAAAAAGGAAAATTATGACATACTATCAAATTTAAATTTATTATGCACTCTACACCACTGAAGATGGTGCAGGAGTTCACAACCAACCAGCAACCCTTCACTTGAAAATACAAGTGATTGGACCACATCGCCAAAATCCACCTATCGTTAGCAGTGCTGTTCGATTTAATGCCACTGAGCTTTTAGCTAGAACTTAACAACCATCTGACCTTGTATTAATTTACCGCATTTGCACACCTAAATCTATAGCTCTAAAGTCGCTTGTGGAAGAGTGGAGTTGAGTAATGGTGACCCCAAGTCAATATCAAAGTGTCCAGTTCTGATGAGATGGAGGAAACTGGAGTGTCCAAAGAAAACCACCCCACCTGAAACTTTTCTCTCCAGATTCCAAAAGTTTACTTTAGACTACTGGGTCACCAGGGCCATGGTTTAGGAAGTATAAAAAATGATGATTAATATATCCATTTTATCGAGATGACTAGTTCAGAGGTGGTGGAGGGGACCAAAGTCCCCTAGAAAATTTATGACATGACAATCTTCTGACTGGATTGGAAGATTTCAATTTAGACTATTGGGTCAACAAGGCCATGGTTAAGGAAGTGGCAATAAAATGAATGGGTGATTAATATGTCTGTCTCTTATCCAGATGACCAGTTTAGAGATGATGGAGGAAACGAAGTGCTCTAAACTGCCAACTTCTGGATTCAAAATGCCCACTTTAAATCACCGAGGTCATGGACGAGGAAGTGACAATAAAATAAATGGGTGATTAATATGTCTGTCTCTTATCCAGATGACCAGTTCAGAGATGATGGAGGAAAGCGGAGTGCTGTAAGAAAACTGCTCACCTCTGGATTCAAAATGTTCCCTTTAGATCACTGGGTCATCAAGGCCATGGTTGAGGAAGTGACAATAAAATTGAGCAGATGATTACTATGTCTGTCTCTTATTAAAATGACCAGTTCAGAGATGATGGAGGGAAACCGAAGTCCTCTAAACTGCCCACTTCTGGATTCAAAATGTCCACTAAGATCACTGGGTCACCGAGGTCATGGATGAGGAAGTGACAATAAAATGAAATGGATGACTAATGTCTGTCTTTTATATAGAGCAAAGTATTCTTATAGTGTAAAATTGACATAGTACGATATATGCACGCCCCTTGTGTGTGGTATTTCCTGATCATGCCACGCCTGAGTCAGTGTATTTTAGTAATTCTAGCGAAGTTAATGTGATTTTACAGCATATTGTCCCACCTTACCTTTTGCAGTATACTGGATTGTACTTGTAGCAAAGTGGTTTTTGTGTACAGTTTGACAGTATGTCAATTTATTGCATTAGCAAAAAAAAATCATAATCATGTTGCACTGTTGTGTCTGATGCATTCTTGTCGGTATATGATGGCTGGAGGGTTGTATACTAATCGACCTGTTATTTATGAAATGAAGTATACTTTACTGAATCAAAGAGATAGTATTTTAGGTTCCCGATTGCTTTAATAGTATTCTGTCTGTACTAGACAATGTTTACTTTCTTTGTTTCTGTAACAATATACAAATGTATATGTCTTGACACAAAAAATCATGTAAATTTTTTTCAAAGGCGAATCATTATCTTCTAATGTATCGATTGTTGCATATCAAGTTTTGAGAAGTATGGTTAATCACTACTAATTTACTTGGTTAATTAGCTGCTTTAGCGACCGTCATAAGATTCCCATTAGATAATACAGCCTACCATGGAATCATCTCACTTGATCTTGTTACAATAATTGATACGAACACCTTGCAAATGACTGGCCAATTCATACACGATTTCTTTTAATTCTACCAATACGGTAACACATTTAGAAAAGTACTCGTTCCGTATGTGGGTTGTCGGGATTCGATTCCCAGTCGGGTCTGATCAAGACTTAAAATGGGTAGCTGGGTAGTGACCATATTCTTTCACCGGGCACTCAGCATTTAGAAGTGAAAGTAGTTGTGCACTTCGAAAGATACCTATAACCCCGTGTCCCTTGTCACGGTAGGCGTGGTACGCTAAAGAACCTTTCTGCACACTGCCCGTAGCCGAACTGCAAAGTTCAATGTTCCGAGTGAGTACCTTCCAGAGCACCCGGTCTCACTTCCCTGGTGGAAGTTTACGTGTCTAGCCTAACTTGTCAGTTCCAAATTTTTACTTTGCTTCTGAATGGTGATTCGGACATTGTTTTTGATAATTACATATAGCTGGTGACGTATCGATGCAAGAGAAATATTCTTGACGGGGACATGAAACTCAATGGAATCTATCAATTTTTGATAACTATTGTCGTCTGTGTAATGTCGAT
The DNA here is from genome assembly GCA_021292105.1 of Anadara kagoshimensis. Lineage (NCBI taxonomy): Eukaryota > Metazoa > Mollusca > Bivalvia > Arcoida > Arcidae > Anadara > Anadara kagoshimensis. The sequence goes on along the minus strand of CM037870.1, from coordinate 53,889,903 downwards.
AAAATGCATACTGATACGTGTATACGTCTGATATACACAAATACGCTGGGCAAACACTAAAGTGGTGATGTAGATGCTTCAGCAATTTCAGAAAATGTTGAGACGCAGTATGTTCTCTCAAAAACTACCATTACACTGTGTAAAACGGACAGATACCAGAACCTTTACAATGTAACATGATATTTTAATACCCATTATTTTTGCGTAGATACATCTATGTGGCTCGGATAAATCACAGATCGAGTTTAGTAGTGTATGGTTAATTATCGAGTTATCGCCCTTGTTAATTTTTTTTAGTGTAACAAACATTTAATGTTCCTTGCTATACTCTGTATATTCAACAAACCACTATCCTCCCAGATGAAAAAAGGTAAAGGATGGCTTAAGTATGATGAGAAGGGATATATTTTCAGTGGATATGAAACCGAGGCTGTAAAATATGGTACTTTTATACTGTTGACCATAACGTTTCTTTTATGGTCGAGCAGTCCTTCTAAATTAGCATTAAAATGAATCCCACATCTAAAATAAGCGTTATCACTCATACTGACTGCCATAAAGAGAGTCATTATGACAAATAGTGTCTTTGTGAGAAAGTTTTGTCCTTCTCTCGTAAAGAAACCTGCCTGGGGGTGTTTTAACTGCCTCCGCCGGCGTGTGTCCGTCCTTGGTCCCCAATCCGTCACACAATTAATAATTAATCGTGAAATATGGATACAATATAAGAAATAACGTTATATACATATGTTCGTTACGCTTGAGTGATTCCATGCACGAAATGACAGTTGTGGTTGCATTTAGACATGTCACTTTTTAACACTGTAAGAAACTAAGGTCTATACTTTCTTGAGGAATTATTTTTTGCTGGAGTGTGTGGTTATTTTTGCGGAGTGAAAATTTATTTCAGTGAAAACGGTAAGATTTTCAAATACATTTTTCATCTGTTTAAATTTAGAAATTGTCATTTTTTTGTCAAAAAAGCAAAATTATCCCAATTTATCACTTAATTTAGATTTAAAGGCGTTTTCTGAAGTGACATAACCTTTCTGGTATAAGTCATACATTAAGCATGATAAAATCCTGCATGCATGTAAAACACATAAATTATTTCCTCTTTATTAGAAAACTGCCGTCTTTAGTCTTCAAAATCGGTATGTTAAGACATTTTATCAAAACTATTAAAGAAAAAAGAAAAAAACCCACAATGTATATTAAAAAAATTGCATAAGATGTCATTAATTTCAAACTAGAGTATACCGGTTCATCCACGTGACAGGGAGGTGTATTAAATTAAGTTGTAAAATTTTATGGCTTTTAATTAATTAAACTCATGTCCAGGTAAATATGCAAATGTTATATGTGAACAACTGGTATATATGAATGTATCCAAATTTTAACATGCAATTTTCTTGCACATCTAGTCTATTTATCTTGCATATTTGCATATTTTGACCGTTTTAAATTGATTCATTAAATATTCAGAATCTTCTAGGACCTCTGGCCTGAATACCTGGTACAATGTTTTTGAGAAAAGGTATTATATAACATTAATGTATAATGTACATTTTACGGAATTTAATATGTTAATTTAGAATGCACAAAGCACTTACTGTAACTTCTCACATCAAACTCTGGTCTTCATCTCACCCATCTGGCCTGATACCGGTATAGAGTGGCTCAGTGTCAATGATAATAATGGTGATTTAACCATTTGTGGCAATATTGTTTAGTGTGGTAGTGCCACAAAGTCAGTGTTTTACAGTCTTTTAACATATATGACAGTGGTTTTAGTATAGCAGTGTCGCATAAACAGTGTTTTGACCATATGTGGCTCTATTTTTGGTGTTTAGTGTAATACTGTACCGCATAATCAATGAGTTCTCTCTGTTTTGACCACTGTCTGTAGTAGTGTTTGTGTGGCAGTGCATGCCGCATAATCAGTGGTTTGCAGTTTTGACATCCGTGTAAGTAATATTTAGTCACGGTGGTTTTTGGTGCAAAATCAGTGGTTTCCGAGTTTAACATATATGGCAATATTGTTAGTATGGCAGTGCATGCCGAATATTCAGTGGTTTTCGTGTTCAAGCAACATCTGTGGAAATAGTGTCTAGTGTGGCAGTGTCGCATAATCAGCGGTTTGCAGTTTTAACATCTGTGGTAGTAGTGTTTAGTGTGGTATGGTGGCAGTGATGTGCTACTTGCCGCACAATCAAATGGTGTGTTGTATTCTGACCACTTGTGACAATAAATGATGTTTAGTTTAGTAATGTTACATACAGGCTGCAAAGAGACTACAGGTGCATGCAGGTAATGTGCTTCAGGAGGTAAGGCATTGTCTAGTGTCAAGCTTGAGGTCCTCACCCCTGCACATCACCATCAATCATCATGTAATATGTGCATAGCTTACAGTTGTTTTAAATATATTATGTATCTGTATCTTTATATATAAAAGACATAATGTTAAGTGTAGTGGTGCTATGTACCTTGCGGGGTCTTACTTTTATAACTTGGTATAGGATGCAAAGTAACCACAGGTTTTTGTCACCTCGGTAGAAATGATGTGTCCCAGGAGGTCTCACCCCATGCAATGATTATGATATCAATGCATGCATGGTTTGCAGTGTTTTAAACCATCTTTGACATTGGTGCCAGGGCCACATCTTCCGCAACTATTACGTGTAAATTAAACAACCAGATATCCACATGTACCTAGTTTCTTTTTTATCCAAACATGTTCTAAAAAGTAATACAAAATGTAAATGTGGTAGCATTGCTACGAAAACTTATTTAAGTGACATTTTATCAATTAGAAGAAATATTGGCAAACACCAACAAAGTTACGACCACTATCAGTGCACATTGTCACAATCGCACTACTGGTTGTATGATTCTTTAAATACTTAATAGTCCAGTGTCTGGATCTATAATTATGCTTCAATTTAAATGCCCCTCGCCTAGTCTGAGAAAAAACTAATGCGACGTAAATTAGATATACCAATGAATCAACCAATCCATGGAGCTTCCATCAAAATTGGTCCAGGGTTAAATTCAGGGGGGGGAACTATTTGCTTACCCTTCCGGAGAACCCGGCCTCACTTCCCTGGTGGATGTCACGGCTTCGTGTAAAATTAAAGTCAGTTTTTACTTTGTTTTGGAATTGTGATTTGGAAATGTACCGGCATGTTTGTGTTTTGACTAACATAATGCTAATATAAGGCTCATTATTAATTGTATTCAACTCTGAGGCGTTTTAAAAATGTTTTATTTTGAGAATGACACTGAAAAGTTTGCATATTTAAAAGGCGCGTTTTTACTACTCACTCATCCTAGTAGCACGTGAACGTTATTAGAACAAATAGCATAAGTCAACAATTTTTTTTCCACAAAATTACTTGTTATTTTTGTCTCTCCCTTTCGACAAAATAGTTTCTAGAGTTAGTAAATCTGGACCGTTGTTATTAATTTCTCTCTGTCATGGCGTTTTAAAAATGTTTTATTTTGGGAATGACACTGAAAAGTTTGGATATTTAAAAGGCGCGTTTTTACTACTCACTCATTCTAGTAGCACGTGTACGTTATTAGAACAAATAGCTTAAGTCAACAATTTTTTTCCCCACAAAATTACTTGTTATTTTTGTCTCTCCCTTTCGACAAAATAGTTTCTAGAGTTAGTAAATCTGGACCGTTGTTATTAATTTCTCTCTGTCATGGAACATTTATTTATTGTTTTACGACATTTCCCCCGATAAATATCACAGTAAAAGTGTTTGGTGTTACACAAGGTCACAGTAGTTTCAGTAAATAACTTGTCAAGATAGTTGTCATGTTTCTTCTGACAGCCATGTCGGGTCTTTACATATGTCCAGTTGTGAAACATGAAGGGCATTGTAATACAATCTGTACACATTTAGACAGCCAGCGTTAAATATTTACTTTAATACACCATGTGTACTTTCTGGTTATTTCAGGCTTCCATCTTTTTATTTTCGTAAAAGCAAAATAAAAACTGTTAAAATCATAGTTTTAATTTTTTAATATTAATTTTTAAAGGATATGATTTCCTGTCAGGATGTGCGTTAAATTAAAGCAAAACATCCGTATTGAGTATTGAATTAGCAATATCAGAGAGAGAGAGAGAGAGATTATATCAAAGCATGTCGCCCGGGTGCATTTGCATTGACACCGTCTACAAATTAAATAATAAATACAACAAATTTCTAGTTTTCAATAAGGTACTGTATATGATAAGTATTTTGTAGCCGAATAGGAAAAATGCATTTGGAAACATAGCCAATGTGTCTAGCTAGGCGACGTAAAATATTAACTTATGGAACCAATTCATACACAAATTTGGCAAGGACGAGTCTATACATTTTACAATTCAAGAAATGAGGTGAAACATATGCTAGCAACTTTAAAAATTGTCAATCCGTCATGTTAATTAAAATAATTTCCGGTGCACCCGATTTAGTTTTTATAGTGCATAATATTATAGGCCGAATTTTCTGCCTAGTAAACCGAAACTGATCATATTTATTGATTTAGTGTTTTAACAGTTTAACTGAATCAATTTTTAAATTCATTAAGTGTGATTTATGCCCTGGTTAAAAACAAGTTGTTAAAATGCATATTAATTTATAAACCTACACGACTTTTTTTTTTATTATTTTAGCAGACGAATTTTTAGAGCAGGTGCTTGACGTGCGATAGATGAACAAACGTGAGCCAATCACCGATCCCAAATCACCTCCTACAGATGGCGCTTCTAACATGGCGGAAGATGCTCAGAATTTTGGTTATGAACAAACTTTGGTAGGTGTGTTTTATATATTTGAATGTATTAATTAAAGTGATAATGATCTCTCACATAACTAGATTGATATACCCCTTGCTCGAATTCAACGTTGTCAACATTGAGTTACTGGCTTTGTCACAATTTTCTCGATGACACCGTCTCGTGTCTTGTTTTGGTTAGTTAGTAATAAACTTGGCGATTGACAGATCGACGCATGGAACCTGTTGATCAGCTGATGACCGCAAATGACAAACTTATTTACCTATTCTCCTTCACATTTTCATTCAAAATTATAAATATAACTGTCATGACTTGGGTGTGAACTGAAGAACTTCCAAATTCTCCCAGAATTAGTGGTCCAAAAAAAAAAAAAAAAAAAAGAAAAAAAGAAAGAGAAAGAAAAGTTTGATGTCTTGGCCTATTGTTTATACCTTAATTTTATTGTCCAACGAAAAGGGGAAATAATATAGGGGTTGTACCTGGGAACAAACCAATGACCTCCCAAAATACAGAAGTCTCTCCATTGATATGATTAACTGAGCTCATATTTTTGGTCCGCATATTTTTCTGGAGTTTCATATGGTCCATATGTGGGAGGGTACCAAACAATTCCCACCTCCCATGTCAATCCACCCCAGACAATTTCCCCACCTTTCCAGTTTGCCCCAGGGTAAAACTTGTCAAAAATATTAACGAAACAGCGCTGTGGCTTCACTGGCTGGTGGGTTTGTGTAGAAATAAAGGCTGTTTGCATTGAAAATAAGTCAGACAATTTTTGAGAAAATAGTCCCAGATTCCCAATGTCAAGAATATTCCACTAAATTATAACCAAGACATGGTTTTGCAAAAATATTATATATCCTTTGTATCTATGTCCACAAGAGGTTGTGGTGGCCTAATGGATAATACGTCAGTCTTCAAATCCAGGGTCTCTCACAGCAGTGTGTTTGAATCCCGCTCAGACCACATGTGAGAAAGTGAATTTTCCTTGCTGTTTACCTTTACTGGTTCACCTGGTATTAGAATAAGGGACTGGGGGAGTTATAGGCTTGTCTGTGGCATACTGAATCTGTGAGCTAGCATGTTAAAGTCGCCCTGAGTGCGCCCCAGTACAAGGCAGACCATACAACACACTTGCACTTAACATGCATACACAGAATTGTTCATAGATTAATCCATAGAGATTAATAAAATAGTTCTCGTCGCGAATAGCTGAAAAATTGATGATGCGATGTTAAGCAACATTCAACCAACCAACCATCTAAGTCCACAACATTAAATTCATCTAGGCAAAACATTTCCAAGATCTTGGCTGTCACAATCTTATTCTTACTACCTCATTTATACCCGAGATAAAGATATATGTTTTATATTAAACTAATACATGTATCTTAACATGGCACCAAGGTCAGTAAGGATAAGCCTAAAAATTGTCTGGTTAGGGTTACCAGGGGTGAAGCTTAACTTTTTGAGTTGGGGGTCCAGCTCACTTCAGAAAAGAAGTTTTAATAGTAATAAATGGCTAAAATAAACATTTAGGGACCCAAACTGATTTTTAGGAGCCATGGGCTACTGGGCCCCTGCTAATCTCCATTCCTGGTTACTTGACCCATCTATAAAAATATGTTGACTCTTGTGTTTTTATTCCTTGCCAAAGAGTGACAAGGAATAATAGGCCTAAAAAAAAAAATATATGTGTTTCCGCTAACATAGAATTATTATAAAGGGTCGGTAGGTCATTTTTTTTTTTTTTAATAGCATATGTTATGCATGTGTATGTAATGTATTATGTTAAAATTATATTATAAATGTGTTGTTTAAGTTATTTTAGATGATTTAGATGTAATTTAAAATTAAAAATATAACTAAAATACTTGTATCTTCTACATGTATTCACTGCTTAAAGTTTTGCTGACTTGTTTTTGATACAATAGAGTTTTAATTGAAAAACGAAAACAGATTTTTAAAAATCCGGAAAAAAACTGGAGTCGGCCTTGTTTTAGTTAGGTATGTCGGGTTAGCGGAAAACACATATTTTTTTTAGGCCTAGTAATGACAGTTTTTGAAATAATAGTCAGTCACACAGCCAGAGACTGGTAACTTTTGGAGAAGACTGGTTATACTTTTCAATACAAAAATGTATAATACATGTATATGTATCACAATAGAAAATGTTATAAATATAAGGTCAAGGACTGGTTGGAAACACTGGTAATGATGTTCATCTATCAGTTTTGTCTAGACCAGTTCTCTTTAACCTATTTTGTATTTTCAAGACACTTTGATGGAAATAATCCTCATGAAGTGGTAAGTAATGTGCATACTGCCAGGCTATTCAAATCAATTGTGTTTGATCATTTCACAGAGTAACTAGACCACTGCAAGTAGAGTGCTCACTCTGTAAGTGGGAGGTTGTGGGTTCGATCCCTGACCAGGTCTAACCAAAGACTTGAAAGTGGGTAGTGACTGTTCTTTGGTCAAGCACTCTGCATTACAAAATGAAAGTCACAGTTCTTTTGGATGGGAACTTAAAATAAACGAGGTCTGTGTCATGGTAGGTCAACTAGGAGTGGCATGATATAGAATCTGCTGTATAATGCCATCAGCATAACACACAGGCAAAATTTCTGCACCTTTGCCTACAGCTGGCAACATCTTGATATAGGTGAAATATTCTTGACTGGGACATTAAACACCATTACTCTACTCAACTCGCAGAGTAACTATCTTTGAAATCAAATTATTGTGTCTGTTCTCTTGAACATCTTGTTGGATTTTCTTGAAACTTAGTAGAAATGATTAATAGGAAGTGGTAAGGTGCATATTGTCAACCTGTTTGGTTGAACGATTTTTCAAAAACTGAAATCTATAGTTTTACTGTATAGATCTTGTAGTACTATTACCGGTACTTAGGTTTGCCTCTGCTCCTCAAATTCTTGTAAAAAGAAGAAAAAAAAAAAAAAACCACACAAAAAAGGCTTTGATCCAATAAACTCTATATTTAAAGAAACAACCAAAGATTAATTATTCTGAATAATGAAACTGGATTATTTTAGGTTTATTACTAGCATCCTGTTTTGAAATAAGGAAAATTGCAAAAACTGTGTTTATTAACTTGTAACCTATTTTTGAAATAAGGAAAATTGCAAAAACTGTGTTTATTAACTTGTAACCTGTTTTTGAAATAAGGAAAATTGCAAAAACTGTGTTTATTAACTTAATTTTGAAATAAGGAAAATTGCAAAAACTGTGTTTATTTACAACAGAGATATTTCAATGCTAAATTGTGAAAGGAAACATCAAAGAATTAGAAATTTTTTTCTTTCTTTTAATTGTAAATGCAATTTTTACCCACATTTTATATTATTAAGACTGTTTTAGATTTTTTATGAATTCTAAAAAAAGAATGTTTACATTATAGAAGTAATGCCTTGGACTTAGTTGACAGACCTCCATATTATGTAATGATACACCATGTCCATTGGAATCAAGTTATTCTCATTTTATATGCCAGTTTCTAGAAATTGGACCTCTTTTGGTGAGGCGTTGTCCATATGACTGTCTTTCTCCATCACTGTTGAAGATATTTTTGCTAAACTTGATATATATGAATACAGGATATGACATTGTGTGGCTTAGAAGAGATGGCAACTCTGTGCAAATTTATCAGAGTTATGCTGCTTTATTGCAATCTTTACCAACAGTTTAATGACAGAAATGTATATCTTGCTTCCCCTAGTGGTGTTCTTGTTAAGTATATCAGTTCTGACGTCTTGTTGGTTTTGTATTGCAGATATATGGCCAGTACTCCAGAGAACTTGGATCATTTGCTAAATTCCATGCTAAACGTCAGAAAGAGAAGAAAGATTTTGGGAAAATAGATGTAAAACCCAGGTCAAAATTAAAAGTATACTACGGTAATATCTTTTGTGTTTGAATTTTCTTGTATACATATACACAAATGAACATACAATGTACCCAAAAGATATACATATTACTTATAAGGTTCAGATTTTACAGCAGAGAGAGAGAGAAGAGGGTGGGTGGGTGGAGAGGGAGATGCAAGTTTGAATTTCAGACCAAATGTTTAAAGTTAGTAAAATGAGCATGTGGAGAGAGAGAGAGAGAGAGAGTTAGTAAAATGAACATATAAAAGAAATATTGTTTTGCCACTATAATGGAATGGTGCAGTTATTGTACACATCTGATTACTGTAAAACACTTTATTTTCGCGGCATGATATTTTCGCGATATTTGTATCAAAGTCATTTCGCAGCATAAAATTTTCGCGATATCCCGTTGTGAGTCCGATCCCATCGTGAGCCCCTCACGTAAAAGTCCATTCATATTTATTCGATCAAATTTATTTTCACACATATTATTTTCGCGATTATTAATGAACTTGCGAATTATGCGAAAAATAACATGCACACGAAAATTTCATGTTTTACAGTATCTTATTATTCACACACCAAGTTGGTGATATGAACCTGACTTATAAACTGTAAAATTTCTTGTCTTTAATTGGCAGTATCTTATTTCATGCCATGTCATTTTGTTCAAATAATAAACAAAAAGAAATAAAATAATATTAAATATTACGGTAATAAATAAAATAAAACAAAACTTTTTACTTAAAAACTTTTAATTTGAAATATTATTCTTTTCAGAAAGATGTACTCGGGTCAGGGACATTATATTTCACAAGATTGGAGAAGACTGGATTTTCTTGGCATTACTGGGAACTGTGATGGCATTACTTAGTTTTACTTTAGATTTTATTATAGAAAAATGTCAGGAAGGTATGATGTTTATCTATTACATTATTGCATGCCCATGTTAAGGCATTGCTTTTAGATTTGATAGTCTGTCAAAGTCCTAAGTAAACTTGGACTGTGGACTTTTGACTGTGGACTGTGTTAAAACTTGTATGAGTTAACTAAATCTATGTTTATCAGTAAGAAGTGAAATTATTTAAATCTTTGCAATTTCATCCTTGGCTGGTGACAACATGATATAAATGAAATGTGCTGAATACCTGTATGGGAAAGTATTTAAATGTTTAAATTTTCATCTTTGGCTGATGACATCTTGATATAAGTGAAATGTACTGAATACCTGTAATTGGCAAGGCATTTAAATTTTTGCATTTTCATCTTTAGCTGGTGTCATCATGATATAAGCGAAATGTGCCCAATACCTGTATGAGTAAGCCATTTAAATTTTTGAAGTGTCAAATTTGGCTGGTGACGTCTTGATATAAGTGAAATATTTTGCTTAATATGAGTAATTTTAGCCTTACACAGTAATAAAAAGACAGAAACAAATTGTACTTTAACAGGAGATATAACTTGCCTGATTGATTACTCATCTTTTATAGATAATTAATTCTAATTAAATATGACAGGTGCCTGATGATATTGATTGCATGTAACATGCATTAAAATATCTATGATTAATTGTTAGTGTATTGACACATCATTTGTTACTACTGAACAGAACACAAATTAAATTAATTACATACAGTCACTATAGACGATATACAGGAGGTTAATGAGATTTAGACGTCTTTTATCATGTTAAGTGAAATCAGACTTCCTTAACAAGTTCACATGCATTGTCACAATTACCATACAGTCCAGGAACGGATTACTCATCAGTCATATCATGTTTTTGAAGGCTGTAAATAAACTTAATTAAGCAGAAATGTTTTCGTGTTAGAAAACTTGCATTAATTTATGATAATCCCAAATGTTTTGCATCAATACAAATACACATGCAAATCAGGAAAATTTTGGGTTTTTGTTAAAATAAAAAAATTACAATTCTGATTGTTTCGAGTCATTATAAGGCTGGTTTTTTGGTCATTACGCTTGCTAAAGATCATGGTTTTCTGAAGCCCCAAAAGGCACCTTCACCTTTCAAAAACTGAGCACTCCAGTATAAGTGAACAATCTTTACACAGGCATAACACACCATTACTTCACTCATTATGATTATTGGTTGTTTAAATTTTAATCTCTAAAGCTTAGACTGTCTTTATCCTAAATCTTCCTTTATTGATCTTATACAGTAAAAACTGTATTTAAAGACCACTCATTGGATCTGGGAAATATGAACAGGTTATCTCTACATAGCAGTTCTTAAATGGTTAATATTTAAAGCATAGGGACCAACAGTGCTTAATTGACAGGTGATATATATAGAGGTGGTTACTATATCAGGTTTTAATGTATATTTTTCTCTTCTCTTTTCCAGCGAAGTTTTGGTTATTTGAAGAATTATCATTTTCATTAGGACTACAATATATAGCATGGATATCATATACCTTACTGTTTCTTTGTTTTTCTGTCGGATTTACTCATCTTGTGGCACCACAAGCAATAGGTAAGTGTATCATGTGAGATATAAAATCTTTCCGCCTTCTAAAGAAAGTTCAAGAAAGAAAAGAATATGCTATGAAACACACTCTTATAAACAGTTGATAGGACCTTAGCTTGTAATTGGTAAATTAGGTACCAGTATTTGGTGATATTTTTTTTTAATAGGTAGATTTTCAGGCTGCTGAGGTTGAGTGGTTAAGGCAAAACCAATCAAACCTCGGCAGATATTACCGCTGCTTAGATCTTCAGAAAGGGGATTTTATCTAAGTATAACGTAACTTGTTGTTTTGGAAGGGATTTGCCAGCATACCAAGTGATACAAACTACTTTGTATTTAATATTTTTGCATACTAACTTACAGTCCAACCTGCCTTAAAGGCCATGTCTATATAAGCGTCATCTGCTTATAAATGCCAGAAGAGTTTTGAACCTGTGTATAAAGGCCATATGCCCATAAAGGCCACTTTTACTGGTTCCCTTTGGTGGCTTTTATAGACAGGTTTGACTGTATTTCATAATTGGACTTTTCCCTCAGAAAATGATGTATTTATGAATATGACATCAGGAACATATTCTGTCACTAGTACTATGTAGGAACAACAATTACACAATAACAATGGTTTAGGGGGTATCGTGTGGGGCACTGGTGAACTTATTTTTGTGTTAGTCTGCAGCACTTTCTAATTAGAATAATTTGTTGGTATTTCTTGCTTGAAATGAGCATGTATTGATATAAATCCAAGAGATATAGAGTCATTATATTCATCATGCTCGGGTTAAAAGCTTCTGACTTTTGTAAAAAAAAAAATTGTATTTAAAAAGATTATCTTTTTTTTTGCAGGATCTGGTATCCCAGAAATGAAAACAATTTTACGAGGAGTAGTTTTAAAAGAATATTTAACATTCAGAACTTTTATATCTAAAGTTGTTGGACTGTGTTCATCTTTAGGTAGCACATTGCCATTGGGGAAAGAGGTAGGTTCCTCTTATTATACCCTTTCGCAAACTAGTTTGAGGGTGGTATATAGGAATTGCTGTATGTCCATCTGTTTGTGAAGTTATGTCCAGGCCATATCATAATCACTTTGGATCACTGTCATAAAACTTCACATGAATAATCTTTATTGTCCAAAGGTGTGTTATGACCTTCAACCAAGGTTATATCGGAAATATCATGGTCGCAAGAAAACATTAAATGTTGGGGATGGGGGTAGACAGTTTCAGTTTATGATTTTTACTTTTCCACATCCAAAAGACTGATACTAGACTTTTCCAGCCTCATCATTGGCATCAACAATTGAATAAGTACATTAAAAAATTAAATAAATAGATTGAGACAAAGAAATAGTTACATGATTGAGGGTGGATGCCATTTTTTCGCTAAAATTGTTGATTAAAGATTGATGAAAATTGAAAACATGTCAGAGATAGAAGCTTTTTAGTTAGTACCTTCATTATCATTGTAAAATATTACTTATTATTCATTTAGTTGACTTTTGTAAATTTTCAGGGTCCATTTGTACACATAGCAAGTATAGTAGCAACTTTGATGGCAAAGTTAACTTCATTTAAAGGTATTTATGAGGTAAGAACATGGAGATAGTATTTTGATTTGATGTCAATAGGAACTGTAGCCATGTATTATGGCTTTATGTTGCCAAGTAATGTGATTTGATGTTACCTAAGACCCATTCAAGAGTCTGAGTGGTAGTATTGGTGAACATACATTCAAAATTGACTGACTGTGCAAGTGCATACATTTATTCAAGTCACTTGCAAAGTTTGTTCACAATAGACTTAGGATGGGTTTTCACAGACAGGGCATCAGTTTTCAAGGTATCACCTCATGGTTATATGGCTTCCTTCTAAATGCAGTGATTAGTTGGTAAAACAGTCACTACCTACATTCAAAGATGGTCTCCCTACCCTCTATTTATCTGTAATCCTACCAATTGTAGATAATAGTATCAATTATAATAAATGGTAGCAGGTAGGCTGATTAGGCCTTACAGAATTATTTTATACAGACCATTGGGATCCATTTGTCACCAGGTTATGCTTAGAACTAATCAAAAGTATATGTAATTTAATTTGGTCTCTTGGCAACTTGCACTACTGTAGATTGTATTACAAAGTATTTTTATTCAGTAATAATGTTGTAATAATGATATTTATGTTGTCTTTACTAATCTTCTGTGTTGATTCGACCATAACTCGTATTTTGTTTTCATATTTTAGAATGAATCTCGGAGATCTGAAATGTTAGCTGCAGCTTGTGCTGTTGGTGTGGCAGGAACATTTGCAGCTCCAATTGGGGGTAAATATATGAATATAATAATTTTATTTTGTTTTCTCTATTTTGTACATTTAAATGTTTGCCTCGTTATCCTGTATGTGACAATCCTAAGTTATCTCCCTTTAACTAGTAACCAGAACACATCTTTTTTACATTAAAGTTAGTGTACAGATTAAGGTAATATAAAGGTAATCATTCATTGTAAATAAACTTAACCACTAGTTATGGATTTGTTCCATATAGCATAAAGTAGACATGATATCACATTTATAGTAGAAAACTTTAGATGTTTGGAGCTAAGCTGGTCTTAATTTTAATCATGACAGGTATTATCCAATTCTTACCGTACCCACTTAGGGTTGTTCTCAATGTTCAAAGTGTATTCTGTTTCATTTGATAGCAAAGTTAATAGGGTATATCTAAAAAGAAGATGTTTGTGGTATTTCTGTTAATAGAACATTTTGTTATCTGCAACAGATAGAATCCAATTGCACATTATATGTACCGTATATGGAATAGAAATTCTGAATATAAATGTAAATATTATGTAGAGAAATTGAAAGATACTGAAAATGAGTAAAATTAAAAAACATTTTCTGTCGGGTTTCTTTATTGATGTTATAGAATAAATCAATTTTCTTTTACTTTGACAGGGTGTTATTTAGTATTGAAGTAACAGCAACCTACTTTGCAGTTCGGAACTACTGGAGAGGTTTCTTTGCTGCTGTGGTGGGCACTGATGTTTAGATTATTATCTATATGGTTTAACATGAAGGTAATGTATGTTATATCTGTAAAGTGGCTTTCATGGGTTTCCCTCCAGAGAGAAAATGTGTAGTGCATGTAAAAAGATGCATTGTCATCCATAATTACACAGTACACTAAAGAGAACTACTCGTATTAATTAAAATTGAAATATTCATTACAAATTATTTGGATAGATGCCATTGGCAAATGTATATCTATCATTTTGCCAAATAAACGATTGATATAAGAGTTTGGTAATTTTATTAATAGGATAAAAATTAATATAACTGACTTATACAGTAAAATATCAGTAATACAGATTAATACAATATATACTTTGTTATCTCTATTGCCACTGTTAAAAAACTCTTTCCTGACAATCATTAACCAATGGTAACTATGACCATTAAGGATGTCTTTGTTTTTAGAAAGCAAGTTTTAAGTGGCATAGTCTTTGTGAATGGCTGCAAAAATCACTAAGATAGAAGTTTGGATGCACTATTTCTTATACTTGTTATAAACTCCCCCCCACCCCCCACTAATGAAATTTAGGGGGTATATATAAGAATTGCCCTATTTGTCTGTCCATCTGTCCCTCTGGCCACCCATTCATATATTGTGTCTGTTACATATTTTGCATTTCTATGTATGAATTTTGATCAAACTTCACAGAAATGTAAACCAACATGAGACAATGTGTTGCAAACCCAATGTAGTGTCCATCTAGCTTTCTTTGTCAAGAGACTGCTTTAGTATGTACTTTGTTTTATTTCAGAAACTATTACAGCTTTATTTAAAACAAATTTAAGGACAGAATTTCCTTTTGATGCTTTAGAATTATTAGCCTTTGCTTTTATCGGGTATGTAAACAATAATCTTTTACTTTTATGTAATAAACAGTAAATTTTTACGCAGTTTTCATTAATTATTTATTATTTATAAGCATAAGTAGAGTAATGAAGAGTTTTGTTATCTGGTTGAACTGTTTGTTGTATATTTGTACTCCCTGCAAACAAAGTTTAGGGGGTATATAGGAATCACATTCTGTCTGTCTACCTGTTTGTCCCAATGTCACGTCCGCTCAATATCTTCCATGTCTATGGATACATTTTGATCAAACTTGGCACAAACAAACCAGCATGAGATGATATGTCACATACCAATTTTATGTGCATAAGTTAAAGGTCAAGGTCAGGAGGTCAATGTTGGCTCTCAAGACCGTTCTAGTTGCTTTGGACAACGGCCAAAAAACCACTTGAAGTATCTTCATGGTCCAAAGGTATGTTTCACCTTGAACCAAGGTCATATCAGAAAGGTTAAGGTTAAGAAAACATGAAACCTTTGTAGATGTTTGAGTTGGGGGGGGGGGGGGGGATAGGGGGGTATTTGGCTCTCAAGAGACAGTTCTAGTTTTATTGGCTGGTAGAAGATATATTAAAGTGAATATCCAAAATGTTGCGTAACTGTACATGTACAATAACAAAACAGTTTTACAAGCAAAAAGGTTTTCTTTTTTTCAGGAAATCATCATAAATGCATATAAAATGTTAACAAAAAGTTTGCTTCAGGTTTTGTAATGTTTCTTTGCCATGCTAGAACAGATCATTTTGATATAAATAAAATAACTTTTAACTGGGATATAAAACACCATTTCTCCCATCTACCCACCCCAGAGGACAATAATAAATTTTATTGTAAAAGCATTTTGATGTGACATTTGTTCTCTTATGTTTGTTTATGTTGTTTGTTTGTTTGTTTTTAGGATAGTTAGTGGATTTGGAGGTTCTTTATATATTTTGCTTCATAGAAAAATCATATTGTTTACAAGAAAACAGAAAAGAATGACAGCATTCTTACAGAAAAAGTAAGTCTTAAAACAATAATTTGTAGATGTCTAGTAAAACCTTATTGTGTGCTGACCAGTATGATAGGAATAGTTGATGTATTATAACTGCTAGTTTAGATTATAACTACTCCAAACTTATTTATTTTTGGGGTGTATTAATTTTTTTTTATTTCGCAGTTCTTTATTTTGCACAAAAATTAACACTCGTCGTAAAATATTATGCTTTTTGTGTTATAGTGCATATTAAAAAAATTGTGAATATTAAACTATGTGGATGTGTCTAAATTTCATATATCTTGAAAATACACACGAAATTAAATACTTGTACAGTACATGCATATTTAGATAATTTGATTTGTCCATCCATGGTCACATGTTCTGTTATTCTCTAAAAGGCTTCATCTATGCATTCAGGACACAATATGTATCATGATGATTGCTTCACAGTATAGCCCGTCCACGATCTGATGGCAAATTCTGTGTTGATATTACTATTGTTCCAGGTAACTTAGATAGTCGATTTATCTTTAATATAAAATCAAGTATTGTAATATTGGTACTTATTTTGATATTCCTGTAAATAAAATCATATCACCTATCAAACCTAAGAGGTTTGCTGAATTGAACTTGAATTACAAAACAGCTGTATACCGAAACTTTTGTCGTCTTTCATAACAGAAAAAACCAATTTTTAGCTCACCTGAGCCAACGGCTCAGATGAGCTATTGCAATCTATCACCGTCCGTCGTCCGTCGTCCGTCGTGCGTCGTCCGTCGTGTGTAAACTTTACATTTTAATCTTCTCCTCCAAAACTACTGGGCCATATTTGATGAAACTTTATGATTATCATGCCTCGGTAACAGCCTTTCAAAATTGTGTTCGGGGTTTGGCCACGCCCAACAAGATGGCCCCTGTTACTAAAAATAGCAAAAAGACAAAAAAATCTTCTTCTCTGAAACCAAAAGGTGCAGGCAAATTTTGATTGTATATTTGGATTCAGCATACCTGGGAACACTAAAATTGTGTTTTTCATGAAAATTAGACGAAAAATAGGTTACGCGTTTTTGCGTAAAAATATGTAATTTTTAAAATGAGACATTTATTTTTATAACTTCATAACGGCTGAAGATAATTGTATGGAGTTTTCACTGTTGATCTTGTCTTGCAATTTTCTTTCAATTGATGTCAAGGTCGAAGGTCAAGGTCATGTCCCAGTTTTTGACCTTTGATAAAAAACGCTATTTTTTTAACATTTCTTGTGATAATGGCGCAGGATTTTCAGTTATTTGTAGGTATTGACATGACGATCATTTTGATACATAGATCAGGGTCATGGGTTCAAAGGTCAAGGTCACAGATGTCCAAGAATACCAAAATAGTTAATTATCTGCAAAACTATGAATTTTTTGTATAGGCATGTATATCAGAATATTGTAGGTAATGGCACAATGGTCATTTTGATATATAAATAAAGGTCATGGGTTCAAAGGTCAAGGTCACAGATGTAAACAAGTACTGAAATGGTTAATTATCTCAAAAACTATAAACTTTTTGTATAGTCATGTATAATGGAATATTGTAAGTATTGGCCTATCGATCATTTTGATATATGAATGAAGGTCATAGGTTCAAAGGTCAAGGTCATAGAATTGAACAAATACTTAAATGGTTAATTATCTCGAAAACTATAAACTTTTTTTATAGGCATGTATATTAGAATATTGTAGGCATTTGCACAACGATCATTTTGATATATGAATGAAGTTCATAGGTTCAAACGTCAAGGTCATAGATGCAAACTAATACTTAAATGGTTAATTATCTCAGAAATTATAAACTTTTTGTATAGGCATGTATATTAGAATATTGTAGGTATTGGCCTATCGATCATTTAGATATATCAATGAAGGTCATAGGTTCAAAGGTCAAGGTCATAGATGCAAGTGAATACTTAAATGGTTAATTATCTCAAAAACTATAAACTTTTTGTATAGGTATGTATATTGGAATAAGGTACGTATTGGCCTAACGATCATTTTGATATATGAATGAAGGTCATAGGTTTAAAGGTCAAGGTCATAGACACAAACGAATACTTAAATTGTTAATTATCTCAAAAACTATAAACTTTTTGTATAGGCATGTATATTGGAATATTATAGGCATTTGCACAACAATCATTTAGATATATGAATGAAGGTCATAGGTTCAAAGGTCAAGGTCATAGATGCAAACGAATACTTAAATGGTTAATTATCTCAAAAACTATAAACTTTTTGTATAGGCATGTATATTGGAATATTGTAGGTATTGGCCTAATGCACATTTTAATATACAGATGTTTTAGCTATTTATAAATAATATATTGTAGCTAGACTTTAAATATGTTATATATAGCATACTTATATAATAATTAATATAATTAATTTGCAAAAATACTTTCATATTATTGGCCCTTACTGCTGAAAATTTTGATATTCTCTTTTATTAATGTCATTGACCATTGAACCTCTGCATAAGATATGTACTCTTCCTCAGGTGAGCGTTAAGGCCTATGGGCCTCTTGTTTGTATATATACCTAAATGTACCTCAGATAGGTGTACATCACACCTGGTTGACCTGCATACTCATTATTGTCACACGGGTAAAAACAAGGTTGTCTTTCAGGTGTGTGGTTCGGGTTTTACTCATACTCATGTATATGTATAATAATTACCCTTTATGCAATGCTCTAAATTTGCATACGAGGCACGGATAACGAGAGGGTATATGTGCAGTGTTTGAAAAACACCTAATTTTCGGTATGTAGAGCAAAACCAGAGGGCTGTAGAACATTTATTTTTAGCTCACCTGAGCCGAAAGTTCAGATGAGCTATTGCTATCTATCACCGTCCGTCGTCCGTCGTGCGTCGTCCGTCGTGCGTAAACTTTACATTTTAATCTTCTTCTCAAACACTACTGAGCCAAATTTGATGAAACTTGGTGATTATTATGCCTGGGTGACAGCCTTTCAAAATTGTGTTCGGGGTTTGACCACGCCCAACAATATGGCTGCCGTTACTATAAATAGCCAAAAGACAAAAAAATCTTCTTCTCTGAAACCAAAAGGTGCAGGCAAATTTTGATTAGATTTTTGGATTCAGGATACCTAGATACACTAAAATTGTGTTTTTCATGAAAATTGGACGAAAAATAGGTTAAGCGTTTTTTGCGTAAAATTATGTAATTTTTAAAATGAGACATTTATTGTTATAACTTCATAATGGCTGAAGATAATTGTATGGAGTTTTCACTGTTGATCTTGTCTTGCGATTTTCTTCCGATTGATGTCAAGGTCAAAGGTCAAGGTCATGTCCCAGTTTTTGACCTTTGATAAAAAATGCTATTTTTTAAACATTTCTGGTGATAATGATGTAGGATTTTTGGTTAATTGTAGGTATTGACATGACGATCATTTTGATATATCGATTAAGGTCATGGGTTCAAAGGTCAAGGTCACAGATGTACAAGTTTACCAAAATAGTTAATTATCTGCAAAACTATGAACTTTTTGTATAGGCATGTATATTAGAATATTGTAGGTAATGGCCCAATGGTCATTTTGATATATAAATAAAGGCCATGAGTTCAAAGGTCAAGGTCACAGATGTAAACAAGTACTGAAATGATTATTTATCTCAAAAACTATAGACTTTTTGTATAGGCATGTATATTAGAATATTGTTGGTAATGGCCCAATGGTCATTTTGATATATGAATAAAGGTCATGAGTTCAAAGGTCAAGGTCACAGATGTAAACAAGTACTGAAATGATTATTTATCTCAAAAACTATAGACTTTTTGTATAGGCATGTATATTAGAATATTTTAGGTATTATCCTAACGATCATTTTGATATATGAATGAAGGTCATGGGTTCAAAGGTCAAGGTCACAGATGTTAATGAATACCTGAATGGTTAATTATCTTGAAAACTGTTAACTTTTTGTATATGCATGTATATTAGAATATTGTAGGTATTAGCCTTACAACCATTTTGATATATGAATGAAGGTTATGGGTTCAAAGGTCAAGGTCACGGATGTGAACAAGTTCTGAAATGATTATTTAGCTCAAAAACTATAAACCTTTTGTATAGGCATGTATATTAGAATATTTAGGTATTATCCTAATGATCATTTTGATCTATGAATGAAGGTCTTGGGATCAAAGGTCAAGGTCACAGATGCAAATGAATACCTAAATGGTTAAATATCTTGAAAACTATTAACTTTTTGTATAGGCATGTATATTAGAATATTGTTGGTACTGGCACAGTGGTCATTTTGATATATGAATAAAGAGCATGAGTTTAAATGTCAAGATCACAGATACAAACAAGTACTGAGATGATTATTTATCTCAAAAACTATAAACTTTTTGTATAGGGATGTATATTAGAATATTGGCCTAATTATCATTTTGATATTTGAATGAAGCTCATGGGTTCAAAGGTCACAGGTGAGCGTTAAGGCCCATGGGCCTCTTGTTTTAAATTTAATTGGGTTTTTATATTTTAGATTCAATATGTATAACATTGAATATAAATTATTGAACATAAAAGCTTAACTGACAAAAAAGCGACTACCTAAGTTCCCTGGAACAATAGTAGTGCAATTGTAAAGAATAAAGCATGAGCCGGTGTGATTATACATATATGGTGACACCCTACTTGCACCTGTATGGTTTACTTAAACCCGCAGTCTGCCATCAGATTGTGGATGGCCTATACTTATACTATAAGTAACGTGATACTTTCAAACTTAAAAAATGTAAAATATAAGGTAAATATTTCACAAAAATTTATGGGAAGACAGAGGTGTCCAAATTATATTGAACAAGTGACAAAATAGTGACTTAAGTATTGGTTATTATACTCCTGTAATTACATTTGGTCTCAAACAGAATTTAATATATTAAAAACATCGCAAATGTAAGCATTTTAACTTTATTTTCAGTCGTTTTATTTATCCTGGTTTAGTTGCTCTTGTTATTTCTTCATTGACATTCCCACCTGGTCTGGGTCAGTTTTTTGCCGGAGAGGTAAGTGTGCTGTACTTAAGTTTTCAAAAGCATTTGTTCTACCTAGAAGGTTGGAAGTAAGGTTATTGAAGGTTATACTTGTTCTATATACAAAATATCATCATACACTGCCCTCCATAAATAACTTAACAAATTTATATTTGCCATAGGTTTACATTATAGTCATCATATCAAATTTTGTTCATACAATTGTAATGTTGAAGTTTTTCTTGCATTTGAAAGTGATATCTTATTTTATGATATAAATGTATGTAATAAGGTTGTTTTTCTTGAAAATAAATTTTTTGGAATTTTCTGAAATTTTGGGGGAAAATATAAAAATTTGGGAAAGTTATGTTTTTCAAGATAAAAACACTACTTTAGCTGAAAAACACTCAATTTTACCATTTTAATATTTTTAACAATTTAATTTTGTGAAGATTTTTAGCCTGTTATGATAGGACCAGTTTTAAATATTTATGATAATTTATGGAGGGCAGTGTATGCATCTTTGTTAAGTGTGTGTAAATGGGTTGGGTGAGAGGACCAATGTTTTGTGTTTCAATACATGTAATTTTAATCGAGGTAGCTATTCCTTGAACTTTAGAGGAAACTGAAGCCCCAGGAGCAGTGCTCCACAAATGCTGACAATGTCATTCAGCTGGGAAGATCAATGCTTTGTTAACAAAGTGGGGGCATGCACATCTAGCTGCAAATTATGGCCCTGTTGTTAATGCAATGTTTTTTAATTGATTTTGGTGATTTGTTAGGTCGTTCTTTATATGAAACCAACAAAAACTTGGCATGCATTTCAAGGTATCAGAATTTTATTGAGTTTTGACCATGAATTTCATGTACAATTTATTCAATTTTGAATAATTTATGTTTTAGCTGACGGCCAGAAAAGCAATCAACGAATTATTTAGCAATATTACTTGGACATTAGGACAAGCAGATAATCTAGCAGATGAAGAAGTAATAAGTCATTGGAAACATCCATCTACTAATATATATGTTAATCTTGTTATTTTTACTGTTATGAATGTAAGTACATGTATTTTCATATATTTTACTGACCTGAAACAGCAAATGTGTATGAATCATAAAAAAATATAAGAATTAATATATTGTTAATAATATTCCAGTTTGTCCTGTGAATGAAGGGAATTTCTACAGTTACACTAAATAATTAATTTGTAATTATATATAATAAAAAAAACACATAACAAAAGTTAATTAGAATTGAATTTATATCATATCACATTTGAGTATGATACTATTTAAACACACTAGGGTGATTTATAGTCGCTTTGCTTACAGAGTTTTATTATAAATTCAATATAAATATAATTTTGATAATTTTTAGTTGGAACACAAGTTAATTATAATTTACAATTAATTTTTCACTTTTTAATATTTTTCTTTTTCATTGTTTCAGTTTTGGATGGGAGCTTTGTGCAATACTTTACCTGTACCTGCAGGTGTGTTTGTGCCAGTATTTACAGTTGGTAAGTTATATAAATCTTATATCTTAAACGTACAAAATAGTTGTTACATACAAGTACATTTGTACCAATAAGAAAAAACACCACTGAGTTTGTATTGTTGGTAGATATTGTTTTTTTGTTGTTTTTTTTAAATAATGAGTTGTGGTTGAAAGACCAAAGTAAATGTACTACTGAATGTATGATATAAAACCGTAAAGATAAGAATTGTAAAATATGGAAAGTATGTCAAAAACATTGAAAACATGACTAAATTACTACTGGTCATATCTATGTGTAAATGTATTCCAATGATTTTAACAACCACTGCGTAGCTCCGTAAGTGGGAGGTCATGGGTTTGATCCCTGGCTGGGTCTGACCCAAAACTTGACAGTGGGTAGTGACTGTTCTTTCAACAAACACTGCATTATGAATTAAAAGTCACTAAAAAAACCCTGCTGTATAATGCCATCAGCACAGCACATAGGCAAAATTTCTGCACCTTCGCCTATAGCTGGCAATGTCTCAATACAAGTGAAATATTCTTGACTGGGACATTAAACACCATATCTCAACTCAACTTCAATAATTTAAACCTCAACTTAACTTATATTTGTATAATGCTAATTCTTCAACTTGTTTTGATTTTAAAAAGGTGCTGGATTTGGCAGATTAATTGGAGAAAGTATGGCTGCTTGGTTTCCTGAAGGCATACCGTCCGAGAATGGTGTATATAAAATTGTACCAGGTGGATATGCAGTTGTTGGTAAGTATTATAAATATTAAAGTAAGATTATAGAAACATGGCCCGATGGCCTGTGACAGAAGTCTGTGAATTGTAACTTTTGGTAAGGACATTTAACATTTAAAACATTTATTTATATTATTTCTTTTTAATCTATAACACTGTGAACAGCATCTAAATGTTTTATTTCAATAAAGCATTAGACATTGCATCTCCTTCAAAATGTGGCGCCTCAGTGACTGAGTGATCTAAAGTGCTGACTTATGGATTACAGTGTCTCTCGCACTAGTTTATCAGTTTGCTTGCAGAAGGTCTGTAGTGTCTTCCTAGCACTCTAGTTTCTTCCACTAACCCAGAACTGACAATCTGGATGTAAGTGAAGAGAGAGTAAGTGACACTCTAATGACAGGATGCTTTCCATGTTCGCAATAATATTGTAACAGCAGTAACTTTAAAATTATCATTTATATTACAGAATAAATACTTACAGAAGTTAAGAAATATTTGAAAACAAAATGTGTAAATATAAAAAATAATATAATTTTCGTCGTTTGTTAAGTACAAAATTAAAATTTTCCTTCATAAATAGGGGCAAGTCCGTAAATGTTGTGGAAAGTTACTACTTTTCTTAAAAAAAGAAATATTTATGATCATAATTCAGGGCAGAAATATCTTGAACACTGCTAGTTCTTGACTTTATAGTGTTCTATATATGGTAGTCACACAAATTTCTAACAATACAATATTACTTACATATAGTCTGTGTTTATAGATTCATGACATATTTCTATCGTATAACCTAGGTGCAGCCTCCATGTCTGGTGCAGTGACCAGAACAATATCTACAGCAGTTATAGTGTTTGAATTAACAGGACAGATCAGTCATGTTTTACCTGCTGTTGTAAGTACAGACAACCCAACCCCCCCAACCCCCCCCAAAAAAAAAAAAAAAAAAACAACAACAACAACAACAAAAATTACACAAACCTGAGATAAAAAAGATGAAACTGGTATGTTTGATTATACAAGTACATACAGTAAAACGTTGATTCATTGCTACCACTTTGGGTGTTTTAAAATGGGTTTGATGATAATTGAGCAAGCCTTATAAAGAAAAATATAGAAGAAATGGGGTTTCAAAAAAGTATGGCAATCAGTAAGATGGCAAAGATATTGAGGTGCATTTAAAATGATGTCACTGAAATGTTGTTTATGATCATTTTATTTAACCATATGGCTAAAATTGATATTTATAACACAGACTTACAAACTCATAAAACTTTGTGCCATTTGGTACAGTTATCAAATTTGTTGAAACTCAAGACAACTTGCAACTATAATCAGCATAAGGCCAAATTGGCCAAATGTAGCTTTTGAAGTATTGGCAGACACAGGCAAAGTTTGGATAACTTGATACAGTTATCAGGTCCATACATTTATTCGATGATCAAGACACCTTGTCATGATAAGGCCTGACTTACATTGTAGCTTTTACTTTTCAAGTGTTGGCACAGTGAGAATGTAAATGCATTGTATTTAACTTTTTTAAGTCAGTTTTAAACCCATGTCAAGTCCAATGGTATCTAGGATAAATATTCACTCTGTGGAATTCTTGTTTATCAGTGTACTAGTATTAATATTTTTTTTTTTTTTTTTATTCTTTTTCACTGTTTTACACGTATATATAATATAAAGACATATAATTAACAGTTTTACATAAAACAAACTTATATTCACACACTCATACAAAAACATATTTCAATAATATAGTTAAGGACACTGTTCAAATTGTAAACTAAGAGAAAATAAAAAAGTCTTTTTTATTTTTTAAGTTACATTTCCATTTCATGTAACAGACCCCATTTCTTCAGAAATTTACCATACTGAAATTTTATTTTATATAAATATTCCTCAATTTTTTTATAATAAAACATTTCTTTTTTCATGCCTTCAAAGCAGGGAATACTGTTTTTTAATTTTTGTTTATATATATGAAATTTAGCAAGAATAATACATAAATTTAGTATATCATTATTTTGGGAAAAATATCCAAATATAATTTCTGTCACAGTAAGTTTTAGATTTAAATGCAATGTATCATTTATCCACAACTGAAAATTTTCCCAAAAAGATGTGACAAACCTACATTCATAAAAAATATGAATTAAAGTTTCTGGTGTTTCATGACAAAAACTACACAAATCACTTTCAACGACATGTATTTTTTTCAAAAACTGATTGGTACTTAGTAATCTATGTACTATACGAAACTGAAACCATCGGAGTTTTACATCTTTTGTGCATTTAAATATTAGTATGTTACATCTTTTCCAAAAATCATCAGAAATACCCTCTATTTTCTGTTGCCATTTAAACTCACTAACTGGTTTACTATACAATGTTTTGACAAAAATATCGTAAATATTTCTAGTTCCTTTTTTCAGTTTTACAAGGGAAAGTATGAATTGGTGACAGTATGGTAGATTGCTTTTAAAAATGAAAAAATTAAAATTTGTACAATTTTCTTTTAACGCTTTACATATACCAAAATATTGTGTGAAAGGAGGATAAAAACTAAACTTATTACAAAAATCATTATAATCTAAAATGTTACCATTTACATCTAATAAATCACCAACTAATCTAACTCCTTTAATGAACCATTGTTTAAAAAATACACACTTTTTCCCAATCTTAATTAAATCATTATACCATAAAGGTGACAATATAAACTCATCTTGCTGAACATTCATATACTCAATTAAAGATGTAAAAACGTCTTTCCAAAAAGGATTACTGGTTTCAGATATCATCTTCTTCATAAAAGAAGAGCCAAACTTAGTAAAATGTTTAAAAATGTCAGGCATAATGTCAAAAAGTAATTTATTCCAACCAGAATCAGATAACAACAACCTTCTTATCCAAGTTAATTTCAGACTCTTAATGAATGATTTGACATGTATCATTCTTAAACCTCCATTATGATAATCTTGAATAATTGATTTTCGAGATATTCTGTCAGTTTTCGAATCCCAGATATAGTTAAAAAACAGTGTTTCTAACTCATTTAATATATTATTACTTGGATTGGGGAGACTAATAAAAAGATGAGTAATCTTTGATACCAGAATGCTTTTGACAACAGTAATTCTGCCTAAAGTTGTTAATTTTCTTTTGGACCAAGAATTAATTAGCTTCTTTATCTCCTCAATTTTGTGTCTAAAATTTAAATCAATTATTTCTTCAAGGTGTACAGAAAAAGTTATGCCTAAGACTGTAAATGGTTCATTAGTCCAACTCAAATTGTATTCTTTACACAACTTTTCATTGCTAAATCGTTTTGAGCCAATCCAAATGCATTTAGTCTTATCATAGTTGGGACGTAAACCTGAAAATTTTGAAAACTGCAAAATTAAAGATAATGTATTTCTCACAGAAGACTCTGTTCCATCTAGGAGAATTACAGTGTCATCAGCGTACTGAGATATCAGATACTCTCTGTTTTTTATTAATATACCCTTTACATTTTTACTATTTCTAATCATAATACCAAGGATTTCTGCACATAATATAAAAAGGTAGGGGGATATTGGGTCCCCTTGTCTACAGCCTCTACCAATATTAAAAAAATCTGAAAAAAACCCGTTTTGAATGACACATAGTTTTATATCTTTAAACATTGTCTTTATCCACCCTATAAAATATTTTCCAAAATTAAAAAAGTTAAGAACGTTAAAAATAAATTCCCATGATACAGAATCAAATGCCTTTTCAAAATCTATTAGCATTAGCAGCCCAGGCATATTATTTTCTTCTAGATAGTGCAACACATCATAAAGCAGTCTTGTGTTTTCACCAATATATCTGCCAGCAATAAAACCTTTTTGGTTTTCATGAACTAATTTATCAAGAACTGTCTTCATCCTACTTGCAATTGTACCAGATATTAACTTATAGCTAACGTTGAGAAGTGTTATAGGTCTCCAGTTTTTTAGATACTCTTTAGGCTTATTTCCTTTAGGCAGCAATGTAACGATTCCCTGTTTTTGAGTATGAGAAAGTATACCTTTATCGTAACTAAATAAGAAACTTCTGAACAAAAAATCCCCCAAATCTACCCAAAACATTTTAAAAAATTCAGCCGAAAAACCATCTGTACCCGGAGATTTATCACTTTTCATTTTTTTTAGGGTGGATAAGATTTCTGATTTTGTAATCGGACAGTCTAAGTGATTTTTCATTTCTTCATTTAATTTATCAACCTTATATTCTCTCAATAATTCATCTAAACAGACTGTTTCTAATTCACTATGTCTATTACTATATAAATGAAAGTAAAATTTTCGAGTCTCCTGTAATATATCTTTCTGATTTATTAAAAGTTCACCATTATCTTTTTTTAATCTAGATATTGTTTTATTTATAAAATTTCGCTTTTCAAGGTTGCAAAAATACTTGGTTGGCTTTTCGCCCTCTTCTATCCATTTGGCTTTTGTTCTAATCAATAGACCCTCTAGTTCAATTTTCCTAATTTCTTCTAATTGTAACTTTAAGTCATGTAAGACTTCATTCAGAAGACCATCATGATTTTCATCAAGAGCTACAGCTAAAATAGCAATCTGATCTTTTAGGGATTTAGTTTTTTCTTGCTGTTGACGCTTTTTTGATGCACAATATGGTAGTGTCATTTGCCTAATTTTCATCAAAAGTGTTTCAAAAAACAAATTATCATCAATAGTGAACTGAATATCATCATTAGAGATTTCGTGTATCTTTTCCTGAAGATAAATTGGAACTGCATATTCTTTTTTAACTTGTAAAATGACTTCTTTTACTTTTTTAATATATTCATGATCTTTAAGTAAAGAATTATTGAATCTCCAGAAACCTTTGCCTTTTTTAATATCAGAGAAAGTTAGCTGAAGTTCTATCATTGAATGATCAGTGCGATAGCCAGGTAGAATATCTACTTTGCTCACCAGAGATAATAATTCTTCAGATATTAAAAAAAAATCTAATCTGGCTTTTTTGATAGGATCGTTTCTAAACCAGGTGAATCTCTTTTTTCTGGGTGATAAACTCTATATGCATCGACTAGATTGAACTCATTTTTTAAATTTTCCACACAAGTTCTATTTTTTGGATTGTTCACATTTTTATAATTAAAGCAATCTTTTTCCTGATCCTGAACAACATTCCAGTCCCCACACATAATAATAAATTCATTATCAAAATCGTTAATTATGTTCTTAATATCATTAAAAAATTCAGGGGAATTTCTATTTGGACCATAGATATTTACTAAAGTTATGTTATAATCTCCAGTTTCTATTTCTGTCACTAATAAGTTACCATTGCTATCTATTTTTTCCCTACCCAGTTTGTAAGAAAATAATCTTCCAAGCAAAGATGCCACACCCCGTGAGTTACTGTTCCCTGGACTGAAGTGACAGTCTAGACCCCATTCTGATCTCACCTGGCCTAGAACCGATCCATCAAAATGTGTATCTTGCAGACAGTATATTGATGCTTCTTTTTCTCGCAAATACTTAAAAACATCCTTTCTTTTCTTATAATCTTGTAATCCTCTACAATTGAGGGATACTATTTTTAGTGTATCACTCATAATTAATATAGATTAAAAAATCATTCAACCAAAAAGGGTCTACTTTCATATATGAAAATTTGAAAGGTGCTATTAAAAGAAACTGAAACACATTCATACTACATACAAACCAAAGACAAGACAATAAAATATTAACATAAATTCCGTTCACCATGGTACTGCTGAGTAATAATTGCCCAGAAAATTTTAAACAAAATCACTGCCAAAGGCATATATAAAACTCTGAAATGTTATTTGAATCCACTTGATAAGACAGTTGTCTAGTGACTATGTATACTTATGAAATAACTATATCGGTTGAACCAGAGACTTACGGAAATATGTGTTCATCTTGACTTAATGACCTTCAATATGAAACTTCAGTTATAGGTAAAAACTAAAAGTTATTATTTTCCATCATGTACTTATACACAGGTAAGATTATATTGAAATAAATAAATATCAGTAATATCATATCTTTGTATACAAAAGAAATATAAAACACACTTTCCGAAATCTATGCGGATACCATAATCTTAAGAACCAGTTATATAATTAATATCACAACATTAATCATAATTCACATACGCGATATATTTATCAAATTATGCATTACAGATTGGCAAGTTTCATAGTTTGCTTTTCTTACAAGGTCAATATGCAAGGCAATAGTAAATATTGAGATAGTTATGCCAAGAGAGACAACTCTTGCTTTTTCCAAAAAACCCTTACTTGTCATTTTTCAAAATCCAACACACTATACTACTGACTTCCCCTATAGGAAACTAAGGAAAGTTTTTACATTTTAAATATTTAGATATTTAAACTGATCATTTAAACTACTTTCTATCAGTACCTATCAGTATAATAATTAACATGTTCTATGTTGCCATTTACCTTAACTTACATACTTAAAAGTGAAATTCTTTTCTTTATGTCAATTATTTGACATCAGTATCTATATAAACTTGCAAGGAACATTTTGGCTTGGCCGGGCTCACATATCATTTCTTATAACAGTATTCAAAATACACCATCATACCTTTTAATCTCTGTAAATTTTGTGTGTAGCTATAATGTACAGATACACAATCTTTTATCACTGGTATTTTTTTTTTTTTTCACAAGTTACAAATACGTTACATGTACACAGTGAATCAAAATATTGTAATTATTTTTAATAAATTGTACATAAAACAATGCAAGTACACAATGCATATATGTCACAAAAGTTTTCAAAAAGTCGAACTCAAATATAAGTAACATTGCAGTGATCAAGTAAATTACTTTGCAGGACTGGAAATTTTTACCAAATACTGCTCATCTGCACTAGTTAAAGAGTACATTTTCCACGGCTGATTTTTACCAGCTCTCGTTTCGATCCAAACATCATTTTTGGATTCGCGCATGGCAGTTTGTAAGTGTTCATCGCGTCGGAGTCTGTACGAGATTCTTGCTAACTTGCCTCTCTTAGCCTTCAAGTCATTTGGCAGATCTGTGCGGATCGACATTTTAGAGTCTTTCAAATTTACTCTTGCAAAATAAACTGTGTTCCTATCCTTCATTCGTGCGAACTTAACCACTATAGGGTTTGGCATTCCTGGTTTGTATTCTTTATTTAGGCGGGGGACCCTATGGACGTTGCTTATAATAATATTTTCTACAGAAGAAGACTGCAGTTTCAGATTTTCTACAAAGAACTTTAATATAGTTTTCTCACAATCTTCATTGGGATTTTCTGGTATTCCATATATTAATAGATTATATTTACGGCTTCGACCCTCCTGATATCTCAATTGCTTTTCAAGGAATTCAATTCTATGTAAAAGTTCTGTTTTCTCACTGTCTGACATAACTAGACCCTCCAGCTTATTTATTCTACCACTTTGGAATTCCAATGACTCCTCAACATCTTTCATGTCTGACCTAATTTGCTCAACTTCATCCCTAATACTATTTATAGATGTTATCATTCTCTTCTCGGACTCGTCAATTTTTGACGTCAATTTCTTGTCCATCTCTTTCATAAATGAAAGTAAGTCATTGTTTGAAATATTTTCACTTGACTTTGGAGTTTTTTCAGTGGATTTAGACTGCTTTTCTAGTTCTTTATCTTTACCCATGCTTACTGACGATAATGACGACGTAGTAGATCTAGATAGTTTACGCGGGGGGGTGAGACTAACAGACTCTATGTTTACTTCTCTGTTCTCCGAACTAGACCCCCGTAATCTGGTGAAATAATTATGAAGGGAATTCACACTCATAAATAGTTCATCGCTTGGCTTTTCCAGCCCAGTATGCAAGTCTTTGTGGGCAATTTTATCAACAATATCTCACCGACCGCAAAAAACGTGCAGCATGGCCGGCACCGGAAACGGAAGTCGTACTAGTATTAATATAATATATGTTATCTCATCAGCATGATGACTCACATTTGCATGGGTTTTGTCAGTTTATAACAACATTGCAAAATTCAATTCAAATTCAATTAAAGGTTTTAAAATTTATACTTTACAGGTGTCTGTGTTAATAGCAAATGCTGTAGCTAACCAGTTACAACCATCATTTTATGATAGTATTATAAGACTGAAAAAACTTCCTTATTTACCAGATATAGTGTCTTCCAAGTCCAGGTAAGTTAGGATATTTTTACGTAGTGAAAATTTGGTAGATTTAGCGCAAATCTAGGCGTGTTTAATTTTTGCAATTTTGAAGAATGAGACATATTTCATGAAAATTAATATTTGATATTGATACATCTATGTTTACAAAGGTAACATCTGAATAACCCGGTATTCCTTGATAAGATATTATAAAACTTTGGAAAGTGTTATTTGTTGAATGCTATTTGGTTAGAGCCTGGAAAAATTATTATTTTACTTACGGGTAAATAATATTTCATGAATACTTGTATTGGAAAAACACGATGTCATCATTAATAAATGGCAATTAGTTTCACAAGTGTTGTAAATTATCCCCCATCCTCTTACACCTTATAAGCTCTTTTCAGTAGTGCATAAGATGTGTCATTCATATGTACAACACACACACACACACACACACACACACACACACACATTACCTTTTATATTCTAAATATTACCATCCACCACCTTCTGTCTGTTCAGACTGTTCTTGTCCACAGTTATTCTCCATAACTATGAAGCACTGTTGTACCAAACTATCAATGGATAGAAAATGTATATGTCTTTAAACAGAGTTATGTTCCTTTGGCTGAAATAATTAATTGGCATTGGATATTCATTCACTGAATTTTCTTGTTCCATTTTTTTAAGCACCTGGAAAATATTTGTAGAAGATATAATGGTTTCAGATGTAAAGATGATAGCATTTGATTCAACGTATGGTGACCTCAAGGAGCTATTAACTTCAACATTCCATAAAACATATCCACTTGTTGATACTGTAGGTAAGTGTACAAAAACATGTCTGAAATGAAACAAAGTCTAAGAGAATATGAGATGTTGTAAATAATTATACCCCCTGCAAACAAAGTTTGTGAGGGTATATAGGAATCATCCTGTCCATCTGGCCATATATCCCTATATCATGACATTTCCATAGCTTCCATGTCTATGGATGAATTTTGATCAAACTTGGTAAATCTTATAAATCAAAATTGGACAATGTATCACATAATTTAGGTGCATAAGTCAAGGATCAAGGTCACAAGGTCAAATCTTAGAAATAACAACTTGGCAAATCTCTGAACTATTTGGTACAACTTGGCAAATCCCTGAACTGTTTGGTTTATCAAATAAACAAAAGAAATACTTCTACAGACTAACACATATCTTATGGTTAAAATCTGAACAAGAAGCTGACAATTTTATGATAGATAATAAATATAACCTCTAAAAGTCGCCATTTTGATTTTTCACATTGGCACTCTTAAAAATGGTCGAAATTGAAATGGCCAACGGTGGATTTGCTAAATCTATGATCCAATAAACATATGTACCAAGTTTCATACTTGTATCACAAAGTGAACTATTTGGCCAATTCTTTTACTTAGCCACTCCACTATCTAGTTTATATTCTATAGATAATTAAATTAATTTTCACTGTTAAATTGGAACTTTATAAAAACAACAACCAAACAAAACTTTAAGTGTCATATTGTTTCATTAGATTGATAATTTAGCTTGAATGGTGTTTTGTTTACGAAAGCAGTATATTGTGATTGTATTATCTGAATTTGCTGCTGTATACATGTATATGCTGATGTACTGTCCGAATTTGCAACAGTATATCTGTGATTACACTATAGCAAATTTATATGTCAACCAAAGAACACAGGTGCTACAACCAAAATTTGTTTTCATTGTAGATTCAAAGGTGTTATTGGGATCAATACAAAGATTTGAACTAGAAAGACTTTTATTAATACACATTAGTCATGAACAAAAAATACTTTTACCTGAAAGTCCTGACGATGATAGGTCTGGTAGATCTTCCAATGCTAGTTTTGTCACAGCATCAAGATCGACTACACCACCCATAAAAGAGGAGGAAGTTCCAGAAACACCAAGTAAACCTATATCAAGATTTAATGTTTCCAAAGTTGAAGAATCTGAACCTGTTAAACCTAAACCAATGAGACTGAGTCTTCCAAAACCAGTAGGTATTTCCTCTGAAGCATAGCAGACCTTTAGCTTGAGAATGTGCATCAGATTTGGTGGTCAAATGTTAAATATTTTAAGTAAAGCTTCTTGATACACAAGATGTTCAGATATGTTCCAACTTTTGTTCATATTTAGTGTCCAGTAGTTTTTCCGGAGAACCTAGCCTCTATTTCCTTTTTGGAAGTTCACATGTTTAACATGGTTTGCCAGTTTTTATACGCCCGTCATATGACGGGACGTATTATGTTACGGTGCTGTCCGGGCGGGCGGGCGGGCGGGCGGGCGGGCGTCTGTTAACAATTTGTATTCCGTTCAATAGAGACCACAAACATTTATGGATTCAAATGAAATTTGGTATACAGCTTTACCATGGTAATACCTTGTGCAAGTTCGAATTACAACTTTTTCGGATTATTTTTGGAGGAGTTATGCCCCTTTTTTAACTTAGAAATTTTTGTATGTATGACCATGTGGTTTCCGATCATTAGAGCCTACAACTATTTATGGATTCAAATGAAATTTGGTATACACATTTATGATGTTAATATCTGGTGCAAGTTCGAATTACAACTTTTTCGGATTATTTTTGGAGGAGTTATGCCCCTTTTTTAACTTAGAAATTTTTGTATGTATGACCATGTGGTTTCCGATCATTAGAGCCTACCACTATTTATGGATTCAAATGAAATTTGGTATACACATTAACGGTGTTAATATCTGGTGCAAGTTCAAATTACAACTTTTTCGGATTATTTTTGGAGGAGTTATGCCCCTTTTTTAACTTAGAAATTTTTGTATGTATGACCATATGGTTTCCGATCATTAGAGCCTACAATTATTTATGGATTCAAATGAAATTTGGTATACACATTTACGATGTTAATATCTGGTGCAAGTTCGAATTACAACTTTTTCGGAATTTTTTTGGAGGAGTTATGCCCCTTTTTTAAGTTAGAAATTTTTGTATGTATGACCATGTGGTTTGTATTCCATTCAGAAGACAATACAAACATGGATTTAAATGAAATTTGTTATACATTTGGTATACACATTTACGATGTTAATATCTGGTGCAAGTTCGAATTACAACTTTTTCAGATTATTTTTGGAGGAGTTATGCCCCTTTTTTAACTTAGAAATTTTTGTATGTGTGACCATGTGGTTTGTATTCCATTCAGTAGACAATACAAACATGGATTTAAATGAAATTTGTTATACAGTTACACCTTAATCATGGTAATATCTCGTGCAAATTTGAATTACAACTTTTTTGGGTTACGAGTTATGGCCCGAACACGGAGTTGGTAATATATTTTTACATACATATATCCTAGTTGTACTTCTCAATAAATAGTACTACTCGATCAATATAACACGGGCGTATAATGCTCCGCTCGGCGGTGCTCTTGTTTGTATTGTGATTAAGAATAGGGCAGGTATGTTTGCATTTGATAATTAATTTTCAGCTTTAAGTCCTAATAATATTTCCAGAGGGAAATACAACCAAATCAGCTGAAAGTCAATATTTAGGCTATGAAGCTTTTATCATGAAAATTAGTTTTCTGTTATTATACAAGTGAAGTGGAGTGAATTGTTAGCATTGTACAACCCAGTCAAGATTCTTTCAGTTATATTGAGGTGGTCAGTTCAGAAATGATATGGGAAAATTGTAGTGCAGAGAAAATCAATAAGTGAACTTGCCAACTTTCTTCACTAGGGACTGCCTGAATAAGATTCAGACCTGGGTGGCGAGAGATGTTGTGGTCCATAAGCTAGCATTCTAGATCACTTGGCCACCAAAGCTCCATTAGATAAGTGTATTTACATCTACTTGTTAAGTAATGGTTGTTTTCACTTAAATCATCGGGGAACATGGGGGAAAGCCATTTAGTTTACCAAGTTATAGTTCCCCAGGAATGTGTCTTGCTGATATTAGTATTCAAACGCAGTAATGTGGTCATTTGGCATTTATAGTTCTATTTATAGTTCTATGAATGCCACAAGTCTCAAATTGGAAATACTCAAGGCTAATGACAATATTATAATTGGAAGGCATTTGTCTTTAATGTACATTAATTCCATTAAATCTTAAGTAAACTTTGTGTGATTCATATTTTCTATTTTAGCCAAGTATGCCTTCATTAGACATAGATGAGAAAGAGAAACAGACTTATCATACCCTACAGCTACCTCCCAGATCTATACTGAAAAACCCAATGCCACAAGGAATGCCAGTAACTAAGTCAAGGAGTGAAACAGATTTAAAAAGTAAGTAATTTATACAAAGTAACTGGTATAATGTTTAATAATGTACAGTGCAACCTGCCTTTAAGGTCACCTCTATATAAGGACCACCTCCTTATAAGGGCCAGAAGAATTGTATCCCAATTGTTCTTTATTCATATTATATGAACCTGTATATAAAGACCACTTTTACTGGTTCTTTTGGTGGCCTTTTTAGATAGGTTTGACTATATTGTAAAACCTTGATTTATCACTGTCATTTGTTCAGTCAAATTTTGGCATTATTAAGGTGTTTGGTGATAAATTGAGGAAGGCTTATAAAAAAACACATTTAAGAAATGGATGTTAGGACTCCAAAATAGTATGGTGATAATGGAGGTAGCAAAAGTGTAGAAGGGGCATCATCACAGGGTTTTACGAAATAAAGATTGGTGAAGACAATTAATGTTATTTTAACATTACAGGGATTTATCAGGGTCTTTTGGGAAAAGGCCCTAAACTAAAAATTGGGAAAAACTATCAATTTTTGGCTCATTTTGGGAAAACTTGCCATTAATGATTAAATCACTGACCTCTTCATCCCCAGAACTGGAATTATTACTTTCAGCCACTGGGAATTTAGTTCTCATGATCACTTGTTGAATCAGAATAATCTTTTTCTGCCTCTTAGTGTTTATCAGTGCTTAATTTACTTTCGTTTTCATTCAAAAACAACACAATTTTCTAATTGGGAATTTTCTCAGCCAGTTTTGGGAAAAATCAATGTTTTTCATTTGGGAAAGGGGCCGAATTTCGGCCCTAAATAGACCCTTGATAAATCCCTGCATTATTGGTTGTCTGTTTTTATGTTGCATCAGCAATTTCTCATTTATTCATTAAAAGACAATTTTGTTTTATTGAGGGTTAAATTAAATACAGGTTCATGTGGAGAATGATTTTTTGTGCAAAATGTGTTTCACATTATTAATGTTGCAAATTATATGTACATGCATATATTAGTCAAAATACAAATGAAATGTAAAAGTTGCTCATAAAAATGTCCAGGTCATATGTTTGATTAGCTCTGATGGTCACAGTGATACCTACTAAAGATGTTATATGAAACAGGGGCAGATCCAGGATTTTTTGAAAGGGGGGTTGAGAATTACTAGTACATGTATATCAATGCTAGGTGCGAGCGCCTTGGCGTGAGCTTCCAGAGACGTGGGGTCTAGTAAATGTGATCCGGAACAACACGTATACAGAAATGGGTTGTTACCGTACATTAACATATGGGGGTCACATCAGTCAATAGCTCTCTCTCTCTCTCTCTCTCTCTCTCTCTCTCTCTCTTAAATTTTTCAATTTATATCTTATATCTGCCACTGTGAAATATATGAATAGGGGGGGGGGTGTTGTATGTTAACACACCTTTGCTTTCATTTTCACCAAGTTACAATCTTTCTCTCTGAAAGTCACAGTCCTCTGCTTTCCTCCATAATCCCAGTACTGATCGACTGTCTTAGCATATATGAAAGGATCTTGACATGGGCATAGGATATCATTATTCCACTCTACCTCTTCTCTATGGAAAAGAGGTTATAATATAATATATATATGTGAAGATTTAGAAACCAGCATATAGAAATCTGTAGTATTTGTTTAGTTTGTGTGTCCAAACATTATTGTATATAAACTGTCAAACTCTTTATTTGTTGTCTATTGTTTTTGTTTTGTAGGAGATATCAATTCATTTTATAGAAAGTTGACAGATACTAGGAAAGAAAGCATTGTAGAAGATGTTCCATTTTATATTAATGTAAGTTAAAACATTTAATAAATCCTATATTAAAAACTTACAAACTTAACACTATACCTTTCCGTTCAAAATATTGAAAAAATTTAATTTCTTAGAAGTTATTATGGACTAGATAAGCTGTTGAGTTGTGCTATTCTGACAGTTTTGTTTATTTTTCAAGCTTGCACTCTGAATGACCTGTTAGATTTCTTACTACCTAGGATAAAATCACACTAGAGACAGATCGTATTTAGAGAAAATTGATCAGATTGCCATTGTTGCTTTTCTTAACAATACACTGGTTTCCACAGCAATCTTCAGTGTTGGTTTACTCAACAGTACACTGATTTCCACTACAGTCTCAGAACTGATTGCACCACTGCCGTAGCTCAGATGGAAGAGTGTTCACTCTATAAGTGGGAGATTGTGGGTTCAAACCCTGACCAGGCCTGACCCAAGACTTGAAAGTGGGTAGTGACTGTTCTTTTGCCAAGCACTCTGCATCATGAAATGAAATTCAGGATTCTTTCGCATGGGAACTTAAAATAAATGAGGTCCCGTGTCACAGGCAAAATTTCTGCACCTTCCCCTACAGCTAGCAACATCTATATAAGTGAAATATTCTTAACTGGGACACAACTCAGAACTGATTGCCTCAATATAAATGAAAGAACATTCACTGGGGATGTAAAAATCCAGTGCTTCATTCATCAACACATTAAAAATTTATATTTTTGTCTTGCTTACAGAAAGGAAGTTTCAGTAATCTTGCAAAGAAGGTGAAACTGGTAAGTATTTTTACCACATTGCATATTGACATATGTCCAAATCAATCTGAAATAACAAACAAAACTAATATATATTAACTAAGTTCATAATAAAAATGTTTCCATCTTTTTATTTTAGATTTTTCTAACAATATTGGTAATTTTCATTTTCACAAGTTTAACTATTTGATTCTTATTTTCACAATTATGATGACCATGGTTCCCATTCAAAGAAGATCGAGAGACAGACTTGTAATCATGGTTGTTCTACCAATTATTGACCACCTTCAACAAACTGAAGTTTATGTCGTGTTGTGGTGCACACACGCTGGATAAAAAAGAAATAGATATTTGTTTTTTTTTTATTATTTTTGTTGTTGTTTATATGGTATATTTGTTTTATGATGATGTACTTATATATTTTAGCCACCAGAGCCAGTAAAAGTCAAGAGTCTCTCTGCTGAAAAGGTATGACATTTTGTATGACAAGATGTTCTTTACAGTTAATGATAATACAGTCAATCTTGTTTTATGCAACCTTCTATTAGAGTCAGAAAAAGGTCACACAAGACAGGAGGTAGCTTAGTAGAGGTCGTCACTATGACAGGTTTGACTGTATATGAATAATGTTTAAATGTCACTCAGAAATACCTCTGGGAACATACATTCTGTTGATAAGAAAATTAATTATTATGTCCCCTTTAACAAAGTGGTGATAGGGGCATATTGTGTTTACTCCATTTTATGACCAAAATTTTGTCTGCCACTTTTCTCAAAAACTATTAAACAGATCTTTATAAAACTTCACAGGAACAGTCTTTGTGGAATAGATGTATCATTGGCTATTCATATTACCATGCACATGTTTGGACATTTGGCAATCGGGTTCATTAAGGGGAACACTTTTGAAATGGCGTCCCATTTTAGTTATAACTTTGACAATATATCTGTTAATACAAATGTTATTTATTAGTTCAAAATGCAGTAGTTTGATCTGATTATGTTTGCATGCATGTTAATTTACAATTTCCTTACAAATTTTACATCAAAATTAAGTGTCAAAGGATTTCCAGGGTTGCTTCATAATAGAATTGAAGAGGATATCAAAGACAATTTGTTGAAATCAGAATATGACTTTCGGATAACGATGACATTTGAAAGAATAATGTTATGAACCTTCAAAATCATGGGTTTTGTAGATGTTTTAAAGACAAATGGACAAATGCTGAATTAAGCAGACAATGCATACATAATAAGATGTGTTTTATATTTAATTTAGCAACAAGAATGGGAAGATCAAAAGTTAATGGAAAACATCGATTGGGAAGGATGCCAGATTGACCCTGCACCTTTCCAGCTGGTGGAGAGGACCTCTTTACACAAGGTACTGTAAGATAGTTATCAGTATTTCATATGACAAAAAACTCTCCTTTCTTCTAAAGCTGCTATTTGGGCAAAAAATGAATGAATGAATGAATAAAAGAAGATGTACATGTTGTATCTGTAACTTACATAGAGCTGTGATGCTAACAAGAAGAAACATTCTCGAGGATAAAATATTCACAATTTTCACGATAACACTTACAGTGAATATTTCTTCTCAGCGGAAATTTCTTATTTCTTTTGGAACACTCTTCATGGAACTGTCAAAATTCTTACTCCTATATATTTTAGAAGAACAATATCATGGAAGTTTCCTACCGCTAATGTTTCTTATACAGTACTAAGGATAGATTTGTAAGGAATTTATATAGTAAATTATAAGGTCAATACTGTATAAACTTAATGGGATGTTCTTTACCTCATATTTCTTTATTTTTCAGGTTCATTCTCTATTCTCTCTACTTGGATTAAGTCATGCTTATGTGACCAGTGCTGGAAAACTGGTTGGTGTATGTGGTCTAAAAGATGTAAGTACTTATAACACGTATCCGCTTTATTATCTCCCTTGCTCCAGATTTTGAAAAAGGGTGGATATCAAATTTGAATTATGTCTTTCCTTCTGCCCACCATCCCACTTCTTTCTTTGAGTAAATCTCCAAAACTATAATTTTACAAAAACTTGGCACAAAGCATTAACAGTGACAGGATGTAGCACACATTATTAATCGAAGTTTTGTCGTCAATTGTTCTTGGAATTAATAGCCCTTTGAAGTTTTCAGTGGAAAATTCTCATTCAGAGTTATTCTCCAAATTTTTTTAAGAAGTTTACAAAACTTGATGGGATAGTAAATTTGAATATATTATCTTAATTGTCTGTTAACTTTTCTTTAGTTTTGTGAAATTCTGATCTGAGTAATTGTTTGCCAAGAATATGCATACGTATTACTACAGAATTACATTTGAAGGAGTATATTGAATATTGACTGATTCTTCATTTGATGAATGAATTTATTGTCTATTAATTTTAGCTGAGGCTGGCTATTCAAGGTCGTATAGATGCACAAGCTAAGAGTGAAGCAGACAAGGATGAAACTGAAGACATTGATCCTTCAAACTTGGAAATTGAAGCCCCTGCTTATCATCCAGAGTTTATATTAACAGAAGCACCAGATACAGATGATGAGTTAGAGGAGGAGGATCAAATAGAAATGAATTCTATAAGAGTGACGCAAGCTTAGTGGATTTGTACGAAGGGGGGCGGGGAGCTTAAAAATTGGAAATTAAAACAGTAATTTATGGTATGGTCCAGTGTTTGAAATAACATCCAGACCCACAGTACGAGACTTGTAAATTTTGGAAAGGGCTTTTTACTTTTTCGATAGTCCTCTATAACTACAATTATCAAATTATTAAATTATCAAGACAAGGACTGGTTGAAAACTTGATTTATTTGAAACACTGGTACCTAGTTTGTATTAACAGAAATAATAGATATAGTCCGTCAGTGATATTGGGCAGAGTGTTTATAAACATGGAAGAGTCTATATAATGTAGATAGCCTAAGAAAGGGATATATAAAGGTAAAGTTGACAAATGAAGGTGTGAATATATGTATACGATAACATGGTGTTAATACCTATTGGTGTATAATAAACTCGCTTCTGTTTATAAACACTCTACCACAATATCGCTGACGGACTATACAAATCATGATGATTAGAAATAAGGGGAGATAAGTGACACAAGCTTAGTGGATTAACAATTAAATGGGTGGGGAGGGGAAAGTGTAGAAATTTACAAAATTTGTATATGTATATTGTAAAAGCAATCATGAAATTTTACTTAAATTGCAATCAAAGCAAATACTTATATAAATATCAAATATTACAAACAGAATCTCTTGCAAGTTTGTACATTGAAAACACAAATACTCGTAATACCGGTACATGATTTCATTTTGTTAAAAATTTGTTAATGTTAGTTCATAATATAGCAATACTGTTATGTTAGAGGCTTAAGTGGCCATTTTTGTCGGCTTGTGTAACTATCATGATTTTCTCTTGATTGATTTACACCTGTTTATTATTTTTACCTTAATTGGTTGTGATTGTGAATTTTTAACTTGTTTGTACAACGAAAAAGAGAAGCTCATATATCCCAAGTAATTTGATATAGTGTAAAAATATTCAAATATTTCAAAAGACAAAAAACGTTTAAAATTTTTTGAATAGACTAGAATTGGTCTTCTGACAGAGCTAAAAAATTTTGAATAGACATTGGTCTTCTGACAGCTCTGTTTTTTGGCAATGAAGTATTGTTAAATCTTTTATTTGTTTCTTTATGTAAAGGGGTGCCTGTTTAATTGATTGTGTTTTATCATTTCTTGTGAAGATTTGACACAATCTTTTGACAAACAAATGCCATGTAGCTTTGTGTTATGTTTATATACAAAGTGTACCTTTACATGTATAGTTAAACAAGTCTTTAATCTCTTGGCAGAAAAAGGAATAATTTATAAATCATCTTAGATTGGCTGGTTTTCTTTCTTGCCTAATTTTCCCTCACTACCAGAAAAAAATCATGATCCAGGTATGTTTTATTGAAAAGGTGTACAAAAGACTACAGATAGAAATTGGTTAAGAGTCAGAAAAGTTGGGTTTGAGTATAGATTTGTCAAGTGTATTAAATATACATGTATATTGTTATATACACATTCCTCTATTATACTGTTATTATTGAGCTTTTTTATATATAAATCAGATTTTTATTGTTAACCCCTTCATGATAATACATGTATCATCATAATGTGAATAATTATATCAAATGGCATTTCTTCACCCAAAAATATCAAATGGCTGGGGCCAAATGTAACACAAAATATTAAAAAAAAAATTGACACAAATGTTCTCATTTATAATGTACAAAAATTTAGCTTCTAGTCTGTGAATTTAAGCAATAATATAATAGTTAAACAAGATTGCACAGTTTCCATTGTTGCCAAGGACAACGATTTCATTAACACTAAAAATAATAAATTTATTGCATTGATATAATTATACAATATGCACATATATGTATTCCTTTTTCCGACATATTTTTCAGTGATAAGGTTCTTGTTTTTTTCTATTGTATATTCCTTTCTGTGATAATTGTCATATTTTTTTGAGTATTTTTATGTTTCAAATGTGGATGAATGGGCAAATGTTATGCGAGACTGAAAAAGATGTGAAGATATGTTTAAATTGTGACACAAATTATATTATAAAATGTGTAATACCGTATATTCATGTACAAAACAACAGAACACAAAAGATTATTAGTATGCACCATAATGATATTACAAATAAAAATACAAAAAATTGAAAATGTATATACTCATAAAAATTACCCTACTATCCATAAATAATTATACAAATTTATATTTGCAGTAGATTAATATTATAATCGTCATGTCGAATGTCATTTATAGAATGTAAATACTCATACTTGCCTACCCTTACAATTTTGACGTAATTTGTATGTTTTGAAGCTAAAATTTAAGAATATACGATTGCAAGTTTAACTTACGATTTAAAAAAAAAAAAAATTGATAATTTACTGAAATTGGAGTTAAAAACCATTTTCTGGTATGTGAATTTAGTAAAAAAAAAAATTACACTATTTGAAAGGGACATCATAATTTGATATTCAAAATGTATGAAAAATTTTCTTGAAATACAAATGCATCTGAAATCTTTGTAAAAATATACATGTATTACATATATGTATAAGTGGAAAAAACATTTTTTAAGATAAAAACACTATTTTAGCTAAAATAAACAATCAGGTTTAGCAGAATGATATTTTCAACAATTCAATTTTGTGCAGATTTTCAGTCTGCAATGATATGACCATTTTAAACATGTATAATAATTT
Organism: Anadara kagoshimensis; assembly: GCA_021292105.1. Lineage (NCBI taxonomy): Eukaryota > Metazoa > Mollusca > Bivalvia > Arcoida > Arcidae > Anadara > Anadara kagoshimensis. The sequence goes on along the minus strand of CM037870.1, from coordinate 53,846,204 downwards.
ATGGATGGCAGTGTATGTAATGGCATACACCATGTGGTACCTCATTATATTTTGAGAATTTCTACTGGATGTGGAAAATTTAATTCATGAAATATCAGGAATACAGGTACATCGAATAAAATAATAATTCTGTAATACCCGTAATTCATACAAATGTTGTGTAGTATCACATGGTATGTTAACATATTTAGTTTGAACATTTTTCATTTGTAAAATTCGTCACTGTATATCATCTTGTCAGCCTTATTTTCTTATAAACTAATACAATTGTGATTGTGAAATGTGGATGAGTTTTCTCTTGCGGTGGAGGTGGCCAGTGTACCACATGATTAATACTCCTTAAAAGTTTTTTTTTTTTTTTTTTTTTTTTTGAAAACATTTTCTTCAAACTTTCCCGGAGTAACATCATTTTTAAGGGAAAATGCAAAATAAAGCGATTTTATCTCCACTTGAAATAATTATTCCACAGAAACTTTATGAGGTATCTTTTGGTACACTGGAGAACCCCATTAATTTTGTATACAAAAATGTATAATATCAATATTATATTTAGAATGCATTTTTCAAAGAAGTAGATACGGTATACCAAGGTATCTCTGGCACCTCTAAATTTGAATTCTTGACCACTGAAAACCAGGAAATCTTCATGTAAATTTGAATAACAAGACGCATGTAAAAAAAAAAAAACCTTTCTGAATATTTAATTTCAATATACATGTAATTCACTTGCATTTGCACTGACCTTGATTATATAACAATGCAGCAGCTGCAATGCAGAAATATAACTTAAAATGATGATGATTGCAAAAAATTCTGGTTGATCCACAAAATTTAAAGTATTAATTTACCGTTATTACCCACTATAACTGTCTTATTACAATAAGCACCTTAACATGCAGCTTGATTGACACACATGTGCCAAAGATACCGGTAGTTCGTTTTCTCTTCCATCAAAGAACTGAACTACATGATATAAGTCAAAAAAGATTGCCTTGGCTTAAAAATGCTATTACTCCAATCCTGCTTGATACATGATGTTTTAAACATGATAATCTTTGCTATGTGACAAAAAACATAAAAGTGATTTTAGTAAAAAAAAAAAAAACACACAAAAAAAAAAAAACCAGGATTTTTTTTTTTACTGTATTTAATGATAAAGATTATTTAGCTTTAATGGATTTTACATATACACTGTATCTTACTGTATAGAACTATTCATAATGAGGGTATGCAATACCTGATGAAATCTTGACTTTTACATTACATTGTATTTCATCGCACATGGAATCACATATTTTTTCGTGAAATTATTACATGTACATGTATTGGTGACCTGTATTGAATTATACATATCATATTTTGTCTGTGATTTTGACCTTACATTTGTAGATAATTTTTAAAAAATCAAACAATGTCCTTAAACTTTTGATGCAAAATGAAACTGTAGTCACTTTTAACTGGCCTTTGAATTATTTTGCTACCAACATCAGCATCAGTATCAGTCTATGGTGTCAGCAAAAAAAGATTTTGTTGAAATTTTGGTGGACTAGATGTGTAGACAAACTACACAGTTTCTGTAATATGTTTTGTTGTTATACCTCCACCAACGTTTTGCTTAGGGGATGGGTATATAGGCATTACCATATCTGTCTGTTTGTCCATCTATCTGTGTGTCTGTCTGTAAATTTATGTCTAGGCCATAATTCAATGCTACTTTAGATGAAACTTCACACAAATGATTACTACAGTCCAAAGGTTTACCATGACTCTGAACCATTGTAATATGTAAAAAGATAAAAAGTCATGGAGTAGGGATTTTAGAAAATCTTGTATGTGGGATTCAGGATTTGGAGTAACAATTACGGGGGGTGGGGGTATTCATTTCCTTACTGACAGTTCTAGTAAGTCATATCTTCCATAAATATTAAGTTTAAAATACATATTACAGAAAACTGTGGGACCATTACTAATTGATTTGGCAGGAAATGTTTCATTGCAACAAATATTTACATGATTACTTTAATGGTCACAATGTTAGCTTTGTTTTGAAAAATTGATATGTTCCACTTAAAGTAAATTGTTAGGTACTGTGAAATCATTTATGTTTGTGATGTCCAATTTTCACATTCTAAGAAAAAACTTTTTGAGGGGTGGTTTTTGGCTTTAGTTTAAGGTAAGTAAATACAACTTTGTTGACAAGAAATTCATGGGTCAGGGTATCCATGAAAACAACGGAAATTTGGACACCATGAAAATTTATGATTTCATGGTATACATCTTTGTTATGTTTTGTCTATTGACTGATGATAAAAATGACCTATCATTGTGCCTTGTACATGCGAGATGTATTTATTTTGCACTTGTGCCTATTCAGTGAAGTTCGCTAATGTACCATGAGATACCTGCTAAAGCTTAAGGAAAATTTTCCATCCACTGATTATGGATAATGTACTGGTAGTTCTTGCACATAAATTTTGTAGTTCCATATTGTAATGTAATTCTTATGGAAACATAAATTTTGTAGTTCCATATTGTAATGTACCGTACTTCTTACGGAAACATATAACTTATGTGATTCTATATTATAATGTACAAATGTTCAGGGATATGTGTCACATGGTATTTTAGTGAACCTCATTACTTTGTTCTTCTAAAATGGCTTATTGTTGTTTTACTTCAACATTTTGATGTTTGTATATTGTCAGTGTTTGTTACTCATAAAGAGATTGGAATCTCCTTGTTTTCATTATTTTTGCTGTAAAAGCTGCTTAAGAATTTAGTTTCAATTCATTATATAACAGTATTGTTAGTTATGTTTACTTTCACTTTGCTTATAGCAACTTGTTTAGATGTTTCTTATAGTCAATTTTTATCTCCCAACAAAATATAACATTAGTTTTACATTATTTTAAACATTTACAACATGTACATGTATCTAGAGCCATTCGTTTTAATTCTGTTTTAAGTGGAGAAAGACTTTTGACCTTTGGCTGTACATATTTCATAAAGAGAAATAATAGATTCTTAGTAATAAATGACCAGATTGTCCCACTATATATTTGTACTTCTACAACATTACAGACAGTTTTGGTGGCTCTCCTGTATTTAATTCGGAACAGATAAAAACCTACCCAACAAAAATCATGAAAGTTGTTATTCAGTTTTCAGTAGGAAAAAAGAGCTATCAGAGATTGACATTAACTTTCTAAACTTCTATGACTAGCCAGGCAAGTACCATCAAGTTTTCACTTATGTCATATGATAATAACTTCTTCATGCCAGTTTTATATTAAAATATTTGAAAAATAAATGTGTTTTGTTTGTTTCATTCCCAAAAGCTTATGTTATAAAGTGTGTTTCAATGAATTAGCAAGGTAGAACCACTTGTAGGTTTACCTTTTCACATGTCCTATCAGGCAGATTTCATATTTTTTGTCTTTGACAGTCAGAATGTTAATGTCAAGCACCTGGTATATAGGAATTACCATGTCTCTCTGTCCGTCTGTTTTTCTGTCCATGTAAAATCGTGTCCAGGCCATATCTCATAGCGGCTTTGGACGAATGTCAAAATTCACATGAATAATCCTCATGGTACAAAGGTGTATCATGACCAAGGTCATATCAGAAAGGTCAAGGTTGCAGGAATAGCATGTTTGAAAATAGTGTTTGGGCCATATCTCAGAGATGCTATGGACAGCTGTCATAAAACTTTACATGAATAATCCTCATGGTCCAAAGATGTGCCATTACCTTCAACCAAGGTCATATCAGACAGGTTGAGGCTACGGTAGATATTGGGCGGTGGTATTTGGCTTTCAAGAGACATTTCTAGTTTAAATTATGTGTTCATTTGTTTGACAAACTGATAAAGAATACTGTGCTTAATATGGATAAAAGTATACAAAATATACACATTTTGTATTTAGTTTTTCTAGTCATTCTGTTATGTTATTTCTTTCGTTGCTATGTTTATAAGTTGTTACTGTAGCATACAATCAAGGTATACACTAATAACATTCATAACAAAACAAAGATTTGCATGTACAAAATTTAGAATTTTTTAAAAAGTTAAGACTGATTATGGTAATACACAAAAAATATTGTAATGTCAATAGAGATTTATGCCGAAGTCAGATTTCTTTCACTTTATATAGGCATCACCTTAAGAAGCTTAAGAAGAGGAAACGCGCATTACAATCAGAGTCACTGAGTTTGTGACTGAGTTATGCTTAAGGTAGTTCCATACCATGGTGACGTCGTCGTTTTGTGCGTACGGTCAAAATGTCAGATTTGACGTCTTTTTTATTTATGACGTCACGAATGTGTGGTCTTCGGCGCCTACAGAATTATGGCGGGAACGCTGTTATGAAATCATTCAGCAGAATAATTTTCCGCATTCACAAAAGATTAGAATTCACAATATCAATTCTGTGCACTATTTTTAAAGAAGAAAATGTGTATTGTGCATAACGGAAATTAGGTAGATCTACACTGTTGAGAGTACTATTCCAAATAATTGAAAGATTTGAGTACATTGTTTAAATTTTGAAGACGGTTTTTTAAATGCCGATTTATGTTTGGGTTTTTTCGGTGATTTTAAATACAAATATTAGGACACAAACTGACGATTCTTCAATAAACATACTGTATGATAATTTTTCTCGGTGTCAAATTTTAGCAGTTTGACTATGCTCTTGTATTTGCGTTTCATTCAGAGGCCTAGAGTTAAGAACGCTTCATCAATGTATACGAATCCCCTTTCCACTTTAACTGATCTGTGTTGGGTAACGGTTGCTATGGGTTTCTATGGGTGACAGACCATATGAAATTTAAGTTGGTTTTGCTTTGCACAGCCAAATAGCTCACGATCAGTGTTTTTGTTTATTTGTTAATACCAAACGAAAAAAATTGAGTTCATAATAGTATCCTAGGACATTATTGGTAACTTCTTACGTAAGAAATGAGGCTTTTTTCTTTTTTCAGGATTTTGATGCAATTTCATGAAAAAAGTAGCTTGACGACCCCCTATTTTTTGTTTCCGAAAATCAAACTTATATATTCATGTGCAATATATGTGAAAATCAGGGGTCGTATTCGACTTAGTTTTTTAAAAATCTGAACATTAACGAAAGGGTGTTACTTTTAGTTTTCCGGAAATTTAATGTTCTCTCTTGATAGGTGGCGCTGTAGAAAAATACCACGTGACCGGAAGTAAAATTCCATTGGTCCAAATGATCTTCATGACATAATGGTTAATTTAAATGCAAGAGACTTTTGGTTTCTAAGCATGACAAAAAATTATTAAAGGTTATTTGTTGATAACAGTAGTTATACTTTGATCATTTATGTCGTGAAAATGGCCACCAGGTGGCGCTTCAGAACTTCTTAAGCAAGTCGAATACCTGCCCTGAAATTTTGGCATGTTGAATGGTTTATGCCCATGTATAACATATCAAAATTTCAATATGTGTTTTCAGGCAATTTGTAAAGTATGGAACTACCTTAATTTTCATAAAAAATCCAATAAACTTAAATATTTAAAGTTCCAATAAACTTGAATATCCAAGTTTGATATTTGTTACTTACTTGAGCCTTGTTGTAATGGAAAATTGCTGTGCACATAAGTCACTGTCACAAACAGTAATTCTGATAGTAGATATAGCATTTTGGTTTGTCTTACTTTTGCCACAAAAATGTTATAAATGCAATACTTAAAAGACCTAACAGGGTGTGAAATGTATCCTATAGAAAGGTTTCTTCACTGATATAAGAAACAAAAGCTAAATTTTTCCAAGTCTTTAACATTTTGTTGTTTCATAGGGCTTTTTAGGTGGGGTCTTTTTTCCGTAGTGAACTACTTTTTTGTTTAAGATTTATATTATTTGCTATATGAGCTGGTGAGCTATGATGTTATTATAAGTGAGCTATGCTGTTACTGTCAGTTATTACATGTGAGCTATTCTCTCTTGTCTCTGTTCTTGTTTTATTATTCTGAATAGTTAATGCTGTCTTGTTACAGATCATGTTATTTTGACAATAAAGATAAGAACTTTGTAATCAGATCTTTTACTGCTCTTATTGTTATATATTTATAATGTTGCATTTTCAAATAAATATTTTTATTACATTTGATATAATGGAGAAATATATTTCAATAAATATACTTTTCATAAAATCAAACATTTATGTTTTTGTTTTCATTCTTTTAAAATGCACTGAAAATATCTCCCATTATCTTCGGGGGTGGGGGGTTGTTATTTGTTAATTTGTTATTTGTTTGCCCCAGTGGCTAAACATGGATCATTCATGCCCTGAAAATGGCCACCATGTGGTGCCCTATAGCTTCGAAAGTTGAAAATCTATCCTAAAAGTTTGACATGTTACTTAGTCAAGGTCCAAATACAACATATCAAAAATTCAATATATGTTTTCAGGCGATTTGTAAAATATGGAACTTAGATCCTATAGGTTTATTCCTGTTAGTCCAACATCTATTGTTCTGATGCAAGAAATTTTAAAATTTCATGTTGGACTATCAGGAATGTGTGGGGCAGGGAATAGGTAATTTCATCAGCTTAGGCTATAGTCTGTTTCAATAAAAATAACTCGTACATATTTATTTCACTGCAATAGCAACATAAGTAAAACTTTTTTTTATCAAATATTTATCAAATTTTCAAAAAAAAAAAAAAATAAATAAAAAATAAAAACACTGCACACACACACACACACACACACGATAATATGGAAATTATACAAGATATCAAAACCACAAAAAATAATAATCATTCCTACAGATAAGTCTTGCATGAATTTATAGATACTGTATGAAAAATATATCATAATATAATTCAATTCAATTCAATTTATTCATTAATTCACTCAGCCACTCAAAGAGTGGAACATGAGGGCATACAATATAATACATAATTTACAATACTGGCTAACTGATATTACATTACACTATTACAATATACATATAATTATAATATAATATAGTATAAAATATGAATGCATATTAAAGTAACTATGATAAGTTATGACAACTTACTAATTCAATGGAAATCTTTTGATATAATATGAAAAAATATGGAAATATTATAAAACAATTTGATATTACATAGACTAAGCATTCTATAAAATTTGTCATATGACGGGTATTTTAAATAATAACTTGGTATGTATTTGTTTCTTATGTTTGCGTATTTACTACAGATAAATAAAAAATGATATTCATCACCAACTATTTGAGAACAATATGGACAAAACCCTTCTTCCCTGATCATGTTTAACCACCTTCCAGTTTCAACTGGTAACTTGTGATTTGATGTACGCAGTTTACATATTATTAGGGCTTTAGATACATTTAATTTAAGAAGATAATTTTCTAACTTAAATTCTGACTTGAAAGAAAAATAAAATTAACCTTTTGATGAATTATTATTACTTAACCAATCTTGTATAAACATATCTTGTAAAACATTATGAAAAGTATTTTTATATATAGATATATCGACATTAAATTGACTGTACCATAAAAAACCTAACCCTTATTGACATAACATTTTGTATGTTCCAACCATAAAGATTTCATTTCACCTTTGTCATACATAGACCATACTATCTTATAAAAAAGTGATGATAATTTATCACAATGTGGTTGTACTAATTTACACCAAAGCCCGTACATTCTTTTATATATCTGTATATATACAGTAGTGGGTATCTACCCAACTCTCCATAAATCATATATTTCAGGGTAGATTTTCTCAGTTTCAAAATAATTCTACAAAAATCCAGATGTACATTTTCAATCATATTGACATTTTCAAACCCCCATACCTCACAGGAATACAATAAAATTGGAGTAATAAGAGTGTCAAACAAATCTAACTGTACATCAATTGGTAAACTAAGATATCTAATTTTTCCAAGTAATAAATACATCTTCTTCTTAGCATAGGAAATCAGATTTTGTTTTGCCACTGAAAATTATTGTTATATTTAAAACTTAAACCAAGATATGTATAAGATTCTACAATATCAATATTATTACCATTTATAGTAAAACAATGTGACTTCTTGGTTTTCTTTTTACAAAAAATTACAGCTTTTGTTTTTAAGCTCACCTGACCAAAGGTCATGTGAGCTTATGGCATAGCGCAGCGTGTGTATGTGCGTGCGTGTGTGCGTGCGTGTGTGCGTGCGTGCGTGCGTGCGTGTGTGCGTCGTTAACACCTATTTTCGACTTCTCCTCTGAAACTACTGGACAGTTTTTAATGAAACTTTGTCAGAAGTATATATGGGCCGGTGCAATTCAGATTTGTTCGTGGCGTTGCTATGGCTACCATAACTAGGTCAAGGTGACCTAGGGGTGCAAAAATCTTAAAAAATCTTCTTCTCCGAAAGTACTGATTGGAGAAAATATCTGATGTGATATTTGGCTTCTCTAGGGTCTTGAGCCTATAGTTTGTTCATTTTGTGAAATTCGGATAAAAATAGGTTACGCGTTTTTGCGTTTAATTTTGAAAAAATCGTAAAATAGCTTCAAATTGTTATAACTTGACTATTTGACCAGATAATGACATGGGGTTTTCAGTTTTGACATCTTCTTGTTAGTGTCCTTAAAATGAGGTCAAGGTCGATTGTGAAGGTCGTGACCTAATTTTTTTTACCTCCGATTATAATTATTATCTCGAAAACTATCAACTTTTTGTATAGGCATGTATATTAGAATGTTGTAGGTATCGATACAACGATCATTTTGATGTATAGAAAAAGGTCATGGGTTCAAAGGTCAAGGTCACAGATGCGAAACAATACCGAAATGGTTAATTATCTCGAAAACTATAAACATTTTGTATAGGCATATATTTTAGAATGTTGTAGGTATCGTTACAACGATCATTTTGATGTATAGAAAAAGGTCATGGGTTCAAAGGTCAAGGTCACAGATGCGAAACAATACCGAAATGGTTAATTATCTCGAAAACTATAAACTTTTTGTATAGGCATGTATATTAGAATGTTGTGGGTATTGATACAACAATCATTTTGATGTATAGAAAAAGGTCATGGGTTCAAAGGTCAAGGTCACAGATGTGAAACAATACAATCTCGAAAACTATAAACTTTTTGTATGGGCATGTATATTAGAATGTTGTAGGTTTTGATACAATGATCATTTTGATGTATAGAAAAAGGTCATGGGTTTAAAGGTCAAGGTCACAGATGCGAAAGAATACCAAAATGGTTAATTATCTCGAAAACAATAAACTTTTTGTATAGGCATATATATTAGAATGTTGTAGGTATTGATACAACGATCATTTTGATGTATAGAAAAAGGTTATGGGTTCAAAGGTCAAGGTCACAGATGCAAAACAATACCGAAATGGTTAATTATCTCGAAAACTATCAACTTTTTGTATAGGCATGTATATTAGAATGTTGTAGGTATCGATACAACAATCATTTTTATATACAGAAAAAGGTTATGGGTTCAAAGGTCAAGGTCACATATGTGAAACAATATCGAAATGTTTAATTATCTCGAAAACTATCAACTTTTTGTATAGGCATGTATATTAGAACGTTGTAGGTATCGATACAAGGATCATTTTGATGTATAGAAAAAGGACATGGGTTCAAAGGTCAAGGTCACAGATGTGAAACAATACCGAAATGGTTAATTATCCCAAAAACTATAAACTTTTTGTATAGGCTTGTATATTAGAATGTTGTAGGCATCGATACAATGATCATTTTGATGTATAGAAAAAGGTCATGAGTTCAAAGGTCAAGGTCACAGATGCAAAACAATACCAAAATGGTTTATTATCTCGAAAACTATAAACTTTTTGTATAGGCATGTATATTAGAATGTTGTAGGTATTGATACAATGGTTATCATGATGTAAAGAAAAAAGTCATTGAGGTTTAGTATTTATGTGTTCTTTAAATCTATCAGCTAGCCATTAGTTATCAGGTGAGCGTATCAGGCCCATGGGCCTCTTGTTTAATGTTAATGTCCAGTAGTTGAAGAGAAATCGAATACGTGTTAACGACACGCACATACACTGCTCTATGCAATAAGCTCGCACAACCTTTTGTCAGATGAGCTAAAACGGTATATAAAGTTATCCAGTCAAGTGTTGTGTGGAGTAGTAAAACAATTGCTTGTGTACAGAAGGTCAGTAATCAGTCTTCAGAAAAAAATACAGACTTTTATTTCGGCACTTAGTTAAAATTCCTAAACATCTGTTTGCAAAATTATCTCGATAGATGACCTGTCATAGTTCCATGGTCCTGTTATTTTCAATTTTGTTTTGAACACCTGACGAGAGTGGAGCCCTACCTATATTGGAGTTGCTTACTCTTTCATAGCACCCGGTCTCACTTTCTGGTGGAAGTTCGCGAATTGAACTAAATTTGCCAGGTCTTAAAGAATTTTATTTTGCTGTTGACATATATATAGGTAACGTTATATATATATCTTTGATGGTTTGGTGTGTTCACAGGTTCATGGCTAATTGTACACGTTATACATGTATAATTTTTAGCTCACCTGGCCAAAGGCCATGTGAGCTTATGGCATGGCGAGGTGTGCGTCCGTGCGTCAGTAAACTTTAATCTTCTCCTCCGAAACTACTGGATCGAATATCCAAGATGGCCGCTGTAACTAAAAATAGACAAAACCTAAAAAAATCTTCTTCTGTTGAACCACTCATTGGAGGCAAAAACTGATGTGATATTTGGATTCTACATAGTCTTAACCTTTAAGTTTGTTCATTTCATGAAATTTAGTTTAAAAATAGGTTACGCGTTTTTGCGTTTAATTTTGAAAAAATCGTAAAATATTTTTAAATTGTTATAACTTGACTATATGACCAGATAATGACATGGGGTTTTCAGTTTTGACATATTCTTGTAATTACCTTCAAAATGTTGTCAAGGTCAATTATGAAGGTCATGACCTAATTTTTACTTTTCTAATATTATTTATTATCTCGAAAACTATAAACTTTTTGTATAAGAATATATATGAGAATGTTGTAGGTATTGATACAACGATCATTTTGATGTATAGAAAAAGGTCATGGGTCCAAAGGTCAAGGTCACAGTAGCAAATCAATACCAAAATGGTTCATTATCTTGAAAACTATAAACTTTTTGTATAGGCATGTATATTGGAATATTGTTAGTATTGATGTAAAGATCATTTTGATATACAGATTAAGGTCATTGGTTCAAAGGTCAAGGTCACAGATGCAAAAGAATACTGAAATGGTTCATTATCTTGAAAACTATGAACTTTTTGTATAGGCATGTATATTGGAATGTTGTAGGTATTGATACAACGATCATTTTGATGTATAGAAAAAGGTCATGGGTCTAAAGGTCAAGGTCACAGTAGCAAAACAATACCAAAATCATTAATTATCTCGAAAACTATAAACTTTTTGTATAGGCATGTACATTGGAATGTTGTTGGTTTTGATGTAACGATCATTTTGATATATAGATTAAGGTCATTGGTTTAAAGGTCAAGGTCACAGATAGGAAAGAAAACTTAAATGGTTTATTATCTTGAAAACTATGAACTTTTTGTATAGGCATGTATATTAGAATGTTGTAGGTATTGATACAACGATCATTTTGATGTATAGAAAAAGGTCATGGGTCCAAAGGTCAAGGTCACAGTAGCAAAACAATACCAAAATTATTAATTGTCTCGAAAACTATAAACTTTTTGTATAGGCATGTATATTGGAATGTTGTTGGTTTTGATGTAACGATCATTTTGATATATAGATTAAGGTCATTGGTTTAAAGGTCAAGGTCACAGATGGGTAAGAAAACTTACATGGTTCATTATCTTGAAAACTATGAACTTTTTGTATAGGCATGTATATTAGAATGTTGTAGGTATTGATACAACGATCATTTTGATGTATAGAAAAAGGTCATGGGTCAAAAGGTCCAAGGTCACGGTTGCAAAACAATACCAAAAAGGTTCATTATCTCGAAAACTATAAACTTTTTGTATAGGCATGTATATTAGAATATTGTTGGTATTGATGCAATGATCATTTAGTATATAGATTATGGTCATTGGTTCGAAGGTCAAGGTCACAGATGCGAGTAGCAAGTTTCATAAATATCTAAATGTCCACATCAGAGTTATTGCTCCTTAAATGTAGTATTTATTGTGTTTTTGTGCTGTAAACGACCCAGGTGAGCGGTACAGGCCCTATTGGGCCTCTTGTAAGTTTCAAGTAGACAGTCTTTTGAGAAAAATTTCATTCCCCTCGATTATAATAACATTATCCGTTTTACCAGTTATCTGACGGTCCATTTACAATCAGTCATCCGTTATATGCAACCTGTGATTGCATCCGTTTTCTTTTAAAAATGGTTCTTGTCTTGTGACTTGTCGGCAGTTTATTAAAACAGCGGTGTTCAGAAAACATAGTCCATAACCCCTTTCCTTTTGTTTTATATGTGGACGTTTGCTTACTTGAACGTATAAACTCGACCGAAATGATTTCATGTGAATATTGTTTACAGAAATCTTGAAATGCGATTGTGTTTTAGGTTATAAAATATAAATAAATCGGAAACTGTATATTTAAAGAAAAATTAACATTGGAACGAGGTTTTATGGAATATCATAGCGGGTTGTCGTTCTTGAAGATCAATCCGCCATTTGTAAACAACCACTTGCCAACACAGAAAGTTGGGAAATTTTTGCAGCACGGTGAGGCATTCAAAAAGTGTTTAATTATTTCAGTAATACCATAATGTTTTACTTTTCAACATGAAATTTTTTTCTTGATGATACGAAGAATTTAGAGTTTTTGCTTCGGTTTAATATCTTCCTCTTTTCCTGATAATTTGACCTGTTGAGTCGCTGTCTTGGCATGCCACGAAGTTTCACTCTGATTATGCTGATAAATCATAGTTATTCCAAATCTCAATTACCTGTTACCTGTCTGTAGAAACCACTTTAGGCTTTTCGCCTCTCTGGTCCGTTTTAATGAATTTCTTTAGACTAGTTTCTGTTCTATCCGGTTCCGGTTCGTAAATGGTCGGGTGGAATTTTAGATTTACTTTTGTCCAATGCTTGTTAATGGCACTTTTAAAGCTATTTAGAGATGGTTTGTTGACGAGTTCCGCTGGTAGGGAATTCCATGTATTTGTCACACGTTGACTAAAAGTTGCTTTCCTCATATTAGTTCTACTGAATTCTTTATGGAGTTTGAAATTGTGCCCCCTGGTGTTGCTTTTTGAGTAGGTGAATATGTTTTTATCTACTTTGTCAATATTGTGTTGAATTTTGTACATTTGTACTACGTCCGATCTTTTTCTCCTATATTACAGAGTTGGTAAAGCAAGTAATTTTAGTCGTGATGAATAAGGGGTGTGTCTTATGGATTTAACCAATTTGCTGGCTCTACGTTGGACGTTTTCTATCATAGCAGCATCTTTTTTGTACATTACCGACCAGACATTGCTGCCATACTCAAGATGAGGTCTAACTAATGATTTATATAGTGGTACAAAAGTGTCCTTATCCATATTTTTGAAGGTTCTTCTTAGTAGACCCAACATTTTATTTGCTTTTTTCACAGAGGAGTGGATATGGTCCCTGAAGGTTAATTTATGGTCCACTATTATTCCTAGATCTTTCTCTTCTTTTACTTTTTGATTTCTGTACCATTCAAATTGTAAACTGGACTATCTTTATTTCCTAGGTGTAGGTGTTTGCATTTCTTCTCGTTAAATTTTAATTGCCACTCTTGAGACCAGTTATTTATTACATCAATATCATCCTGAAATATATTGCTGTCTTGTCTGGTTTTGATTATCCTATATAGCTTTGTGTCGTCCGCAAAGATTTTAATGACACTTTGGACAGCTTCTGGCAGATCGTTGATAAAGATTAAAAATAGAATAGGTCCGAGAACACTTCCTTGCGGGATTCCACTAAGTACTGGTTTCCAATCTGATTTTTTATCGTTGAGCACTACACGTTGTCTCCTTTCCGACAAGAAGTCTTGTATCCAGTTGAGAATATCGCCTCCATTTCCGTATCCTTGGAGCTTTGCACATAATCTTCTATGGGGCACAGTATCAAAAGCCTTTTGGAAGTCTAAATAGATGATATCTACATCCTCATTGTTGTCTATTGCTTTAGTCCAGTAGTCAATTGCTTCTAATAATTGTATGTTACATGAGTAGCCGGCTCGAAATCCATGTTGATGTGGTGTAAATAAGTTGTTTGTTTCGAGATATGACATTAGTGCCTTTTTAATAATTTTTTCCATAATTTTGCAGACCACTGAAGTTAAGCTGATTGGCCTATAATTTGACACCTCTGATTTAGAACCATTTTTATGGATGGGACTAATATTGGCCAGTTTCCAACATGACGGGAGTTTGCCTTCCCTTAGTGACTTTGTGAAGATTATATGTAATGGGACGCAGATTGTATGTGCCGTCTCTTTTAAGAATTTTGGATGGATGTTATCTTCACCTTGTGATTTGGCTGGGTTTAGAGTTTCCAGAATTTTCTTGATTTCATCAATCGAGATGTTTATGTTGTTTAATGTGGTCAAGAATTAATTCTTCTGCTGTTTTGCTGTACATGGAGAAGCACACATCTTGATGATTGTCAAAAAATGCTAAACTTGATTTGAAGATTTTGTTAATTGTCATTCTGCATATAAAATGCCTGCCATTGACATTTTAATATATTGTTAAATGTATAAGTATTCTGCCAAGATGATAAATGGTGTTAATCTCCAGTTGCATTTTTTAAAATAAACTACCGGTACCCTTGAATCAAAAGCCCTAGTGTTCAACCTATTTTTCATCTCAAGCTGCACAGACTGCTACTACAGTTTGTATTATAACATTATAAAATTTGATTTTAAAAGTATCGTCGACTGTCCTAAAATCGAGAGCGTCCTAAGATTCGAGGTCATTTTTGTTTTCAGTTATTATACGCGAGTATCGTCTCTGCAGTGATGATTTCATGCATTAAAGACAAAATTTAGGTATTTACTGTGAAACTATCCAGAAAATCAGTTGTCTATTTTTCAGCTCTCAAATTCTTGTTGCGTTAGCAAATTTAGTTCGTTTTCTATTAGAGTCTCGAATCACGGACGGTCGAGGATATTAAAGAGCCAAGTTTATTTGCACATATATAACGTATGCTTATTGTGTTCGAATAATCAAACTCCCACTCACTGTTATTTACACATATTTTTTCTGTATCATAATTGGTACATATTGTTTTCTTTTGTTAAAATAATAAATTATGTGTTAATAACAAAACATAGAGGTTTGGTTATTTGAACATATTTTTAAGATACTCTGAAGTAAAAATCGGAACTACGTAATCTTATTTAAGAAAAAAACATGACTCGACGGTAAATTAAGCTGAACATGCATTTGATTTAAAATTGTTAGTACTTACAATGTCTATTCATTAATTCAATAATGAATAATATTGATAATTATTTTTTGTTTTCAGAGGATAATGTTTAAGATCTGACAATCATGTGGTACTATCTTTGGGCTCATATTACATATCACCTTGTAAGATGGTTCCCCAGAAATAACAGAATAAAGATGTAAGTACATGGTTATACACCCCTTTCTGTAAATTTCAAGTGGAAGACAAATTTCTCAAAGTAGACAGCAAGCATATAGAGTAATATGGAACACGAAACATAATCAGAAATCATAAACTAAGTTGAAGTAGGTGACAAACTTAACCAAAATCCAGAAAAGTAGCAGACAACTTTCATGGCCTTGCTGGGTTTACTGAAACCATTGATTATACAAAATGATAATTCAGTAGGCGTCAAAGAATGGAATTTAATGGAGTGATGATATTTTACACATTAAGTCAAGGTACAGTCACTTAAATTGTGACAGTCAGTTCTGGGATGGTGGTGGAATTCAGAGTACATGGAAAAATCACAGACCTTTGGTGAATAAACTGACAAACTTTTACTCTAGGATCTTCCAAAGTGGGATTCAAACCTAGGCTGTAAGAGACACAAGAGAGTACATGGGAAAACTACCGCCTTTCTGCAAGTAAACTGACAAACATTGATGCCTAAATATAATAAATATTCTTTACCGAGATGTAAAACCCCAAGCGATCAATCAAAGAAATCAACATCATACTATGACAAGTTGATATAAATGGCCAAATTGGTGCCTCTTCATGGACTTAGTTTTAGTATGAGTATATTTTTCAAATACAATACATGTAGTTAGAATCAAAAACCTATGTTTTGTTTTTATTTTGCAGCTTCATCGTAATGATAGCTCTTTCTATGCTATTGCTGGCACCACAGTTTTACATTTTACAACTAAAACATACCAGCAGGTGGTGTGCACAGCCTCTGTTTGAACTCTTAATTGTTTCCATAGTTTTTACATTTCTTCTGATAGGTAAGTTGCATGGTTTAACATGTCCAAGCACTCTAAATCAAATACTACATTGCCATCCATTAATAACTTTACGAATTTATATTTGCCAAAGGTTTATATTATAATCATCGTATCAACTTTTGTTCGTAAATTTGAAATATTGAAGTTTATTCCTGTATTTAGATGTGATATCTTAACTTTATGATCTAAATGTATGCAGTAAAAATCAGTTCTCTTGAAAGTTTCTGAACTTCTGGGGAAAAAATATAAAAAATTGGAAAAACTATTTTTCAGGATAAAAACACTTTCAACTGAAAACACTCAGTTTTAGCATAATGATATTGTCAATAATTTAACGTTAAGATTTTTGAGTCTGCTATGATAGGACCAGTTTTAAACATAGATGATAATTTATGGAGGGCAGTGTCATACATGTATAAAAATTTACAATAATTGGGCTTTTTTCATGTCCAATGTAGGATTGTTTTGTTACTTGCTAGACTTTCAACAAAGGCTATTTCACCAGGCTCTAGTTTCACAATCATTCCTTAACTAAGATTTAAATAAATTTTTCTTAATTTTAATCTGGTAAATTTGAAAACTTAATAATTTTGTTAATTTTAAAGATATTTAGGAATTTAAGGTGTCATTTTGACAAGCACTCAAAGTTTGTAACATTTATATTTAGTTTTGTCAAAGAGTTTATTTTTAGTTCTGAAAAAGATTGCTAAAATTTGCTAAATTAAGTAAAGGAAAATCTTGGTTAAGAAATGAACATGAAACCGGGGTCTGTGGTTGATGATGCCTTAGTCTGAAGCCTGGGACTTGAAAATTTACAATAAGGACTTCTCACTCAAAATTCCAACAGACTTGACATATTTTAGTATGCATTTATGATCATATGAATTCATATTGATATGTATAACTTGTTTCATATTGATAAATTAAGTAAAATACTATTTTTGTGAGTATGGTGACCATGTATAATAATGATACGGTGTAGTCACTATAAAATCCTTTGATCATGTTAAAAACTATGGTTTTACGTGTACATGTATTTTAATGCATTTGTTCACTTGTAGCAACACCTATCAGATACCATGTACCTGCATAAATTAAACTACCGGTAAGATGTCAATTATATCAAGATGTCACAAGCTATTGGTAAAGTTGCAGGGTTTTTTGTCCCTTTGTTACAAAGGACTATATTTTCACAAATTTTAGAAAGTTGGCTACTAATGATATGAAATTTGTTGAAACCTATCTAAAGGGTTTAGTTTAGATAACTTGAACTGACTGTAAAGAATGTCTTATATTGTGTCTTGTTTTTAAGATATTTACTTTCCTTTTGTTATCTTTTCAGCTTTTACGTTCTTGTTTATGTTGATGATTCCTGTTCCTAGGGAGTTAAAGGTGGCTTTTCATATTTTTGGACTAATTTGTTTTATCGAAGGTCTTGTGCTCATTGGCTATGTCTCAAAGGCTGCACCATGTGTAAGTACCTTATAACATTTTGTGGTAAAATTTTATCCACGACAACTTGCTATATGATTACGAGCAAATTTGCTTACTAAATATATCAGTATTTTCAGTACTTTGATTTTAAATTGAGACAATACACTTGGTGCTTCTGATCAATTTACCTGCTTTCTCTCACACCCAATTGTTTCTTTAAACTTCCAGAAAAATGCTAAAAGGTTTATTTTCATATCGGCATTTACGGTAAATATCTGTTTTCTTTAAAAACTAAACAGTTGTCACAAGAATATTTAAAAGCATTAATACTTTACATGTATTTTGTAGACTGAAATAGAGCATAATGAAATGCTATAAAATCACAAATGTTTATGGGAGAATAAATTTTGCTATTTTCCTGAGTTTGTGAATACCACAGAAATAATTGTCAATACAAATTTTACTTACAATTGTCAATACAAATTTTACTTACAAAAGCCCTCAATAGGATTTATATGCATATTCAAAAACACAATTCTATGAAATTTCCTCCAATATTTTCACCCCACAAATAATAATGATTTTACAATATCGAAAAATAATTTTAATTTTTTTTTTTCCTATTCAGAAAAATACTACTGAGGCACTCTACATAATATCTCTAATCTTTGCTTGGTTTGCTGGTACAAGTATTGGTAAGTGTAAATAATATAAAACCTCTTAAACAGAGAACCTTATCATAAACAAAGTTCATTTGTAGATTTTTTTTTCACTCTTCATGGTCATGAAAAATATTTTGTGATGCTTAACATTTCTTTTATTTATTTATCTATTTTGAGCATAAAAAAGTATTTGATGTATCTATGCTCCATATTTATTTTTCCTTCTACCACCATAGCTGAGCAATGTTGTGTTATCAACTATTCCTATAGTATTTAACTGATTCAGGGGTGACAATCACATGACTATGTCGATCACACCCACATATTGGCTTTAAAGGTTTCATATGATACTGTGTGATATTGAAAGTAATTTACCGGTATAGCCTAAAGAAGATGCATATACTAGTATTTATTATTTAGTTTTCTTGCCAAAGGACAACAAACAACTACCAATAGTTTCTTCCAACACTTCAACCATGATCAAAACATTGTTGAAGTGTTTGTAGAAACTATGGGAGTTGAATGTTGTCCTTTGGCAAGGAAACCAAATGCACATATACATCTTCTGTAGGCTTCATATACGGTATATCTACGAAGCCAGTACGTGGGTGTGATCAACATAGTCATATGATTGTCACCCGTGGATTGATTTCAAACTTTCTGGGATAATTTATTTCCATATGAAGATAATCACCTCATATTGTCTTTACACTACTGTAATTTTTACTTAAAAACTGCATATCATATTTTAAAACATTATACTAAATATTGTAATTAAAAACTATGGCTTAAAAATTATCATGAATTACCTAGTTGCAGGGAATATAGTCCTCTTGTTTATTTGTATGATTATTTTTTTTTTTTTTTGATGAGCAATAAATGTGCTTTATGTTTGTAATAGTGAAATGTCTGTAATATCTTTATACCTGTACATGTATATTTACATTTATGGTGTTTGATTGTATTAAACTCTGTTTTAGACCAAATGAAGTTATAGGACTATAATTACATTTGCTAATGTGACGTCACTCATTTCTTGCTGACACCTATGCTCGTGACGTCATTGATAGGCTGTTCCAGGAATTGGAATTGCATGTCGTACATGATAGTGTTTTTAATTTATTTCAGGATTCAAAAACAAAAATAAGATTTTCAAAAACTGCGAAATGTAAATATAACCATTGAACCGTCTAGAAATGGTGTTTATAGTGCTATAACTTCCATTGCCGTGCAAAGCAAACTAGTCATAACGTGCTAGTGCGCGTTATTCGGTTTGCTTTGCACGGCAATAGAAGTTAAAGCACTATAAATGCCATTTCTAGACAGTTTAATGGTTAAGTATCTTTCAATTTTCACAGAGTAATTATAAATGCTTACATCTCCCTTCCTATAACCAGAATAGTCAATTTCACAATAGAAAAATGTATTATTTATCATGTCATAAATATAACAGTGTATAGTAAATGCAGTGATTTGATTGAAAATTTATTTATTCTCTACTTCTGCATTCTCCTACATAATCTTTGTTTTTATTTTTCAGTATTTTTCGTGTTAATGCTGCCGTTTTGGATTATTAACAAGGCAAAGAGAGATAGTGTGTTGGATGTTCGGAACAGATCAGGATTGTGTTATGAGCCAGTTAAATGTTGTAGTTGTCTATGGCATATCTAACATTACTAACAACATTATAACCTGTGATATGTACTGTGATATTATACTTCCATTCTTAACATCACCTTCTGTTTAAATGACATAATCCGTCCATTTTCATATTTTTCATCTTTTGTTTAAATTGGCATGGTCCATTTTAAGATTTTTCACCTTTTGTTTAAAATAACATCGTCCAATTTTCATTTTTTTCATCTTAAGTATAAAATGGCATGGTCCATTTTCAATTTTATTGTACATACAACATGTATATTATATAATTGTATAAGTGTAAAAAAAGTCAGATTTGTATGAATTTGAAAATAATTGCAATAGATGTCAGGTGACAACAAGACATTTTCTTATTCTTCCATATTAAGAGATTACAAAATTTAAACTGCATAGGTTTGAATTTTACTTGCCAATTTATAACCAAAAGATTTTTGTCTTCAAATCCTTCCTGTTAATATTTGAAGCTTAGTTTTATATACCTATTTCAAAGTTGAAACATCTGGTCCTTATTTTTATATTCCATGCGCGTGTGTGTGTGACTGTGTGTGTGTGGGAGAGAGAGAGAGATGTACCGTAAGTGTATGCATGGTGGTACCGTTAAATACAAAGTACAAGCAATATACACATACTAATATGCAGGTATCTGGTATGTCATTGTTCTATGATACATGCATGATATGAGCATTTGGCCAGGTGATACATACATTGAGCATACACAAGCATTTGGCAAGGTGATACATGCATTGAGCATACACAAGCATTTGGCAAGGTGATACATGCATTGAGCATACATGAGCATTTGGCCAGGTATTACATGCATTGGGCATACTTGAGCATTTGGTCAGGTCTCTGCAAATTAAAGGTATACTGGAAAGCTGTGCTGCCTTCTGAATAAACTTGTATTATGTTACATGTACTTGTAAATGCCACTGTGTGTGAATGTTCAATGTAGATGCATGTATTTGACACATCTTTCTACAATTCTTGTATACAGTATGAATTTCTGTAATATATTTTATGTTATAAATCATTTTATATAGTCACAGATAAGTTTCTTGTGACAAAATTAATTCAAGCATTAATCCATTTATAATATTGACATCCCATAAGTGATAGAGCCCTTAGAATAAACCCATCTTAGTGCAGAAAACAGATTTTTAATGCAATAAATATAATCTGTTGAGAAAAATAACTTTGTGCTTTCTACAATTTGTCCACAACCACTAGTGTGATTTCACTTTTATTATATTTTTCTGTATAACCTAATATTGGTACTTCAAAAATATAACAAAAATTGAAAATCTCACATTTTGTTCAGTATATACTAGTAAGAAAAAAAACCAACAATGCAGTATTTTTAAATAAATAGATTTGTGACTGATTGGAACTTAAATGTCAAGAAAAATTTCTATAACTATCCTTTTAATTATAATTCCTAACAATTAAATAGTTTAAATTTGGATTAACCGAAAAGATTCTATTGAATAAAATTGACTCACAACTATTGCATCTATTTAATTTGGGTACTGTAAATTGGGAAATTTTCGCATGAATTGTAATTTGATATAAATAATCACATACTTTTATTTTTGCGTTGTCCAACAATGGTTAATGCAAATGCTAGTGAATTATATAAAATTATATATTCGCTAAAGTTATATCTTCGGGTATTGTTACTATCACGAAAATAAATCAAACCTGAAAACTTCCTGCTTTACATATGTGCAGTATAAAGTATGGACCAGGCATTTTTGCTGAATTTTCTTTGGGTGTAATAATTTACAAAAATGTCATGTTTGGAACAAATAGCTTATTCAAGACCTGGATTTAATTATTATCTTTACCATTATTAAAGCATTAATAATCAGTATTAAACTTTTATAAATCGCCAGCTTTGGATTGATCAACATTAAATATACATTTTGTAACCCATAATCAAGAATAAATCCAATTTCATTCTTCTTAAATCTATGATTGCATTATCATTGTTAATTAGTAGCTAGATTAATACATCTTAAAACATTCTTCATTATTATTCTGACTGCAATATATTTAGCTACTGGTAGTTATTAGAAGTTACAATATTTTTTTAATATAATTTATTGAAACTGGATAGTATCCATTTATAAATGTTAACATTTAATCTGTAAAATATATAGTTGTTAAATTCGTGTATAATGTTGCAAAACAGATTTGTTTTCAGAGTAACAAAAAAATTTAGATGTGCAAAGAAAGAAAATAATCAAGATTGAGTTTTGAAATCTATAGTATAAAGGAATTTCTTTTATTTAATTTTGATTTATAGTTCATTGTTGCCGTTGGTTTTTTTTTACATCAGTGGAATCAAAAACATTCAAATTAAGGAATCGACAGAAATCTATTTAATGTAGATACAAAGCTGACAAAGGCAAACAGCATTGATCTGTCCACTTTATCTTTCATTAGGATAATCCATTTAGGAGGATCCATCCAATACATGGACAGTGTCAGAATTTGCAGTTAGAGCATACACAATCTTACACCTATAGCAAACAACTTGCAATTTTCCTTACTACCTTAAACCCTGGATCATTGGTTATACATCCAATGTCTGAAATTAGCATTTCCTTCGATGTAGACAAAAAATAAACATAACTGTGTTCCCTACAATAAATATTCAAATCATGTGAATACACTGGTTCATGATGAAAATTAAATCAGATGTTAGACAGACAGGTCAATGTTGTTTACCTATAAGCAAGTGCAACTTTTGATGATTAGTCTATGTATGAATATTCTGTTTAGATTGTACAGGTCAATGTTGTTTGTCTATAAGCAAGCATAATTTTTAATAACCTATGCATTAATATTCTGTTCAGAATGTAGATTGCAACAGTTTATATAATTATATGTACTCATGATAATATTTGACCAGCTGGACTGGGTTATGATCATCATAAATAAATAAAATTATACAAGATCAAGATTTGTTTTCTACATGTTAATTTATTTTTTATCAGATTGTCTAATTGCACAGAGCACGAGTAAGGCTATCATTTCTTTAAGTCATAAGCCAATCATATTGTTTGTTGCTAGAAACTAGGTTTCAATTGCCATCTTTATTTATGCTTCCTGGAAGTGGGTCCCTCTATTGCTAAACTAATTGAAGCTTTGAAAAACTAAATTTAAATAGGCTGTCCATGTTGCAATTTGGTCCAACTCAACTCCAACATCAATTGTCATTACAGATCAGTGCCCCCTCACAACCTAGGATCAGTTTTTCAATTTTTTTTGCTGATGGTTGGTTTTCTCCACTATTCCTGAACGGACTGTTTGGATTGATTTATTAGGGTTTTATGTTCTGGCAAGAATATTTCACTTATATAGAGACATCACCAGCTATATATGAAGCGACAGAAATTTTTCCCTAGGCAGTGCGCTCAGGACAATGTGTAGCGAGGTCCATGCCACGACGCATCAGTTTTTAAGTCTCTTCCATAGGACCCCGTGACTTTCATTTCTAAATGCAGTGATTGGCAAGTTACTACCTATTTTCAGTCTTGCGAGACCCTGACTGGGGTTCAAACCCATCGTCTCCCACAGAAATAATTTTGACTTGGCATATAACATTTCAGCCAGTCGCAAGTACCTAGAGTTGAGTAATGGTGTTTAATGTCCCAGTCAAGAATATTTCACTTATATCAAGACGTCGCCAGCTATAGGCGAAGGTGCAGAAATTTTGCCCGTGTGTTGCGCTGATGGCATTATACAGCAGGGTTCTTTAGCGTGCCAAGCCCACTTTGACACAGGACCTCGTTTATTTTAAGTTCCCATCCGAAAGAACCGTGGCTTTCACTTGGTAATGCAGAGTGCTTGGCTAAAAAACAGTCACTACCCACTTTCAAGTCTTGGGTCAGACCCGGCTGGGGATCAAACCCACAACCTCCCACTTACGGAATGCTCATGAGCACTACCAACTGAGCTACCGCAGTGGTTCAGTCAATACAATGCTTAGCAACTACAGTAAAGCAAGCAGTTATTTATCTATTATGAATATTGTTTCTGCCAATCCATATTTTTTTGAGTTAAACCATACTCAACATATATCCGGGTTGCTAAAAAATGGATCCTGGTCTGGTGGTACTCATCTCGGTAAGTGTTACGGTTAAGTGTCTTGATATTTTTTTAAAATGTGAAGCTAAAAATGTTGAACACATGATCCATTGTTCTTAAGAGTGCTTACGTAAGGACATTGCAGCACAAAATTAATTTAACAAGATCAACCAGCTTTGCAAACTTGGGAGATCTTTGTGCTGATGCTACATCTTCAAAGTCAATTGGTTTTGTAAACTTTGTTGATTTTTAACGAAGTTAAAGTTCCTAGGTAATTGGCTTCTTTACACAATGTTATGATTTTACTACTGTACTTCATCTTAATCTGACTTTGAATGTGGGTCAAGGTCAACTAGCTTTGCAAACTTAAAGAGTTTTATGTGCTAATGCTGAGCATACAGTTTCAAGCCTCTAGGGACTTTGTATATCAAAAAGAAGCTTTTACTACTTCAGGTCACCATTAGACTGGGTAAAGGTCAACCGGTTTTGCAAAGTTGGTAGATCTTCATATGCTGGCACGTTTCACAATCATTTGTTTACAAAGATTTCCTTGAACTGTAAAGCAATTTTTAATAATCTCTGTTGAACAATGATCAATATTTTGACTACATTAATTGCATAAGGAAGTTATAAGCTTCAAGTAATCCCTGAACATCAAAACAAGAGAGTTATAAAGATTTTCAAATTTTTAAGTTTTAAGTAAAGGAAAATAATTGTGAAACTGGGGTCAGATGCTATATATTAAAGCATAATTTTCCTATGAATGTCTCATGACAAGATGTTTGAAGGCTTCACTATTTAAGGTTACTGTGACCTTTAATGAGAGCAAAGATAATTTGAAAGGGCTTGGGTGTGGCAACATCCTCCCAAGTAGCATTGCAGGGGAACAACTGGCTCTGAAGACAGACTTAAGTGAAAAATTATTTTAAAAGTTCACTTAGTATATATATGTACCTTTTTTGTCATGGGCTACCTCAAATGAAATAAATACACAACACATATATATGCACTTGCTGTTTTATTTCATGCACATGTTGTCCGTCTATAAGTCATTCACAGTTTTAACCGTGCATAAAAGAATAAATTTAATACAGAAATGTAAAAAATAGTTTTCTTTAAAAAATTGTAATCAAATTGCTAGATAGAAAATAATTTCATTTGCATTTTATAATCAAAGATTTGAACATTAAAATGATACAACAAAGAAGAGCGCCCTGTCTCGTATCTGTACATACAGAAGAAAATTTAGTAAATAAAGAACTAAAAATTTTAACAAATTTGTTCAAACCTCATCTTTAGCACTAAATGTGTACCTTTCAAGTAACCTACATTATAAACTTTTTTCAATTTTTTTTTTAGTTTTCATTTTTTATCTTTTCTTTACTTCTAAGTTTTTTCTTTCATTTTGTAATGTTCTATATCAATGGCTAGTATATAGCTTTTTTTTGCATAGATTAAAAGTAAAAATTCTTCACACACAAGATATCTTAGTCGTTTGGGTCTTTCGTCATTTGTCATTTTTATCTTTCTTTATATTTATTTTAATATATAAATTGGCCATGTCCAATAGCTAACATGTGCTTGTTTTTTAATTAAGCTTGTTTAAATGTAACTACATAAAGGCGTTGATTCAATCAATAGTAGGTGGTGGTTTAGTGGTGTATATTGTTGAACTAATCTTGGTCTTTTCCACTTTCACCAGATGGATCAGCTGTAGGCTCTGGGGATTGTCCAGATTCTTCTTGACTGCCCTCATCTTGGTTTTCATTTTCTGGGTCACCTTTGCTGTAATTCTGTAGGAAAGAAATATGTATTAAATAATAACAAACCAAATTTGCAATTTACATTAAGAAAATAATTCTAAAATTTACAACAATTGGACAATACCTATTTAAAAGTAAAAAATTATTTTGTGTGAAAATTTCCATCAAAACCTTTGCATGGATTTGATATTTGGAAGTCTTTCCCAAAAATTGAAAGTCTGATACCCAAGTGAACAATCTGAATGGTACCATATATCAGTGCTCTTGCTGCATTGTTTAAGGGGCAATATTCTGCCCAATGCACAATTTAAAACCTTCAGAATTTGGAAAATTTCACGTTTAAAATCAAATCAGTAACCTATAGATTAAATTTAAAACATTTTAAATGAAGAATCTACTAATTTATTTTTAAGCAGTTTATTAGATTTGCTAGTACTGCAAATTTATTAAATGATACCCCCCATGATTTGGATCATCTTGTCTTCTTGTGTTAACAATTCCATATTTTTAAAAAATACTGTCAACTACTATGAACATTAGAGTTGTGAAATAAAATAAATACAAACCCTTCGTCTGAAGTTTCTCCTGCCTCTTCCTCTACCACGTCCTCTACCTCTTCCACGGAATGGACGTCTTGCTGGACCACCCTGTGACTCATATCCATCCTGGTATGGTCGCTGTCCGAAGTAACGACGGCTCCATAAGGACGTGGATAGTAGGGACGTCTACGATACTGATCATCCATCATTTCACCACCCTGTTGATATCTTGGTGGGCCCCTCATGGGAGGACCTCCACGATAGTAACCACGATAGTATCCTCGGTTACCCCAGTAAGGTCGTCTCCTTGGTGGTGGACGACTCTGGCGCTGCTCCTGATCTTCTTCTTCTTCTTCCTCTCCATCGTCTCGTTTTCCGGACTAACAAATAAAATATATTGTATTTAACTTCACATGTATGTTATCTATTTTAATATCAAAGTGCGCAATTGATAATTCAGCACTAAAATTTATGTTATAGTGATGTGAATAATGACATTTTGCATCCAAGTCAAGAGTATTGTTTCTTTAATTTCTAAAATCCAACAGTGATGATAGAGGAAATCTTAGTACCTGAGAAAACAACAAATGATACTTTTACTTTATAAAAACTTAATACAATGCCGACAAAACAATGAAGTCTACAGTGTTGGTACCACAATGAAAATTGACACTTGTGGCCACAAAACATCCATGCTTTCACAATATCTTCAACATGAAGTATTGACAGGATATTAAAGCACAACAATGAAAATAAAATGCCATGATGTATCTATGATTTATATTCCTAAATATCAAGTTCTCATTTTTTTTATTAGTGTGTGGGAATAACCATAAATTAAATGATTTTCACTTACACGTGGACGACGTCTAGGATAGAAATTGCGCCTGTATCTACGACGATCAGCAGCATACTTGCTACCCTGTACTGGTGCTCCTTCTGGACCAGTCACATTAGCTGCCTCATTACCCTGAAAGAAAACAAATCACAAACATTACAAACTTGAATCTAGAACAGACTGGTTATATACTACCACACATCTGGATGATTAGTTTCAGACTATTGCCTTTTAGGTTCAGAATTTGGATTCAACAAATAAATAATCACTGCATTGCAAACAAATGTCATTCTGAACTTGGGATCTAACAAGAGGCCATCTGACATCTAACACACATCCCCTTCTGTCATATCAAATTTAGTTTTCATTTATAAACCATAAATCAAAGACAATATGAAATAAGTTACTATTTTTTCAAACAAACGTCATAGAGAAAGTACCGATCCAATTATATGTAGCATACATGACTATACAAGAATTTTTTGATGCTATGGTAATAAGCCAGGTGGCAAAGATATCAATGGATTATTATAGAGTTAAGAGTCAATTCTCACCTTTTCACCCTCAACTACATCAAACTCTACTGTCTCCCCATCACCGACACTTCGTAGGTACTTGCGTGGATTGTTCTTAGTGATGGCAGTCTGTAAAGTAATAACAAATTGTTTATGGTCTATGTAAAGACAAAAGTAAAATGACAAAAATTTGTATTGGTTTAATGAATGAATGAGACACTGCAATATTAACCAAGTTCCTTACATTTAAATGTAAAACTTAGACCGCACAAGCTAGATATTTTATAGGTTCTGAACATTAAATTCTACATTCGAATGGATTGGTATGTTTGTTTTGGATCTAGTTCCTAAATTTGTAACCTTCAATACTTTCAGTTGGAGACAGAGGTTGATAACAATTCAGAATTAAACTATTACATATAAAAGTATTTTATCTTCCATCTGTACATATTTGTGTGTTTGATGAGACATGCTTAATACAACATTGTATTGTTTATAATTAGAGAATAAAGAAATTGAATTGAATAATATGTGTAATGAAAGGTTAACTTTCACCACTCTTAATCACAGGTAACTCCCAATTTGGAAAGGCCAAACAATATGACAAGTACTGACTGACTGAAATTAGGTTAGAATAATTATAATTGATTATTGGTCCAGGTAGACAAATTGATCAGAAGTTGTTTGAACTGAAAATTTCAATGATGCCCTGTATCAATCAGTGCACTTGAGAGTTGCTTCCCTTTAAACAATTAAAAGCCAATATTAAAGCCATTTTACAACCCAGGTTTGGCATGAATTCAACAGGATTACATAGAATGAGACCCAGCCAATAGAAATTTACTCAACAACCTACTTGAATTGACAACAATGTTGAATGTTACTGTTAACCAAATCAGCCAACAGATAAACAAGAATTTTACATCACATATACTCACCTGATGGACAAAGACGTCTTCTTTGGTGTCATCCCTAAAATTTAAGGAAAAAATAAAGCTAACATTATTTTACCATTCAAAATTAACAAAAATGTTAAAATATTATAGTAAAAACACAAAAAAACCCTTTATCTGCACCACGCTACATTGTTACCTAAATTACATAGTCTTTAACTTCTTGGCATTTGCTACTTTTTATTTTGTTTAGCTTGATTACATGTGTAGAGCTTGAAAATTAAAATAATTCTGTAAATACATTTAATTTGAAGTCTTGAGGTATACAGAATCATTTAAATTAAAAGAATGTTAACTAAATTTTATGAGTGCCCAGATACTAGTTGGTTATAAATTTTCTGTACCCAGTTATGGAAACTGGTAACCTAAAAGAAAATCTTGGCTAAGGAATAATAGTTAAACTAGAAACTAGTTTACATAGTTGTTTGACCGTCATCTAATCCTTGTCAAGTATATGTATATATAAAATGTCAGCTACCTGTTGATGAAGCCATATCCACTTTTTACGTTAAACCACTTTACTGTGCCGGTGATTCTTTTTGCTGCAACATTAAAATAAAACAAATATTTTAAATACTGGAACTGACTGCAAGTCCTGGTAATCTGAATGTTAAAACTACAGAATGAGTTCAAAATGCACCTCACACTTGCTTTTTATTATTTTTTCACTAAAAATCCAAACACTACGGATTAAAACCATTCTGAACAATTCTGTGTATTGTGTAAAGTATTTTTCCAATTTTTTTAATAGACATTTCATTTTATAGGCGGGAGCACAAAAAGAACTTCTCTCCAAATAAAAATTTGACCTTCTCCAAAATACAAGATAGAATATGATAACTTACATCATTTAGGCATTTAATAGTCTGTTACTTTTTGCTCAGTTCACTGACAAAGTCAACATCAATTATAAATATCAAAATAAACAGATCAACTACAGGTCTACTGAAATTGCAATATCAAGCAGTCCAGTACAGATGTGACTCGTTTGGGTAAATAATTAGCTCTATCAGTAGTGCCCAATGATTCCTATTAGTATTGGGAAGGACTGTGGTTCATTTTCCAGCTTAACCAGTAGCCACTACACCCTTGCTCTTTTCTGTTAAAAGGTTTTCGTCTGATCCCTTGAAGAGGTCAATAAACATCTTGTCATTGTTGGTTATCCAGGGTGGACCTGTAGTTTAATTAAAGGCAAGACAAGGAAAAGGGCACATTTCATGGAGGACTTGATAGGCAAGATTTTTTTCAATCAAAAGTGTGTTTCAATAGTATTATGAAAATCTAGGGTTCTAGCTTCACATTTTTCCCTTCTTGTTACGAAGGGAAGAAAACAGTTTATAACTGGACCTTCTAACGGTAAGATTGTATCTTATATCATTGTTTTATATCATCATCATCATATGTCCAAAAATTAAATGTCAATTTAAAGAATATTTATCTGTGAACAAAATCACACCAAGATCACGATGATCGGATACAAATTAAAAAAGTAATGTAGAGTTTTGTCGGAGCACTTACAAGTCAAAGATCTGATTCGTTGTTCCCCTTTACTCTTTTTTATATACTTATGGGCATTTTTTAAATTTTATGAAACTGGCCCCTGTGATCATCACCATAAGATTTACATTTCACCAAAGATTTATGTATTATACATATAATTAAACGATCTACTGCAAGTATAAATTTATTTCTTGCAAACACCCCCTCCCCCATTTTTCTTCTCCATAACCCTCTCTGTTCTGTATGGAAAAAATACACCATGTTGTCACCGCAACAACAAATATATGTGTATTGAAATCTAAATATCAAAAACATAGACTAAAACATTAGTTTGGCTGTCTGGAAGAAAGATTTACAACTCGTCGAAACATGCTCGCCATGTTTTTACCACGAGGTGACCCACTTTCCCCGGTGTCCTCGGAAGAATTTTTCTAAATAGAGATAAATCGACTGTCAACGCAAAAACCATTACCCAAAATGACTTTTTCGGCTTCGGCCTCTTTCTCCGGTTGTTTTTCGGAGTCGGACATGGCCGTGCTGATGGTAATTCAGATGTTAAAACAGTCCTGGTAGTTGGACTTCCTTGCTGTTCTCCTTTGTTCTCTCTCTGCTAAGATGGCTGCGCCCATGTCGATGAGAACGCCGCATTGTGGAATTTCATTGGCTTACGGAAACTAACGAAAGTAACCGAGTCATGCTATTGGTCAAACGTATAAGGCCAACTATTCCTATACTTAGTACCCCTTTTGGAAGAAAAAAAAACTTAAATAAAAAGATTGAGTTTTACAAACAACAAATTAATTGAAATTATTTGATTTGCATTATTGTATTATAATATATCAAAGTAAAAACCACGGTGCACTAATTTATCCGCCTTACAATAACGGGCTTATGTATCTTGCTGGTAATCCACTGAGCATTCCGGCAGAAAAACAAAATAAAATGCAATATAAAGCAAGACGTATAATATTATTTGAAATCGCTAGGACACTGAAGACTTGACAATAATTTTAAAAAATCCCCACGTAATGAGGCAAAATAGTAGAAAGTCGGCCTTGGAAGACAATAGCGTGAAGATTTTGTAGTAAGCATTTCACTTCTAGAATATTTATTTGGGAAGAAAATGGGTCAATAAGGACTCAATGGGCCGGGTTGCCATTAAGTCGGATGCACATCCTTGATGGTCTTTTGATATATACAGTACAAAGTAACTTAGTTTCAAAGTCCGGAAGAATGGGGAAAATCCTGTAATATTTCCATAGTCAGGTGCACATCTTCAATATGTATAGAAACTTTCTGTGAAGTTTCAAGTTTTTTGGTGGAGATGAGTTCACAAAGTAGGTACCCCCAGTTCAAATACTTGCTAAAAAGTAACTAAGTTTCAAAGTCTGGAAAAAATCTTTAAATATTTCCATAAAGTCAGGTGCACATCTTCAATATATATATAGAAACATTCTGTGAAGTTTTTCAAAGCTTTTGGTTGAAAACTGTAGGAGAGGTCGAGTTCACAAAGTAGGTAGGGGGGGGGGGGGATAAGTATGCGACAAATACGCGACCTGCTAGGGGGTCTTGGGGCATGCTCCCCAGGAAAAGATCGCATTATTCTCCATAAAACAACGGAGAATAATAAACAGGAAATTTTAAACAAAAACAAAAAAAACTTTATCCAAAAATCTGCGCACCAGAATAAAGAGCTTTAGTGACATTAACGTCCGTTTTCCCTAAAACGTGCTTCCAGCCCTTTACTCCTGATGTCTTTTACTTGGCGTGCTGTTTTCTCGTACCATGTTTGCTGTATAGAACCTTAACAGTCCCGCAGTTATCTCTTATCCCAAAGTTTTTACTTTGCTTCTGGATTGGGATTCGGACATGGATGAGTGTGTTGTTTTTTTTGTGTAACTTTCCAGTACTATGAATTAAGTGAACCATGATTTTGACTATTACACAAAGAGCCCCAAGTCTTTCCTTCACTCTGAATTTTGATTACACACGTGGCGGGTGTAGCTGTAGCTAAACAGGATGGCTTACCCTTCCGGTGCACCCAACCTCACTTTCCTGTTGGATGTTCACGTGTTAAACCTAATTTGTCAGTTTAAAAGTTTTTACTTAGCTTTAGGATTATGGTGTAGACATGGATTAGTATGTTTAGTTTTGGTATTTACTTATTAACGATGTTACAAGATCTCAGCAATTTAATAAAAGTAGCGATTTGATCGTCTTCTGGCTGCTTGTGATCATTTTGCTTGTTACATCGAGACGATGAAGGTAAACTAGCTTCACAATTTCTTTCAGGTTCTTCAAACACTAATGCTATACATGTTCCTAGGCATTTTTCTCAAAACAAGGCACTCAAGTTGTTTTCTACTTCAGGTCACCTATCTTGGTAAATCACCAATAAACGCTTGTAAGAACATTATATTTTGGTTTCAAGCTCTTATGCTTTGTTTTATGGCAAGTAGAGTGGAGTAACAGTCAAGATTCTTTCACTTACCAATTACTGATGGAGACAATACCATTTTTACACCCATGTAATTTGAAACATGTTAGAATTTAATAACTTGATTTAAGCGAGTTTTATTTATGCGCTGACACTCTTATGGCAAATTCCGCTAAGATTAAACCAACAATAGTGGGCTAGCGAACTGACAACCTGTCTCCACTAGGATCTGCAGAGAAGAGCTTCGATCCGTAAGCTCGTGTTTTATATTAGGTAAGCGAACTGACAACCTTTCTCCACTAGGATCTGCAGAGAAGAGCTTCGATCCGTAAGCTCGCGTTTTACATTGGGTCAGCCAACTGACAACCTTTCTCCACTAGGATCTACAGAGAAAGCTTCGATCCGTAAGCTCGCGTTTTAGACCACCCGGCCACCGAGGAAGATGTCACTGACCATAAGACCAGTGTAGGTCAAGGTTACATACCTTTGCAAACTTGACAGATTCATTGAATATGTTTTACGTCCCAGTCGGAGATATTTTAGTATTTATATTCATACGTCATCAGCTATTGGTGAAGTGGCATAAATTTTTACCCTTGCTGTGCGCACAGGGGAATGTGTTGAGATGTTTCTTTGAAATTCAACATGTCATTCTAGTCTTTCAACTGTTCGATTTAATTTATAACAAAAAGTGTAAAGATTTTAAGTTTTCTGTATGTTTGAATTTGAGCTGGATCGTCATATTTGAATATGGACAAATGCGCATGAGGACAATTCAATACCCATGTCTTTATACAGTCGTATAAACAACACCATCAAAAGTTGAACGTATTTTACCAATTTTGATGTTAAAATTAAGCCACATTTATTAATATTATGTCCAGCCGAGTTGTGCACAATATACCCACCATTCAAAACTAGACTTCTAGTTGTTTAGGTAACAAGGTCCCAAAATTGTAAAAACATAAATCCAATATGCACATCACACCTTCAGGACATAACAGATACACCTACTTCATTTTCAACTAGAGGCTCCCAGGAGCCTGTATAGCTCACCTAAGTAGAGTTGTTGCAGAATGAAAATCAACAGATTGTCTAATGTTTAAATGCTTGAAATTTATTACACAATATTTATTTCTATCACAAAACTTCAATATTATTTCCTTTCAAAACTAAACCATATTTCAAAATTTTGAGACAATACATACCAAGTATCATCGACTTTTCATGTATAATACCTGAGAAATTTTCCTTATTCATAAAACTGGTCAATGGACCATAAAATTAAGGTCAAGGACAAAAGCCATAAGGCTGATGTACTATGGTGGCCACTTTGGATTACGTGCGAACATGTCGGACACAATATTTCAGGTAGACCACACGACTATTGTCACAAAGTTTGGTTGCAATTGGCCAAGTGGTTTCACAGGAGGTGATTTTTAAATGCAAATGTTATTTCAAAATACCATATGTAAAGACCCAATGACTATTGTGGCCGAGTTTGGTTCCAATTGACTCAGTTGTTTCAGAAAAAATATGCTCCACTGACGGCCATCCTGGATTTTGTGTGGCCCTCAAAACACCAATGTTGTATGGGCTACCCAAAGACTATTGTGGCCAAGTTTGGTTCCAATTGGCTTAGGGGTTTTAGAGAAAAAGATTTTTGAAATTGTTCCAAAGGGTCCAATGTTAATCTATGTTTCCCGTTGGCAGCTATCTTAGATTAGGTGCAGACTTAAAAAACATCGGTTTCAGAAGGTACCATCTAAGGACTACTATGACCAAGTTTGGTTCCAACTGGCTCAGTAGTTTCAGAGAAAAATATCTTTGAATGTAT
The DNA here is from genome assembly GCA_021292105.1 of Anadara kagoshimensis. NCBI lineage: Eukaryota > Metazoa > Mollusca > Bivalvia > Arcoida > Arcidae > Anadara > Anadara kagoshimensis. The sequence continues at coordinate 53,811,502 of CM037870.1, read as the reverse complement.
TTTCCCATAAGGTCCAATGTTAAAATATGTTCTCCGCTGGCGACCAATTGGCTTAGGGTTTTAGAGAAAAAGATCTTTGAAATTGTTCCCATAGGATCCAATGTTAACCTATGTTCCCTGTTGACGGCCATCTTGGATCAGGTGCAGACTTAAAAAAACCACCGGTTTCAGAAGGTACCATCCAAGGACTACTGTGACCAAGTTTGGTTCCAATTGGCTCAGTAGTTTCAGAGAAAAATATCTTTGAACGTATTTTCCCATAAGGTCCACTGTTAAAATATGTTCTCTGCTGGCGGCCATTTTGCATTTGGTGCAGCCCTCAAAAACCCTAATGTTGAAGGGGGCCATTCAAAGACTATTGTGGCCAAGTTTGGTTCCCATTGGCTAAAGGGTTTTAGAGAAAAAGATCTTTGATATTGTTCCCATAGGGTCCAATGTTAACCTATGTTCCCCGTTGGCGGCCATCTTGGATCAGGTGCAGACTTAAAAAAACACCGGTTTCAGAAGGTACCATCTAAGGACTACTATGACCAAGTTTGGTTCCAATTGGCTCAGTAGTTTCAGAGAAAAATATCTTTGAACATATTTTCCATAAGGTCCAATGTTAAAATATGTTCTCAGCTGGCGGCCATCTTGGATTTGGTGCGGCCCTCAAAAACCCCAATGTTGAAGGGGGCCATTTAAAGACTATTGTGGCCAAGTTTGGTTCCCATTGGCTAAAGGGTTTTAGAGAAAAAGATCTTTGATATTGTTCCCATAGAGTCCAATGTTAACCTATTTTCCCTGCTGGCCGCCATCGTGGATTAGGTGCAGACTTAAAACAAGAGGCCCATGGGCCTTAACGCTCACCTGAGGAAGAGTACATATCTTATGCAGAGGTTCAATGGTCAATGACATTAATAAAAGAGAATATTAAAATTTTTAGCTGTAAGGGCCAATAATATGCAAGTATTTTTGCAAATTAATTATAATAATTATTATATAAGTATGCTATATATAACATATTTAAAGTCTAGCTACAATATATTATTTATAAAAAGCTAAAACATCTGTAAATTAAAATGTGCATTAGGCCAATACCTACAATATTCCAATATACATGCCAATACAAAAAGTTTATAGTTTTTGAGATAATTAACCATTTAAATATTCGTTCGCAGCTATGACCTTGACCTTTGAACCTATGACCTTTATTCATATATGAAAATGATCGTTAGGCCAATACCTACAATATTCCAATATACATGCCTATACAAAAAGTTTATAGTTTTTGAGATAATTAACCATTTAAGTATTCGTTCATTTTTATGACCTTGACCTTTGAACCTATGACCTTCATTCATATATCAAAATGATCATTAGGCCAATACCTACAATATTCCAATATACATGCCTATACAAAAAGTTTATAGTTTTTGAGATAATTAACCATTTAAGTATTTGTTCGTGTCTTTGACCTTGACCTTTGAACCTATGACCTTCATTCATATATCAAAATGATCGTTAGGCCAATACCTACAATATTCCATATATACATGCCTATACAAAAAGTTTATAGTTTTTGAGATAATTAACCATTTAAGTATTCGTTCATTTTTATGACCTTGACCTTTGAACCTATGACCTTCATTCATATATCAAAATGATCATTAGGCCAATACCTACAATATTCCAATATACATGCCTATACAAAAAGTTTATAGTTTTTGAGATAATTAACCATTTAAGTATTTTTTCGTGTCTTTGACCTTGACCTTTGAACCTATGACCTTCATTCATATATCAAAATGATCGTTAGGCCAATACCTACAATATTCCAATATACATGCCTATACAAAAAGTTTATAGTTTTTGAGATAATTAACCATTTCAGTACTTGTTTACATCTGTGACCTTGACCTTTGAACCCATGACCTTTATTCATATATCAAAATGACCATTGTGCCATTACCTACAATATTCTGAAATACATGCCTATACAAAAAATTCATAGTTTTGCAGATAATTAACTATTTTGGTATTCTTGGACATCTGTGACCTTGACCTTTGAATCCATGACCTTGATCTATGTATCAAAATGATCGTCATGTCAATACCTACAAATAACTGAAAATCCTATGCCATTATCACAAGAAATGTTAAAAAAATAGCATTTTTTATCAAAGGTCAAAAACTGGGACATGACCTTGACCTTCGACCTTGACATCAATTGGAAGAAAATTGCAAGACAAGATCAACAGTGAAAACTCCATACAATTACCTTCAGCCGTTATGAAGTTATAACAATAAATGTCTCATTTTAAAAATTACGTAACTTACACAAAAAACGCGTAACCTATTTTTCGTTCAATTTTCATGAAAAACACAATTTTAATGTTCCCAGGTATGCTGAATCCAAATATCCAATCAAAATTTGCCTGCACCTTTTGGTTTCAGAGAAGAAGATTTTTTTGTCTTTTTGCTATTTTTAGTAACAGCAGCCATCTTGTTGGGCGTGGCCAAACCCCGAACACAATTTTGAAAGGCTGTTACCTAGGCATGATAATCACTAAGTTTCATCAAATATGGCCCAATAGATTTGGAGGAGAAGATTAAAATGTAAAGTTTATACACGACGCACGACGGACGACACACGACGGACGGTGATAGATTGCAATAGCTCATCTGAGCCTTTTGGCTCAGGTGAGCTAAAAACACAGGTTTCAGAAGGTATCATCTAAGGACTACTGTGACCAAGTTTGGTTCCAATTGGCTCAGTAGTTTCAGAGAAAAATATCTTTGAACATATTTTCCCATAGGATCCAATGTTAATCTATGGTCCCTGCTGGCGGCCATCTTGGATTAAGTGCAGACATGTCGGACATAATTTTTAAAGTAAACCACCCAAGGACTGTTGTGACAAAGTTTGGTGGCAAATGGCCCAGCGGTTTCTGAGGAGTTGATCTTTAACGACGGACGGATAACAACGACGACGGATGCAAAGTGATGGCAAAAGCTCACATGGCCTTTTAGGCCAGGTGAGCTAATAAAAAGGTATGTCCCCATATCCAAGTGGAAAGGGGGCAAAACTCACGTTAATATTTAAGCAGCATATGCACACTTGAAATCAGGTTATAACATGCGCATGCTATTCAGACATTCTATTAACAAAGTACTGAAAGATGTTCTCCATATATAGATGCAATGTACTGTAGGTTATAAATGACAATGGAAAAGTTGGAAGTGTACCCTGCATGATAATACTGGTAGTTATTTTTACAGGTTTCTTTTTGCCAATTCATTTGTACACATGGTTTGGTTTTAAATTACTTCCAAGGGCTGTACCATGCATGGTAAAACCTAACTTCACCATACTGTTTGTAACAAAGCGATTTATCAATGCCACATTATACAGAATGCTAAAGCAATACTGCTGTCATATTAAAGACCTTTGTGCAATGTCATTTATTTAAAACTGAAAGCATGTATTCATGATCAAATTTTGAGATAAATAAGAGACCCAATACCATGAATACCCCCTCCCCCATACACTTGCCTGTAAAATAATGACCAATTGACCATGCTTTCATAAATCAAATTTACATGAAAAAGTATTTTGTGCATTGCATAAAACCAAATTTAAAATAATGAAATTGAGTAGCAGAATATCTAGAATAAAATATCTTATTAGCATAAAAAAGACATGTAATATGCCATTGAAAAGTAGTTTTTTAGTACCATAAAGTTCAATATCCAAATAATGAAATGGGAGAAGTGGCTGCATAATGTCCACCCATCCAAGCATTTATGTGATGGATGAAGGGACATTCTATGAGGAAGCCAGGAGGCTTCGAGGGTTAAATTTGAATATTTTCTTCATTAGGCTGTAGACATACTTTTTTACAGGCGAGTTAATTAGGGTTAAATTAATTGAACCCCGACTTGTCCACCCTATAAATACCGGCGATATCCAGGTGTACGTTCTCATTTCTTTATAAGGCTGTAGACTGCGTGAATATTATTATTGGTATGAGAATAGGGTGTTGCTGAATCAGTGCATGTGGCAACTTGACTCAAGTTGAAAATGTCTTCAAAATTGGGCTTTGACTTGGAGAGTTTCGAAATGGCTTATGAAACACAAATTCCAAAGATAATAATAAAACAAGAGTACCACAAAGCTGAATCGATTTCATTATACTTTCACTATTATTTTTGTTTAAATCTAATTCTATTAAACCTGCATTCCAGATAACAAGTTTACTTCATTGTGTATCTTTTTCAAACATGCCAGATTTATCTATTGTGCACTTGCAAGTTCAGCTTGTAGCTTCTATAGCTACAAGAATATTCTTAAACGAAATCTTTCTATCATGAATAAAGGGCACCAATGCCATGCTACTATTAATACCTCCGTGTGATACCACCAAGTACTTATGTGTGATGTTGGCATAAATGGTAGCAGTAAATGCCTTTTGATCAATCAGATAACTCTTGACAACACCAAAACATTGCCAAGACAAGGGGGAAACAACAGAAACATCTCAACATCATGTCAAATCTTTGGCTTATTGACAATCTCCAGTTTCACAATCTTTCCTTATCTAAGATTTTCCTCAAATTAAATCTGGTAAATTTTGGCAAACTTTTATTGAAAAAAAAAAAAAAAAAAAAAAAAAAAAAAAAACCCCAAAAACAAACAAAAAACATTTGACAAAAATTAGAATAAAGATGCAACAAGTTTTGCATGGTCTTCAATATGTCACATTAACAGCATGAATGATTGAAAACTAACATTATTATTCAGATTTCAAATACACCAGATTTAAGTTTAAGGAAAACATTAGTTAATAAACCATGGTGAAACTGGGGCCAGGTGGCAGTTAAATAATCCCGTCAAGTAAAAAAAAACAACAACTAAAATTTTCAGACTAATGATATGACTAGTAATTACAAATGCATTTAATAAAATGCACAGGTGTATGTAAATGCCTTTTGCTAAGAAAAACATGGAAGTTGTAAATAGTGTGTTGGAAACAATTTAATTACAATAACTTATATCTAAACATTACCACATGTTCACTGTCGTTAAAGTTTCAAATATCAAAAAACAATAGGCAGATAAGATCACAATACAAGTTGGTATACATAACATATACTAGTATATGTATTATATATATACACACACATATGTCCATAATGTCAAGTTTTTGGAATTATTCTTTCATTTTTTACTCTCTGTGCACACTGTTGTGCAACAAAACAGTTTTTTCTCATTTTGTTTTTAGTTCTTTTCCCTTACTGCTAATTACCAAGATGTTATTTTTCACCATTATTAATGTTCCTTCTCTTTGTTCCTGTTCATTTTGTGAAACCATTGTTCCATGTCTTTAGTCATAGTCCAGATAAAAATTGAAGACATAAACATATTCTGACCATTATCTTGCTTCTTATCAAAATCAGATCTCAGTTTTAATGAAAATCTTAATACACAGTATTTCTATAAACATTCAGGGATTTATCAAGGGCCTATTTAGGGCCGAAATTCGGCCCCATTCCCAATGGAAAAACATTGATTTTTTCCCAAAATGGGCTGAAAAAATTCCCAATTAGAAAATCGTACCAGATACATAGCTGAAGTCTGGTCATAAATGTGGCTGCTTTTCTCAATCTTCAATCAACTCAATACACTAAAAGCATTAGATTTAATCATTAATGGCATCAAAAATGATGTCAAAGTTTTTCCGAAATGAGCAAAAAGTTAATAGTTTTTCCTAGTTTTTCCCAATTTTTAGTTTAGGGCCTTTTCCTAAAAGACCCTGATAAATCCCTGACATTACATATAGAAATTGCCTGATGACTGCCAATCACTTGCTAGCTTATATTTTCCTTTAAAAAATTAAACACATTCTGCTGCATGTGGTACAAAAATTCTTTTTTCAACATTTTGCTGTCAGTTCCAACATAAATCTTTAAGCACTTTTTCTGCATGGTTGGATGAAGGTACACAGCTTGTTCAGATTAAAACAAAAGAAACTAAAACAGTTGACATAAATTTATTATATCTGTTGAATGTTGATAGATTAGTTTAAAATATCACTTAAAATTTCCTGTTTCCATGATTATCACATGTGTACATGTGGGCCTCGCTCCATATTTGTAGAATTCCCTTTGAAACTGTACTCTAGGTACATGTAAGCAGTTGCATTATTAAACTGTCCTTTACAAAAGGAAACAGAAAAAAATAGAATTATTTTCATGACAAAAATGTGAAATCAGGTATAAATAAATAAGTGTGGATTTTACTATTTTTATTATCATAATTGTTTCTATATTTTAAAGAAACTAGCACTCTCATGTAAATAATAAAAAACATCATTGATTTGTGTGATTAAATAACAACCAGAAATTATTCTATTTGTATTTGCTAGATTGGTACATTATACGATAATCTAGACAAACCATACCCCCTTCCCTTAAAGCACTATTGAATAATGGTCAACTTATCACTGCTATCAGTATGGTCAATTGTTTAACTCATGGATAATCCAGAGGTATTATTCAATCATTCATTAAAATCCTGGTCTTCCAAGGATTGACAAAAAGAAATGCAAGAGTAACATATATGCTTTTCATTGTCCAAGTATTAATTTGTTTATAAAGATGACAGACACAAGCTGTGTACCACTCATGTCTTTATTCCTACTTCTCACTAGTTCGCTTCACACCACATATATATTCCATGTTCATGCTTCTAACAACTGAAACCTGCAATGAAAAAGAAACACTTGATAAAATTGTATTGAATAGGTATACAAACTAGTATTGCTTGTGAAAACTAGAAATGTCTCTTGAGAGCCAAATACCACCCTCTTACATTGACCTCGACCTTTGACTTATGCACATAAATTTGGTATGCAAGTCTCATGTTGCTTTACGTTTGTGCCAGTTTGATCAAAATGCATGCATAGAAATGGCAGATATGGAGCAGACATGTAATTGGGATGGACAACCAGACGAACAGACAGGGTGATTCCTATATCCCCCTTGAACTTCCTTTCTAGGGTATAATCACTATAGACAGGGTTAAAATACAACTTAATTCATTAGCTCAATATCAAATATACAGACTGAACCCCAGTTTAACTAATACTGAGTCTAGAAAAGCACAATTTATGTTAAGAGATCTACAAGACTTTACCACTTCAATTTTCCATAAAGTTTTCACTATTTTCTTTACACATACTGTAATTCCAGGGATTTCAAAATAATGATTTCTGACACTTTATTAATCATAATCATTCCACAATTTCAGACATTATGTTTTCTGACACCTAATTTTGAAATTTCCTCTAATTTTGGTTGGCAATTTTATGCCTCTAATTTGTGACACAATTTTGCTGGAACTCATTGCTTATAATTGATATTGAATAACAAGAGGCCCATGGGCCTGATACGCTCAGCTGATAACTAATGGCTAGCTGATACATTTAAAGAAAACATAAATACTAAACCCCAATGACTTTTTTCTTTACATCATGATAACTGTTGTATTAATACCTACAACATTCTAGCATACATGCCTATACAAAAAGTTAATAGTTTTCAAGATAATTAACCATTTCAGTATTGTTTCACATCTGTGACCTTGACCTTTGAACCCATGACTTTTTCTATACATCAAAATGATCGTTGTATCGATACCTACAACATTCTAATATACATGCCTATACAAAAGGTTTATAGTTTTCGAGATAATTAAACATTTGGTATTGTTTCGCATAGGTGACCTTGACCTTTAAACCCATAACCTTTTTCTATACATCAAAATGATGTTGTATCAACATCTACAACATTGTAATATACATGCCTATACAAAAGTTTATAGTTTTCGAGATAATTAACATTTCGGTATTGTTTGCATCTGTGACCTTGACCTTTAAACCCATCACCTTTTTCTATACATCAAATGACTGTATCAATACCTACAACATTCTAATATACAAGCCTATACAAACAGTTTATAGTTTTGGAGATAATTAACCATTTCTGTATTGTTTCACATCTGTGACCTTGACCTTTGAACCTATGACCTTTTTCTATACATCAAAATGATTGTTGAATCAATACCTACAACATTCTAATATACATGACTATAAAAAAAGTTTATAGTTTTCGAGATAATTAACCATTTCTGTATTATTTCGCATCTGTGACCTTGACCTTTGAACCCATGACCTTTTCCTATACATCAAAATGATCATTGTATCAATATCTACAACATTCTAATATACATGCCTATACAAAAAGTTTATAGTTTTCGAGATAATTAACCATTTCAGTATTGTTTCGCATCTGTGACCTTGACCTTTGAACCCATGACCTTTTTGTATACATCAAAATGATTGTTGTATCAATACCTACAACATTCTTATATACATGCCTATACAAAATGTTTATAGTTTTCGAGATAATGAATCTTTTTGGTATTTTTTCGCATCTGTGACCTTGACCTTTGAACCCATGACCTTTTTCTATACATCAAAATGATCGTTGTATCAATACCTACAACATTCTAATATACATGCCTATACAAAATGTTTATAGTTTTTGAGATAATTAACCATTTCAGTATTGTTTCGCATCTGTGACCTTGACCTTTGAACCCATGACCTTTTTCTATACATCAAAATGATCGTTGTATCAATACCTACAACATTCTAATATACATGCCTATACAAAATGTTTATAGTTTTCGAGATAATTATAATCAGAGGTAAAAACAAGAGGCCCATGGGCCTTAACGCTCACCTGAGGAAGAGTATATCTCATGCAGAGGTTCAATGGTCAATGACATTAATACAATATCAAAATTTTCAGCAGTAAGGGCCAATAATATGGAAGTATTTTTGCAAATTAATTATAATAATTATTATATAAGTATGCTATATATAACATATTTAAAGTATAGCTACAATATATTATTTATAAATAGCTAAAACATCTGTATATTAAAATGTGCATTAGGCCAATACCAACAATATTCCCATATACATGCCTATACAAAAAGTTTATAGTTTTTGAGATAATTAACCATTTAAGTATTCGTTTGCATCTATGACCTTGACCTTTGAACCTATGACCTTCATTCATATATCAAAATAATTGTTGAGCAAATGCCTACAATGTTCCAATATACATGCCTATACAAAAAGTTTATAGTTTTTGAGATAATTAACCATTTAAGTATTCGTTTGCGTCTATGACCTTGACATTTGAACCTATGACCTTCATTCATATATCAAAATGATCGTTAGGCCAATACGTACCTTATTCCGGCCAATACGTACCTTATTCCAATATACATGCCTATACAAAAAGTTTATAGTTTCTGAGATAATTAACCATTTAAGTATTCATTTGCATCTATGACCTTGACCTTTGAACCTATGACCTTCATTCATATATCAAAATGATCATTAGGCCAATACCTACAATATTCCAATATACATGCCTATACAAAATGTTTATAGTTTTTGAGATAATTAACCATTTAAGTATTCGTTCGCGTCTATGACCTTGACCTTTGAACCTATGACCTTCATTCATATATCAAAATGATCGTTAGGCCAATACCTACAATATTCCAATATACATGCCTATACAAAATGTTTATAGTTTTTGAGATAATTAACCATTTAAGTATTCGTTCGCGTCTATGACCTTCATTCATATATCAAAATGATCGTTAGGCCAATACCTACAATATTCCATTATACATGCCTATACAAAAAGCTTATAGTTTTTGAGATAATTAACCATTTCAGTACATGTTTACATCTATGACCTTGACCTTTGAACCCATGACCTTTATTCATATATCAAAATGACCATTGTGCCATTACCTACAATATTCTGATATACATGCCTATACAAAAAATTCATAGTTTTGCAGATAATTAACTATTTAGGTATTCTTTGGACATCTGTGACCTTGACCTTTGAACCCATGACCCTGATCTATGTATCAAAATGATCGTCATGTCAATACCTACAAATAACTGAAAATCCTATGCCATAATCACAAGAAATGTTAAAAAAATAGCAATTTTTATCAAAGGTCAAAAACTGGGACATGACCTTGACCTTCGACCTTGACATTAATTGGAAGAAAATTGCAAGACAAGATCAACAGTGAAAACTCCATACAATTATCTTCAGCTGTTATGAAGTTATAACAATAAATGTCTCAATTTAAAAATTACGTAATTTTACGCAAAAAACGCGTAACCTATTTTTCGTCTAATTTTCATAAAAAACACAATTTTAATGTTCCCAGGTATGCTGAATCCAAATATCCAATCAAAATTTGCCTGCACCTTTTGGTTTCAGAGAAGAAGATTTTTTTGTCTTTTTGCTATTTTTAGTAACAGCAGCCATCTTGTTGGGCATGGCCAAACCCCGAACACAATTTTGAAAGGCTGTTACCCAGGCATAATATTCACCAAGTTTCATCAAATATGGCCCAGTAGTTTTGGAGGAGAAGATTAAAATGTAAAGTTTACACACGACGGACGACGGACGACGGACGGTGATAGATTGCAATAGCTCATCTGAGCCTTTGGCTCAGGTGAGCTAAAAATTAGGTCACGACCTTCACAATTGACCTTCATTTTTAAGATACTAACAAGAAGATGTTAAAACTGAAAACCCCATGTCATTATCTGGTCAAATAGTCAAGTTATAATAGTTTGAAGCTATTTTATGATTTTTTCAAAATTAAACGCAAAAACACGTAACCTATTTTTTATCCGAATTTCACAAAATGAACAAACTATAGGCTTAAGACCCTAGAGAAGCCAAATATCACATCAGATTTTTTCTCCAATTAGTACTTTCGGAGAAGAAGATTTTTTAAGATTTTTGCACCCCTAGGTCACCTTGACCTAGTTACGATAGCCATGGCAACGCCACGAACAAATCTTAATTGCACCGGCCCATATATACTTCTGACAAAGTTTCATTAAAAACTGTCCAGTAGTTTCAGAGGAGAAGTCGAAAATAGGTGTTAACGATATATGCACGCACACACGCATATACACACGCTGGGCTATGCCATAAGCTCACATGACCTAAGGTCATGTGAGCTAAAAACAAGAAATGTTATTTTTTGTTGATTTACATTAAAATTTGTTATTTTTATGTGTCTGTTGTGTTGTGTATTTCCATGATTGTAAGTTGGACAAGTAATGAAATATGTGTTAACGTTTTTTATGTAAGCTCCATAAAGCAATACCTGTATCAAGTGCTTTAATTTTCTTTGAAAGTGAAAGTTGATTGAAATTAAAAACAAGAATTCCACGGAATTATATGTCTCTCCTGGCTAGTTATTGATCGAGTAGATTTTTTTTCAGATTCAGTCTTGCTGGACTAAATAAAAGTTAAATTCCACTTACATTCATAAGTTTTATATACGCTGCATTGACCAAAGGATTTTCTTTTCGATTAGACACTTAAATTTAAACAAGAGGCCCATGGGCCTTAACGCTCACCTGAAGCTAAGTACATATCTCATGCAGAGGTTCAATGGTCAATAACATTTATTAAAGAGAACTCCTAATTTTCAGCAGTAAGGCAGAATGAAATTAAGGATTTTTGCAAATTAATCATACCTTGTCCCGAGATTGCTACATATAATATATATATATATTCTAGCTACATTACATTATTTATAAACAGCTAAAAAAGTAAAAACAAAAGTATGAAACTATGACCTTCATCTATATATCAAAATGATTGTTTGACCATTACCTACAATATTCGAATATACATGCCTATACAAAAAGTTAATAGTTAAAAAAGTTAAGTTTAGTTAAAAGTTAAGTTTTCGAGATAATTAACCATTTCAGTATCCTTTCCCATCTGTGACATTGACCTTTAAATCCATGACATTAAACTACATGTATATATCAAAATGATCATTAAATCAAAACCTACAATATTAAAATATACATGTCTATACAAAAAGTTTATAATTTTCGAGATAATTAACCATTTTGGTACAATTTTGCATCTGTGACCTTGACCTTTGAACCCATGACCTTAATCTATATATAAACATAGCACTGTCGTGCTGTTGTACAGCGTAGTTGAAAAAATTGTTTGTGGCAAGACAGAATATAACCGAAAATTCGGGGGGGGGGGTCGATCTATGCATAGTCCGACGGATAGGTTTTTTTTTTTTTTTTTTTGGAAAAAGAAAAAAGAAACAATGTACCAAACCAAGTATTGCTGAATTAAACGGTAGAAAATAATAATTTCATAAATATATGAAAAAGACAATCGGTAATTAAAATTTAAAAAAGTTGTACCCGATCGTTTTGTCATTTCGGATAGAGAGAAAGTAGAGTTTTGCAGATCCTACCGTCGCTATGAGGGGGTACATTCTAGCGGTTGTATGTAACTGGATCATTTGCTGTTAATCTGGGTTTTAATTAACTGCTGATTGTCACTCACAATATTCCCGTTTCATGTTATGGTGAAGTACAGTTGTTTTACCAGTTGAAGCAGTTCCGAATTTTTACTACCGAATAATCTAAAATTTCAATCCCGTTCAATTAATGGAATCGCAAAATAACTTTCTAAATTTGCTTCTACTTGAATGTATGGACATTAATTGTTTAAATAATATAAACTTCAACCGCTTCCTAAATGTATGTGCAGGACAGGTCGACAGATTGTTGGTGACCTAGTTTAACGATGTAAACAAATCGTGATCACGGAAATGCTTTTTTCAAGAAAACATACTTCCACGTGTTTTTGAGGAAAGGTGTCGATATTTTGGAATCAGTAAACATTTGTATTATTACACCACATAAATTTTATTTCCTCTGCTTGTGGATGACGTCTGCAGCAGCGCTTATATGAAACCCTGTTCGGAACTGGTAAAACGACTGTATTTAAAATTTGAACACAACACTGTACGAATTATCTCCCTTTCACGAAAGTAAAATCTAATCGATAAACATTTTAAAATATGACACAATTGCCTCAACATCAAAATACGTTATCATAACTTTCAAAATAAATTTAAATTTCCGTAGATTTCACGAAGAATTAATTAAACAACCTGTCGTTGCTGTTCATTTCATAAAAAGTTATGATTTTACATCGTAGGACGCAAACTTCTCGAACTACTTTTTATTGTAAACATGAGATCAGTTCGCCAAATTGCAGAAATTATTAGATGCATCCCGTCGCAATATTTTACTAGATTCCGAAATGTATTCCGAAAATTTATTCCAAATGTGCATATGTAACCAAATGCATTACCCGTCTCAGAATACATATCTCACGATAAAACAGATATACTTCTTTCACGCTCATTTACCAGGCGCACTATTTCCAGATGTACTCATATCTTATAATTTCATAGCAAAGAAGCTCGATATCTTGGAAGAAAGCGACAGCAAAGTACACGTTCACTTTGTTCACGCTGTACAAAAATGATCATTAAGTCAATTCCTACAATATTGTTATATACATGTCTATACAAAAAGCTTATAGTTTTTTAGATAATTAACCATTTCAGTATTCTTTCACATCTGTGACCTTGACCTTTAAACCCATGACATTAATCTATATATCAAAATGATCGTTAAATCAAAACCTACAATATTCGAACATACATGTCAATACAAAAAGTTAAAAGTTTTCGAGATAATTAACCATTTATGTATTGATTTGTATCTGTGACCTTGACCTTTGAACCCATGACCTTAATCTACATATCAAAATGATCGTTAAATCAATTCCTACAATATTGTAATATACATGTTTATACAAAAAGTTAATACTTTTCTAGATAATTAACCATTTCAGTATTGTTTTACATCTATGACCTTGACCTTTGAACCCATGACCTTATCTATAAATCAAAATGATCGTTAAATCAATTCCTTTTAATGTGTATACAAAAAGTTTGTAGTTTTCGAGATAATTAACCATTTCGGTATTGTTTTGCATCTGTGACCTTGACCTTTGACCGCATGACCTTTATTATTGTATCAAAATGACCACTGTGCCAGTACCAACAATATTCTAATATACATGCCTATACAAAAAGTTATAGTTTTCAAGATAATTAACCATTTAGGTATCAATTCCCATCTGTGACCTTAACCTTTGAACTTATGACCTTCATTCATATATCAAAATGGTTGTTAGGCTATACATACAATATTCTAATATACATGCTATATAAAAAGTTAACAGTTTTCAAGATAATTAACCATTCAGGTATTCATTCACATCTGTGACCTTGACCTGTGAAACCGTGACCTTCAGTCATACATTAAAATGATCGTTAGGATAATACCTAAAATAATCTAACAAACATGCCTATACAAAAAGTCTATAGTTTTTTTAGATAAATAACCATTTCAGTACTTGTTTACATGTGACCTTGACCTTTATTCATATATCAAAATGACCATTGGACCATTACCTACAATATTCTAATATACATGCCTATACAAAAAGTCTATAGTTTTTGAGATAAATAATCATTTCCATACTTATTTACATCTTTGACCTTGACCTTTGAACGCATGACCTTTATTTATATATCAAAATGACCATTAGGCCATTGCCTACAATATTTTAACATACATGCCTATACAAAAAAGTTCATAGTTTTGCAGATAATTAACTATTTTGGTAAACTTGTACATCTGCAGTGCTTCAGATTGTCGGTGCGCCCGCGCCAATCCCGCATTATTTTAAAAAATGGCGCATAACATTTTCTTCTAATGGGTCCACGTGGCGCATGGTTTTTCTTAGCCAAATTGATCGTTAATAATTTCTTCCCAAAACTACATATTAGATTCCATGCGGTTTTCCGATTTGACTTTCTGTTTTCGTTTTCTATCGGAAAATCTCTAGCATCTTTGTTTATCTCATAATCAGCATGTAGACAGGACTCCCGACAAGCCCCTTCTCTTGCTCTATGCGTCGGTTATTAACATTAATATTCAAAGGGGGAGAACTCGTAATAAAACTGTTTATGACCTCGGACGTTGTCGTTCATTTAATATGCTAGCGGCAACCATGGCTATGAGATGCAGACGACTCTATTCACATTTTTTAAAACAACACAAAGCGCAGAGAAGTAGATACATAAAATGAATCATGGAGTTGAAAGAGTTTAAAATATATCGTAAAGGTTAACAAAGTATAAATTAGCAGATGACAAGATCGCTTTTGGTGCATTATATGAAGATGTCAAGTGCCGACTTTCACTTTCAGTCACGTGGTCGTGGCATAACATTTAATTATGTGGCAAAACATGACCCACTATAACAAGAAATGACCCCTTGTTATTGGACCTGGTGGGCCCTTGTGGCCCACTATCTGTAAAAACAATCTGAAGCACTGATCTGTGACCTTGACCTTTGAACCCATGACCTTAATTGGTATATCAAAATGATTGTCATGTCAATACCTACAATTGACCAAAAATCCTACGTCATTATCACCAGAAATGTTTAAAAAACAGCATTTTTTATCAAAGGTCAAAAACTGGGACATGACCTTGACCTTTGACATCAATCGGAAGAAAATCGCAAGACAAGATCAACAGTGAAAACTCCATACAATTATCTTCAGCCATTATGAAGTTGCAATAAATGTCTCATTTTAAAAATTACATAATTTTACGCAAAAAACGCGTAACCTATTTTTCGTCCAATTTTCATGAAAAACACAATTTTAATGTATCTAGGTATCCTGAATCAAAAAATCTAATCAAAATTTGCCTGCACCTTTTGGTTTCAGAGAAGAAGAATTTTTTGTCTTTTGGCTATTTATAGCAACAGCAGCCATATTGTTGGGCGTGGTCAAACCCCGAACACAATTTTGAAAGCCTGTTACCCAGGCAAAATAATCACCAAGTTTCATCAAATATGGCCCAGTAGTTTTGGAGGAGAAGATTAAAATGTAAAGTTTACACACGACGCATGACGAACGGCGGACAGTGATAGATAGCAATAGCTCATCTGAGCCTTTTGGCTCAGGTGAGCTAAAAATTTTGAACTGCAACTGGTAATATTCATTTTGCATTGTATCGTGAAGTAGGCATATTGTTTCACCCCTATTAGTCTACGGGTTGGTCTAAGTGGTTTGATCCTTGTACTGGTCAAATTATGATTACAATTATCTTTAATACTTACCATCAATTCTTCCTTATTTTCGAATTTAGTCTTTATTTCTCTACCAAGATCGTTATCTGGTAATTTTATGTCAGTTTTCATGTTTCCTTCATCGTCCATCAATTCACAGAATTCGTCCCCATCTATATCAACAAGCTGTGTAATAAATAAACCACTATCATGATCTTTAAATGGAGAGTCAAAGTACTAACATTATTATATTTTTATTTTATTATATCCCCCCCCCCTCCAACACAAAGAGATATTAAAACAAGAGGCCCATGGGCCTTAGCGCTCACCTGAGGAAGAGTACATATCTTATGCAGAGGTTCAATGGCCAATGACATTAATAAAAGAGAATATCAAAAGTATTTTTGCAAGTTAATTATAATAATTATTATATAAGTATGCTATATATAACATATTTAAAGTCTAGCTACAATATATTATTTATAAACAGCTAAAACATCTGTATATTAAAATGTGCATTATGCCAATACCTACAATATTCCCATATACATGCCTATACAAAGAGTTTATAGTTTTTGAGATAATTAACCATTTAAGTATTCGTTTGCATCTATGACCTTGACCTTTGAACCTATGACCTTCATTCATATATCAAAATGATTGTTGTGTAAATGCCTACAATATTCCAATATACATGCCTATACAAAAAGTTTATAGTTTTTGAGATAATTAACCATTTAAATATTCGTTCGCAGCTATGACCTTGACCTTTGAACCTATGACCTTCATTCATATATCAAAACGATCGTTAGGCCAATACCTTCAATATTCCATTATACATGCCTATACAAAAAGTTTATAGTTTTTGAGATAATTAAACATTTAAGTTTTAGTTTGCATCTATGACCTTGACCTTTGAACCTATGACCTTCATTCATATATCAAACGATCGTTAGGCCAATACCTACAATATTCCAATATACATGCCCATACAAAAAGTTTATAGTTTTTGAGATCATTAACCATTTAAGTATTCATTTGCATCTATGACCTTGACCTTTGAACCTATGACCTTCATTCATATATCAAAATGATCGCTAGGCCAATACCTACAATATTCCAATATACATGCCCATACAAAAAGTTTATAGTTTTTGAGATAATTAACCCTTTAAGTATTAGTTTGCATCTATGACCTTGACCTTTAAACCTATGACCTTCATTCATATATCAAAATGATTGATAGGCCAATACCTACAATATTCTAATATACATGCCTAAACAAAAAGTTTATAGTTTCTGAGATAATTAACCGTTTAAGTATTAGTTTGCATCTATGACCTTGACCTTTGAACCTCATTCATATATCAAAATGATCGTTGTGCAAATGCCTACAATATTCTAATATACATGCATACACAAAAAGTTTATAGTTTTTGAGATAATTAACCATTTCAGTACTTGTTTACATCCGTGACCTTGACCTTTGAACCTATGACCTTTATTCATATATCAAAATGACCATTGTGCCATATCCTACAATATTCTTATATACATGCCTATACAAAAAATTCATAGTTTTGCAGATAATTAACTATTTTGGTATTCTTGGACATCTGTGACCTTGACCTTTGAACCCATTACCCTGATCTATGTATCAAAATGATCATCATGTCAATACCTACAAATAACTGAAAATCCTACGCCATTATCACAAGAAATGTTAAAAAAATAGCATTTTTTATCAAAGGTCAAAAACTGGGACATGACCTTGACCTTCGACATCAATTGGAAGAAAATTGCAAGACAAGATCAACAGTGAAAAATCCATACAATTATCTTTAGCAATTATGAAGTTATAACAATAAATGTCTCATTTTAAAAATTACGTAACTTTACGCAAAAAACGCGTAATCTATTTTTCGTCTAATTTTCATGAAAAACACAATTTTGATGTTCCCAGGTATGCTGAATTCAAATATCCAATTAAAATTTGCCTGCTCCTTTTGGTTTCAGAGAAGAAGATTTTTTTGTCTTTTTGCTATTTTTAGTAACAGCGGCCATCTTGTTGGGCGTGGCAAAACCCCGAACACAATTTTGAAAGGCTGTTACCTAGGCATGATAATCACCAAGTTTCATTAAATATGGCCCAGTAGTTTTGGAGGAGAAGATTAAAATGTACAGTTTATACATGACGCACGGCGATAGATTGCAATAGCTCATCTGAGCCTTTGGCTCAGGTGAGCTAAAAAATAAAACAAGCATTCTGAGAGTATTGCAAAACAATACATAATCCCTTACAAGTCGCATATTTCACTAATTCCAAAGTTTTCGGTAAAATGTACCTTATTATATGGTACAAAGATTTATAGTTATAAATTATACATGTTGTTCAAGATGTAAAGCAAAACTTGATCATATTAAAATCAACAAGAGGCCCATGGGCCTTAACGCTCACCTGAGGAAGAGTACATATCTTATGCAGAGGTTCAATGGTCAATGACATTAATAAAAGAGAATATCAAAATTTTCAGCAGTAAGGGCCAATAATATGCAAGTATTTTTGCAAATTAATTATAATAATTATTATATAAGTATGCTTTATATAACATATCTAAAGTCTAGCTACAATATATTATTTATAAACAGCTAAGACATCTGTATATTAAAATGTGCATTAGGCCAATACCTACAATATTCTAATATACATGCCTATACAAAGAGTTTGTAGTTTTTGAGATAATTAACCATTTAAGTATTCGTTTGCATCTATGACCTTGACCTTTGAACCTATGAACTTCATTCATATATCAAAATGATTGTTGTGCAAATGCCTACAATATTCCACTATACATGCCCATACAAAAAGTTTATAGTTTTTGAGATAATTAACCATTTAAGTATTCGTTTGCATCTATGACCTTGACCTTTGAACCTATGACCTTCATTCATATATCAACATGATCGTTAGGCCAATACCTACAATATTCTAATATACATGCCTATACCAAAAGTTTATAGTTTCTGAGATAATTAACCATTTAAGTATTAGTTTGCATCTATGACCTTGACCTTTGAACCTATGAACTTCATTCATATATCAAAATGATCGTTGTGCAAATGCCTACAATATTCTAATATACATGCCTATACAAAAAGTTTATAGTTTCTGAGATTATTAACCATTTAAATATTCGTTCGCAGCTATGACCTTGACCTTTGAACCTATGACCTCCATTCATATATCAAAACGATCGCTAGGCCAATACCTACAATATTCCAATATACATGCCTATAGAAAAAAGTTTATAGTTTTTGAGATAATTAACCATTTAAGTATTCGTTTGCGTCTATGACCTTGACCTTTGAACCTATGACCTTCATTCATATATCAAAATAATCGTTAGGCCAATACCTACAATATTCTAATATACATGCCTATACCAAAAGTTTATAGTTTCTGAGATAATTAACCATTTAAATATTCGTTTGCAGCTATGACCTTGACCTTTGAACCTATGACCTTCATTCATATATCAAAATGATCGCTAGGCCAATACCTACAATATTCCAATATACATGCCTATACAAAAAGTTTATAGTTTTTGAGATAATTAACCATTTCAGTACTTGTTTACATCTGTGACCTTGACCTTTGAACCCATGACCTTCATTCATATATCAAAATGACCATTGTGCCCATACCTACAATATTCTGATATACATGCCTATACAAAAAATTCATAGTTTTGCAGATAATTAACTATTTTGGTATTCTTGGACATCTGTGACCTTGACCTTTGAACCCATGACCCTGATCTATGTATCAAAATGATCGTCATGTCAATACCTACAAATAACTGAAAATCCTACGCCATTATCACAAGAAATGTTGAAAAAATAGGATTTTTTTATCAAAGGTCAAAACTGGGACATGACCTTGACCTTCGACCTTGACATCAATTCGAAGAAAATTGCAAGACAAGATCAACAGTGAAAACTCCATACAATTATCTTCAGCCGTTATGAAGTTATAACAATAAATGTCTCATTTTAAAAATTACATAATTTTACGCAAAAAACGCGTAACCTATTTTTCGTCTGATTTTCATGAAAAACACAATTTTAATGTTCCCAGGTATGCTGAATCCAAATATCCAATCAAAATTTGCCTGCACCTTTTGGTTTCAGAGAAGAAGATTTTTTTGTCTTTATGCTATTTTTAGTAACAGCGGCCATCTTGTTGGGCGTGGCCAAACCCCGAACACAATTTTGAAAGTCTGTTACCCAGGCATGATAATCACCAAGTTTCATTAAATTTGGCCCAGTAGTCTTGGAGGAGAAGATTAAAATGTAAAGTTTACACACGACGGACGACGGACGGTGATAGATTGCAATAGCTCATCTGAGCCTTTGGCTTTGAGTTCTCAAAAATTTATTATTTGCAAGCATGTAGAAAAAAGTGCAAAAAACTGAAATTTCATTGAATTTTCAAATTTCAAAAGGCCATAACTCCCATAACAAGAGGCCCATGGGCCTTATACGCTCACCTGTTAACTAATGGCTAGCTGATAGATTTAAAGAAAACATAAATTCTAAACCCCAATGACTTTTCTTTACATCAAAATGATCATTGTATCAATACCTACAACATTCTAATATACATGCCTATACAAAAAGTTTATAGTTTTCGAGATAATTAATCATTTCAGTATTGTTTTGCATCTGTGAATTTGACCTTTAAACCCATGACCTTTTTCTATACATCAAAATGATTGTTGTATCAATACCTACAACATTCTAATATACATGCCTATACAAAAAGCTTATAGTTTTCAAGATAATTAACTATTTCGGTATTGTTTGGCATCTGTGACCTTGACCTTTCAACCCATGACTTTTTTCTATACATCAAAATGATTGTTGTATCAATACCTACAACATTCTAATATAAATGCCTATACAAAAAGTTTATAGTTTTCAAGATAAAGAAACATTTGGTATTGTTTTGCTGTGACCTTGACCTTTGAACTAATGACCTTTATCTTTATATATCAAAATGATCGTTACCTCAATACCAACAATATCTTAATTTACATGCCTATATAAAAATTTATAGTTTTCCAGATAATAAATAATATTAGAAAGGCAAAAAATTAGGTCATGACCTTCATAATAGACCTTCACACCATTTTGAAGATAATTACAAGAATTTGTCAAAACTGAAAACCCCATGTCATTATCTGGTCAAATAGTCAAGTTTTAACAATTTGAAGCTATTTTACGATTTTTTCAAATTAAACGCAAAAACGCGCAACCTATTTTTTGTCCGAATTTCAAAAATGAACAAACTATAGGCTTAAGACCCTAGAGAAGCCAAATATCACATCAGATTTTTTCTCCAATCAATACTTTCGTAGAAGAGATTTTTTAAGATTTTTGCACTCCTAGGTCACCTTGACCTGGTTATGGTAGTCATGGCAACGCCACGAACAAATCTGAATTGCACCGACCCATATATACTTCTTACCAAGTTTCATTGAAATCTGTCCAGTAGTTTCAGAGAAGAAGTTGAAAATGTGTGTTAACGATGCACGCACGCACATACACACGCTGCGCTATGCCATAAGCTCACATGACCTATGGTCAGGTGAGCTAAAAATTGCCATCTAACTTCTATTGACCAATCAGACTGCAGTATGCTAATTTATTGTATTCAAATTTTGTTACATTCAAATATTAACTGAATTCAGTTCAATTCATTATAAATACTGTTACATTCAACTGAACCAAGGTTTTAGACTCGCTCCCTGTTGACCAGTAGAATCTTCTTGTTCTTACCTGAAAATCTGCGCGGTTAACATGTGGTACAGACATATTGTGGGTAGATGGACAAATATCTTCATACTTTTTTGAAGTAAATATGTCTATTCCTACTAAGTGTACCTAAATAAAATAAATATATCAATCAAAACAAAGAGTAGAAGCAAGATATTGGTAGAACTGGTGGATATTCCCTAAATTACGCAAAGGAGTTACGTTTTTTTACCACTGCACTTGTCATTTAGTCTATATACCAATGAAGTTTTGTGTCGATTCCACTTATTTTCTTAAATTTAAATATGATAAATAGATTTTTACTATGGTATGTACTCAAAGGTGGTTGACCTAAATTTGGGTCAAAGTCAACAAAATTTACGACCTTTTGCTGATTGTCCTAAAGACTATGACCATAGCCCTTTTTTGGATTTTAATTTTTTCAATAAAACAATTGTCACTTTAAATTTAAGTTAAGGTGAACCAACTTAGCAAAATTGGTAGGTCTTCGTGCACTTGAAAGATTATGACCAATTGAAAGGTGACTTGATCAACACAAAACTTACAAAATATAAGATATATAGCAATATTTAGACAATTTATAGTATTGGTATTCTTCAGCATGTGTGACTTGGGCCTTTAAACCCATGACCTTCATCTATATATCAAAATGATCATTACACCAATATCTATAATATTTCGATATACGTTTTCACTCATTTCTTTTGATTCACTACAGAACAATTAACCCATTTTTCAACCAAATTTTATGAAATGAACCAATATTACTAGCCATTATATCTTTAAAACAATAGAGAAATTAAATATCACATTAGATTTTGTCTCCATGCATGTTTCAGAACATTTAATGTTAAAGGTTTTTTTTTTGTCAAATAGACATAATTCCAAGTAAAATTGGACCAACCTGGGTTAAGTATGCACATCTAAAGATGATGCTTGCATCAGATTTAGTAAAAACAGAAAAGTGATCTATAACTTTGAAGAATTACTACGTACAAGATGAGGGGTAGGTGGACAGACAGAAAGACAGATGAAACTTTGAAAGGCACAGGACAACTATATAATACTACTTACCTTAGCGTGACCATGTTTTCCAGTTTTGGAGGTAGACATTTCTACAATCTTGCATGGACGACCTTTCAGGAGAACATGGCCACCTTTGCGAAGTGAAGAGCATTGTGCTGGGTAGGTATCAGAGGCCCCAGATGATGCCTGATCAAAGTCACCTTCAGTATCAATTTCAGACATGGCTCTGTAAATAAATTATAAATTAGATCAAATATAAGTCTTACTGACCAGTGAATATTTTTTTCCTTTAAAAAGTAAATATAAAAAAAACTATTCTGCGAACTTTAAATTACAAAAACTGCCTTTAACAATAGCGGTCACTGGCTTATAGCAGCCAGGTTGCACCCTGCTGATTGCCATTGGGTTTCAGAGCTCCAGATAAGCTGCATATTTTATGCATAGATTTTATTTAAATACGCCAAATATTTCAATAATAGACGTACTACTTACGCATGGTTTTGGACACTTACGCATAATCAGTTAAACCCCCGCGTATCGATGTCAACAACTTGAAAATGAAAACGAAAGTAGAAACTCCCAGTCTACAGCCAAGACATGTACCGTAAATCTCCGCATATAAGACATGTTTTTTTTTACCTTAAAATTTATTTTTTGAGTTGGGGGGTCGTCTTACAAGACAGGTACACAATTGAGGGGTTAAAATATTCTCGAGAAAAGTCCAAATACGATGTCTGGCCGCCATCTTTGTTTTTGTGTATCCAGTTCGAGAACGGTTGATATATTTTACAGATTCCCAAACATGGAAGAAACGCGAATAAAGTGCTTTGTGTTTTTGAATTGTTGTTATTTTAATAAAAATAATCTAATAATTAGATGAAATAAAAATGCAAAGTAATAAAAAAAAAAGGGTATGGTGGTAAGTGCATAATCAAGGAGGCGGCAGCATGAAACAAAGCCTTGTCGGTAAGTAAATTACAGGTAAGTATTAATCACCCACACTGTGTATACTGTCACAGGTGTCCGATTAGTCCAAGCTCGCGAGTACTAATTAGATAATACAACAGTATTTCCCAAGTACACCAGAATTTGTAATTAATAAACAGATGGGTCGGATTAGTCACAGGTGCACTAATCCCTTTGATCAGTAGGCGTGGACACCAAAGCTAAGGGTTTCATCCCCCCTAACTGTATATGACGTCGGTAACTCACTGTACCCCTTTCAAGTTTGACACTTTTTACTCAATCTGCTAATTTTTGGTAAATAAATGAACCTGGTTTTTTTGATAGTATTCACATTGAAAATGAGTACGA
Source organism: Anadara kagoshimensis (assembly GCA_021292105.1). NCBI lineage: Eukaryota > Metazoa > Mollusca > Bivalvia > Arcoida > Arcidae > Anadara > Anadara kagoshimensis. The sequence goes on along the minus strand of CM037870.1, from coordinate 53,787,170 downwards.
AGCGTAAACGACACTCTTATGATTCAGCTTTTAAGCTGAAAGTGATAGAATATGCAGAACAACATAATAATTGTGCAGCAGAGAGAGAATTTGGTGTTACCGAAAAAAATGGTCCGTGATTGGCGACAAAAGAAAGCAAAATTACAAAATGCCAAAAAAAAAAATGTAAAGAAAATGAGGTCTCACGTTAGCCCGTATGCCAATTTGGAAATTGTACCGAATGATTGGATTATTGAGCGTAGACAGCAGGGTTGAGTAGTGCTCTAGTGCTTTGTTTCACGATAGTAGTGTGTGTGTAATCATTTTGTTTCTTAAAATAACAGTGTCTAGTGCTTTAAGGAATAGTTGCTATAAGTTGCAATCTAGTGCTTGTTTAATGAACAAGACCGATATATTACCATATAACGGTGTGTGTGTGTGTGTGTGTGAAATGTTTGTAAGCAATTGTTTATATTTGTCAAGTTTTTATATGCATTACATTTTATAAGTAATAAATCTGATGTACAACATTTTATTCTTTTCGTTTCTTTTCATAATAGCAATCTAGAAAATACATTTACCCCACTTTGTCTGCTTCACATAGGAAGGGCAATTAATGTCCAATAATACGAGTACCTGTCTTCAACAGCTGATTGATTGAACAAGACAACAGATGTTTAAAACGTACTTTTATTGAATTTAATTAATAACGGATTAGCTGATACAGTCTTCAAAATAGAAACAGCCAACATGGTTACTGAGGATGGGTAGTTCTGTCATCTGATTTTATTTTTACGTCTTTGATTCATTCAAAAACTTAAACTAGAATCAAACGACAGCTCGACATCCTAGTGCCGATGCGTGCTGTGAATTCTACCTGGAAAAGAAATGGATACACAATTACGGTAATAAAAAACTACAGACGAAAATAAGTGAAAACTCTACAATCTGATTGGCACTGGTATGGTCTTGACTGAAAATTATAGTCGTCTTATAAGCGTGATATAGGCTGAAATCGTCAAAAACTACGGAAAAATCCCACCCCGTCTTGTAAGTGGAGTAGCCTTATATGCGGAGATTTACGGTAGATGCTTGATAATAACAATTACATGACCTGGATTTGAAATTGCTTTTGTGACAATGATGAACCTCGTGGTATCACATGTACGTCAGTGTCAGCAAATCAAAGTTCTTCTAATGACAGATGCCGCGGAATATGGCCAAGTCAAAACAAACAAGTTTGCTTGCTTTTTGACAACAAAATCGTCAGGTCCCAAATTATTTGTCAAACAAATTGTTGAAAGTTTAATTACTTGTTCTATCAACGAGTCTAAGAAAAACACGATGGACAGAATGTGAAAAAAGAAACAATATTACAGTGGCAGGCACAATACCTGTGGTTGGTTGTCGAATCGTCAGGAAGCGAAACACGCCTCAAATGTGAAATTAAACAAAATTTGTCGGTAAAAGTGGTTTTACTCCTCTTTGATAAATTTGATGAGTACTTTTACTTATCACTAAATTGCTTTTACTCATAAAATTAAAATTTGATGAGTGAATACCCATGACACTTAAAAAACATAGCACTGTCGTGCTGTTGTACAGCGTTGTTGGGAAAATTGTGTTGTGGCAAGACAGAATATAACCGAAAATTCGGGGCGGGGGTGGGTGGGGTGGGGTTCGATCTATGCATAGTCCGACGGATGTTTTTTTTTTTTTTTGGAAAAAGAAACAATGTACCAAACCATGTATTGCTGAATTAAATGGTAGAAAATAATAATTTCATAAATATATGAAAAAGACAATCGGTAATTAAAATTTAAACAAGAGGCCCATGGGCCTTAACGCTCACCTGAAGAAGAGTACATATCTTATGCAGAGGTTCAATGGTCAATGACATTAATAAAAGAGAATATCAAAATTGTCAGCAGTAAGGGCCAATAATATGCAAGTATTTTTGCAAATTAATTATAATAATTATTCTATAAGTATGCTATATATAACATATTTAAAGTCTAGCTACAATATATTATTTATAAACAGCTAAAACATCTGTATATTAAATTGTGCATTAGGCCAATACCTACAGTATTCCAATATATATGCCTATACAAAGAGTTTATAGTTTTTGAGATAATTAACCATTTAAGTATTCGTTTGCATCTATGACCTTGACCTTTAAACCTATGACCTTCATTCATATATCAAAATGATTGTTGTGCAAATGCCTACAATATTCCAATGTACATGCCTATACAAAAAGTTTATAGTTTTTGAGATAATTAACCATTTTAGTATTGGTTTGCGTCTATGACCTTGACCTTTGAACCTATGACCTTCATTCATATATCAAAATGATCGTTAGGCCAATACGTACCTTATTCCAATATACATGCCTATACAAAAAGTTTATAGTTTTTGAGATAATTAACCATTTAAGTATTCATTTGCATCTATAACCTTGACCTTTGAACCTATGACCTTCATTCATATATCAAAATGATCGTTAGGCCAATACATACCTTATTCCAATATACATGCCTATACAAAAAGTTTATAGTTTTTGAGATAATTAACCTTTTAAGTATTCATTTGCATCTATGACCTTGACCTTTAAACCTATGACCTTTATCTATATATCAAAATGATCGATAGGCCAATACCTACAATATTCTAATATACATGCCTATACAAAAAGTTTATAGTTTTTGAGATAATTAACCATTTAAATATTCGTTCGCATCTATGACCTTGACCTTTGAACCTATGACCTTCATTCATATATCAAAATGATCGTTAGACCAATACCTACAATATTCCAATATACATGCCTATACAAAAAGTTTATAGTTATTGAGATAATTAACCATTTAAGTATTCGTTCAATTCTATGACCTTGACCTTTGAACCTATGACCTTCATTCATATATCAAAATGATCGTTAGGCCAATACCTACAATATTCCAATATACATGCCTATACAAAAAGTTTATTTTTGAGATAATTAACCATTTAAGTATTCGTTCAATTCTATGACCTTGACCTTTGAACCTATGACCTTCATTCATATATCAAAATGATCGTTAGGCCAATACCTACAATATTCCAATATACATGCCTATACAAAATGTTTATAGTTTTTGAGATAATTAACCTTTTAAGTATCCATTCGCGTCTATGACCTTGACCTTTGAACCTATAACCTTTATCTATATATCAAAATTATCGTTAAGCCAATACCTACAATATTCCAATATACATGCCTATACAAAAAGTTTATAGTTTTTGAGATAATTAACTATTTTGGTATTCTTGGACATCTGTGACCTCGACCTTTGAACCCATGACCCTGATCTATGTATCAAAATGATCTTCATGTTAATACCTACAAATAACTGAAAATCCTACGCCATTTTCACGAGAAATGTTAAAAAAAATAGCATTTTTTATCAAAGGTCAAAAACTGGGACATGACCTTGACCTTTTACCTTGACATCAATTGGAAGAAAATTGCAAGACAAGATCAACAGTGAAAACCCCATACAATTATCTTCAGCGGTTATGAAGTTATAACTATAAATGTCTCATTTTAAAAATTACGTAATTTTACGCAAAAAACGCTTAACCTATTTTTCGTCTAATTTTCATGAAAAACACAATTTTAATGTTCCCAGGTATGCTGAATCCAAATATCCAATCAAAAATTGCCTGCACCTTTTGGTTTCAGAGAAGAAGATTTTTTTGTCTTTTTGCTATTTTTAGTAACAGCGGCCATCTTGTTGGGTGTGGCCAAACCCCGAACACAATTTTGAAAGGCTGCTACCCAGGCATGATAATCACTAAGTTTCATCAAATATGGCCCAGTAGTTTTGGAGGAGAAGATTAAAATGTAAAGTTTACACACGACGGACGACGCACGACGCACGGTGATAGATTGCAATAGCTCATCTGAGCCTTTGGCTCAGGTGAGCTAAAAAGTTGTACCCGATCGTTTTGTCATTTCGGATAGAGAGAAAGTAGAGTTTTGCAGATCCTACCGTCGCTATGAGGGGTACATTCTAGCGGTTGTATGTAACTGGATCATTTGCTGTTAATCTGGGTTTTAATTAACTGCTGATTATCACTCACAATATTCCCGTTTCATGTTAATGGTGAAGTACAGTTGTTTTACCAGTTCCGAATTTTTACTACCGAATAATCTAAAATTTCAATCCCGTTCAATTAAAGGAATCGCAAAATAACTTTTACAATTTGCTTAAACTTGAATGTATGGGCATTAATTGTTTAAATAATATAAACTTCAACCGCTTCCTAAATGTATGTGCAGGACAGGTCGACAGGTTGTCGGTGACCTAGTTTAACGATGTAAACAAATCGTGATCACGGAAATGCTTTTATCAAGGAAACATACTACCACGTGTTTTTGAGGACAGGTGTCGATATTTTGGAATCAGTAAACATTTGTATCATTACACCACATAAATTTTATTTCCTCTGCTTGTGGATGACGTCTGCAGCAGCGCTTATATGAAACCCTGTTCAGAACTGGTAAAACGACTGTATTTAAAATTTGTACACAACACTGTACGAATTATCTCCCTTTCACGAAAGTAAAATCTAATCGATAAACAGTTTTAAAATATGACACAATTGCCTCAACATCAAAATACGTTCTCATAACCTTCAAAATAAATTTAAATTTCCGTAGATTTCACGAAGAATTAATTAAACAACCTGCCGTTGCTGTTCATTTCATAAAAAGTTATGATTTTACATCATAGGACGCAAACTTCTCGAACTACTTTTTATTGTAAACATGAGATCAGTTCGCCAAATTGCAGAAATTATTAGATGCATCCCGTCGCAATATTTTACTAGATTCCGAAATGTATTCCGAAAATTTATTCCAAATGTGCATATGTAACCAAATGCATTACCCGTCTCGGAATACATATCTCACGATAAAACAGATATACTTCTTTCACGCTCATTTACCAGGCGCACTATTTCCAGGTGTACTCATACAGGGATTTATCAGGGTCTTTTGGGAAAAGGCCCTAAACTAAAAATTGGGAAAAACTATCAACTTTTTGCTCATTTTGGAAAAACTTTGACATCATTTTTGATGCCATTAATGATTAAATCTAATGCTTTTAGTGTATTGAGTTGATTGAAGATTGAGAAAAGCAGCCACACTTATGGCCAGACTTGAGCTATGAATCTGGTACAATTTTCTAATTGGGAATTTTTTCAGCCCATTTTGGGAAAAAATTGATGTTTTTTCCATTGGGAATGGGGCCGAATTTCGGCCCTAAAAAGGCCCTTGATAAATCCCTGTCATATCTTATAATTTCATAGCAAAGAAGCTCGATATCTTGGAAGAAAGTGACAGCAATGTACACGCGTTCACTATCGTGAACGCTGTACAATTATCTAGAGCTCTGGGTTTTACTCGCATTGTACAGCCCTGCAATTATTTCAAATTTGTGGAAACCTAGGACAAGTCTGTTTTGCCAAAGGACATCCAACTTTTTTTTCTACAGTGCTTACGGCAGTAGCGGATCATTAGTGCAATATTCACTGCTCTCCGAGAAAAACATCACTGCCGATTGTAAGTTTTTGGTACTATCAATTGACATTTCTCCACGCTTTCAATTTATCATTAGATGATAAAAATCGGCCGATTATAAGTATGGGCAATCCACGCATTTTGTATCCCATGTATTTACGTCAGTAACAAATCAATTTGTGAGTAGCGGATCACGCCACCTAGTGTCAAGAAAACGAAAGGAGATTAACTCAAAACATGATTAGTTTGAGTTTCCATCATTCAATTGTAAAAATACAAATCATGAAACAATATTAGAGTTTTAATCGTAATATCAACAAATGTCATGATTAAAATAAATAACAAAAAACAAATCATCGCAATGACCCTGATAAATTAAGTCAATCAACATTACTGAATTATAAAAGCAGTAAACGGCGAAGGAAATAAAATAAAATAATTGTACCTTATAAGTTATAAATATTATGACATACTCTTGTCCATGAAGATTTTATTTTGACAAGAACAGTATATGCATACAATGATACTTGTTGGTATTGTACACTGTACATCATAGGTCCAAAATTGTTACCAGACAAAAATATAGAACGGAATAAAACTGTCTTAAACACAAAATACAGGGTTGGATATTAAGGGTCATCTAAGTAGGAAAATTCAAGTGAAAACCATTTGGTTGAAAAGCGTGAAAGAGGGGTATAATTATGAAATTACCCACACAAGTGTGAAGATTTATAAATAAAAATAAAATAGGAATTGATAATTTAAGAGTTTATAAAATATTTGTTGCATTTTTTAAAGAAAATTGTGCAAAAATACACGTGTTGGGACAAAAAGCTTACACCTTGTATAAAATATTAATTTCTAAAAATGAAAAGATATTAAGATAGTCAACGTCATAGAGCAGTGCAAAGGGGCCAGAGTTTGTTAAAGATATACGAGGTTTTTGAAAACTCGACAATTTACGGTTGAGGTTATCTACAATTTATTTTTCTTTTAAAAATGCGTGTTCCAGGCGTGATATTTATATTCTAAGGCCACTAAAAATCCAAAATAAAACAGGTCACTAAAAGTGCACGGTCACAAAATACTGTTCTATTTGAATTGAGGTGAATATTGTTTGGTTTCAACAATAGCGAACTATATAAAGCTGAATATGCCTCAACAATAATCAAGTAATATACAAGCTTAGCATTTATAATCTTCCCTTGGATCGTTGGTAGCCTTAGAATATGAACTATCACGCCTGGTACACGCATTTTTGAAAGGAAAACAAATCATAGAAAACCTCCACCGTAAATTGTCAAGTTTTCAAAAACTCCGTATTTCTTTAACAAACTCTGCCCCCTTTGCACTGCTCTATGACGTTGACTATCTTAATATCTTTTCATTTTTAGAAATTAATATTTTATACAAGGTGTAAGCTTTTTGCCCCAACACGTGTAGTTTTGCACAATTTTCTTTTAAAAATGCAACAAATATTTTATAAACTCTTAAATTATCAATTCCTATTTTATTTTTATTTGTAAATCTTCACACTTGTGAAGGTAATTTCATAATTATACCCCTCTTTCACGCTTTTCAACCAAATGGTTTTCACTTGAATTTTCCTACTTAAATGACCCTTAATGTATTTATTCAATATGTTCTAATCTCATACAGATTATCCTTCAAGCATGACAATTATGGCTTCTTTAAAATGCCCATTGATCTGGACTTATCATATGATAAATAAGATAGTGGCATGGCATGACAATGCCCCTATCTTTCTCATGGGGTACTGGCCATGGAGAGAAGCTAGGCACTGGTTCTCCAATAGCCTCTGCATAACTGAACCCACCAGAATCTATTATTTTTCTGAAAGCACCAGACAGCCCCATGGGTACATGCCATAATTTTCTTAGCCTTTCGAGAGGTCCCCTGTAGACAGCAGCTGATCCGTTATTGCCGTAATTGCACCCTGCATAAACTGGTTTATTTTTTATTGTCATGAACTGTAAAGCTCAATAAAGGTTTATGTTGTGAAAGAAGACATTTTAACGAGTGTAAAGAGCTATTGTAATCATTTCAAATTACCTTTGAAAGTATTGAACACGTTGGTCAAATCGAAAGTTAGGTTTTGAAAATCACATCCATGTCGCTGAGACGCTTGTGACATTCGCATTAAAAAGCCGAGAATTTAAACAATAGGACATTTATCAACACAAATGAAATGTAGAATTGAGTAAAAATACCAGCTTTACAGAAATACAGGGCTCAAAGTGACTTTTTGATTCTAGGAGCCAGGCTGGCTCCTTATATGAAAATATTAGGCGCCAATTAAAACTTTTAAGTGCCAATTGAGACTTTTAGCAGTTTTGGCACCGGCAAGAAAATTAATGTGAATTTATCCTAAAAATAATCTGAAAACGCTTTGTGTACTGTATAATATCAAACATTTATTATCAATCAATCATCAGGCAATGGATCAGGCCTTAGATAGAATTTTTAATTCCACTTGGCACAGTGCCTAGTTGAATAAGAAAACCACTCGGCACTTGGAAATTAACATGGCACAGTCACCACAAGTGTAAAAGATAATATCATACTGACTGACAAATATTTAAACACTCGGAACATCGGTTGGATTTTACGTTACACTAAGTGACTTCCGAATGCGAAACAGTTTGCACATATGATGCAAACGTTCAAATGATTTTGTTGATTCACGCTTGTAACAGTACAAAGGGGCCCGGATCGTTACAATTTACCTCCTTATACACAATTTTCCGACCTACACTAAATTGTTTGTTGTTTATTAATTGTAACAAGCCCATGATGTATATGTGTGATAAATTTAACTCGGCACCGTGACGAGTGCAATAACAACATCACTCGTCCCAGTACACATTTCACTCGTCAGGACGAGTGGACGAGTGAATAATCGAAGCCCTGTGGATATATTGCCTGCTTTTCCGGAGTATCACATGTACTTGCCTTGAAAAAGCTTATCAATACACATTGACAGCCACTTCCCAGCCGTAATTACTGTTCTATTCAGTACACTTTTGACATTTCGTATATACATATAGAAAGATTCCCTCTATAAGTCACAAAGCCGTCTGAGGAGTGCCGGAAACACTTTATCAAGATGTAAAAAACAAATAGAAAAACGGAATCTGCCATGATCCAAAATTTTGAACCTCCTGAAGAGCAGTCGCCAAATTGGCGACTTATGAGTAAAATTTGGTCGCCAATGGAAAATTTTGGTCGCCATGGCTCCTAATTTAGTCGCAACTTTGAGCCCTGAAATATATCCGAGTTTTATTGGTATCTCGTAATAATATGGAAAAAATTTACTTTATTCTAAAAAATGATCTGCTACTGACTGAGATCCGCTACTGCCGTAAGCATTGTACTTGTCTGATGGGACGAGTTTGTAAAACAGTTAATGTAGAGCCCCGACGTGGGGTCCAATTTGATGAAAGTGGGGGCGAATTAACCTGATATGATTATTAAATACGGTTTTAGATCCGCCATTTTGTTTTCATCAAACAGTCTGTTTTTTGCAGTTCATCATGATCAAAGATCCATCATCAATCAGACAGCCACTTTTTGTAAAAAATATCAATAAAATTTTGTTTTAATTCAGAATTGGACTTTGTAATCCTATTCAATCAATGAATTAACATGCATATGGTTACACAGGTATAAAAAATATTAGGTAATAACATGGGCCAATATTTATTCTACTACTCAGAGACACTTTAATTTTGGAAGCATCTTTTTGAGTAATTGTTTATACGGAGGCAAAATCATTCCAATGAATTTTGGACAGCACATATCACGTGTCACACTGCACATAAATATCAGAATAGAAACACGAGACTGTGACGTCCACACTTGGACATGACTACCCACCAACCACCACATCCAAACTTTGGAACCAGTTCAGAAGTTCATTATCCAGTATCATGAATATTGGGCCTGTCGTGGCGTTAAAAAAATAAATTATTCAGAAACATGTTGACTTTCTACATAAACGAACAGATGAAAAGTAAATTAGTTGTGTTCGACACATTTCAACAGCGTTTACGATAAAATAAAGAAAGATATTGGTAATGTATCCTCGAACAATGATCATATTTTTGGTATACAACAATACGTTTACATTTATTGTGGCAACTCGTGCTTTCGGCAAATAAAAATGGCCGCCATCAAAAATGTACGAAATGGTCTTTCAATCTCAAAATGTCGTACATCAAAGACGACAATGTATGGGATAATTTTCATGAGTTTAAATAGTTGTTGTGATTTGGGTAGAAAATTGTGTCAAAATTATACATTAGATTTAAAATATTCCCGATTTTTCACAAACCGGCACTCACGTGTTTTCTATCTGAGGCTGTAATGGAAGAGAGGCACTACGCATGCGCCCCACGTAAAACACTTTGTTGTCAGAGAGGTTACGAATAAACTGGACAGGGTTCTCTATTTATGACGTCATTTCGAAGACCACACGAAAAGAGGAAAAGTTCACGAACGTACGTACTAGTTCGACTGCCCACTGAAAGAAATCAAGGTAACCCATTCATAAAAAACATAAACAAATAAAAATTATATACATAATTATAGAACCATGTAGATTAAATAAAATCAGCGACATTTAATACTGTATTGAATGTCGCTGGTTAAACAAAAGACAGACATAACATTACTTTACCAAATTATCTCTACAGATAAAAGTGTATGGCGGGTTTGATGGGATTGAACCGTTTTGGTTTTTGAAAAATAAAGTTTAAATATTCTTGCACTTAAATAATAAAAAAAACCAGCAATATTTTATGTGAAGTATGAGATTTTGGTTCATTCAAAGGTCTATTTTCCAGGCATTTTATTAGTAAACCTAAATATTATGCTTATAATAAATATGATAAGGGGGGGGGGGGGGGGGGTCCTGTCTTTGATAATTATCGGAAGACCAACTTGATATTGTTCCTGAAAATATTTTCAAAACGCAATCTTGACGAGGTTTTAAAAAATTTACCCTCTTGGGAGAAAATGGTTTTTTTAAAAAAAAAAAATAGGCGGCGGGAAAATTAAACTGACCGGCACTGACTAAAATTTTAACATCCGATGATCGTATTAGCTCAATGAGTCGCGAGGATGGTTTGTAATGTGTACGACATTGGTTCAAATCAAATTCATCTAGATATTTGTTTTATAAATTTTTTATCTCCATGCAAATACTACTGTTAAATCTTGCCGTTTTTAATTACAAATATGTCACGGTTTTAAAAGAATGATCATTTCCTTTTTCAAAACACCTTTTTACTTGCAGATCAAGTCAGGTTATATTTTTATACAATAAATCTACACATATATCACCCGTGAATTCTTATCGAAGCAATATATGTTAGTTAATGCTTTATTATTATAGTTTTCAGTTTATTGTATAAATAAAGATGAAATATTAAGATTGTGGATGTTACGGTTTGTTCATTACCCTTGGTCCAGGCGCTTGTTGTAATAATAATAACTATAGTGTAGAAAACTTCAAAACAGGTATTTTGGTAAAACATCTTTTTTCAAAGTGAATATTAAAACCCAATGCACCACTTTTCATGAAATATTTTGCCGCATCAAATCATGTAATTTCAGAATTTTTGGTAGAAAAACAAAGAGTTGTTTAAGTAATCATTACTAATTTCAAATGCCTCTTTCAGTGACTGATTTAAGATTTTAAGAATGAAAGAGAGAGACCTATTGACTGATGTGACCCCCATATGTTAATACCGTATAACAACCAATCGGGGCTCTGCCCTAGATCCCTCTTCTCTGGAGGCTCGCACCTTCGGCGCTTGCACCTAGCATTGGTATAATTCTCACCCCCTTTCTTACCTGACCCATTATGCAGATTAAAATTAAACATGTTTGGAAACAATAATTGTTCCATGTGAATCCATATAAAAATTCCTTTATTTATACAATGCACTACAACTCTATTTTAGCACGCATTTTTACTATAAATAGCACAGTGTTAACATTGTATACAAACCCATCTATGACCTTTATACATCTATTGTACCCGAGAAAGAAAGCTAAAATGCATATGAAACGACAAAATGGCATGTTGCCCATTTTGCATTTGACCTATAACCTGTCCTGTTGGCTGTTTGAAACTTTGTCTACCTTCCCACCACAAAGCATGGTAAACAAGAGCAAAATTTTAATGATAGTTTCTTAAACAGCTTTTTTCCTTTAGTTTTCAAAATTTTTAAATGTATATAGTCTGGAAGCGTGTGGCCTAGTGGTTAGGGCGTTGGGCTCATGATTCGTAGGTCGTGGGTTCGATCCCTGGACCGGGCGATGTGTTGTGTCCTTGAGCAAGACACTTAATTTCACGTTGTTCCAGTTCACTCAGCTGAAAAATAAATGAGTACCAGCAAAATGCTGGGGGTTAACCCTGCGATGGACCGGCGTCCCATTCAGGGGAGTCTTGTACTCTCAGTCGCTTAACGCCACCGAAACCGGGATAAGCTCCGGCCTGATGGGCCTAATGGCTCGGGACAGACTTTAACTTTAATATAGTCTGGTGCGGCAAAAAATTGGAAAATACTGATATGTGACATTAATTTATGACTTCAATAAGAAAAAAGATATATTACTAAAATACCTTTTTTGAACTTGTTATCTGCACTATAGAGATTGTAACTGGGATTTTTCAGGGTTTTCAACCGTCTCAGAATATTAGTCAGGGGGCAGATCCCAAAAATTTGACACCCCCTAAACTTTTTTTGTGGCCGCCATTTTTAATGATGGCCGACGTATAATTATCGCACTGCATTTAAATCAAATACAACATAGGATGTCATTATTTTATGACAACAAACCAATGTATTGTATTTAATGTATATGTATTTAGTTAGCCTTAGTATGTTTCCACCTTGACTTTTTCCGTTAAATGAAAATATGGCTGCCAAATCCAAGATGGCCACCAAAAAAAAAAAACAATTCTTACATTGAAATTCAATTTCTTTTGAGTTGAAATATGGTATTTGATCAATTAAATATTTATACTAATTTTTTATGAACAAACTATGGTTGTTAAATTTAATATGTCCGCCATTTTCAAGATGGCCGATTTACAATCGTCGCGCTGCATTTTAAATCAAATTCAACAAAGGATTGCATTTAAGCCGAAATGTTTTTCAAGTTTTCAATAAAGATAATTTGAATCAATTTAATAGCTATGACTTTTGACGTTTGCAATAAAAAATAGTCATCTCACTCATTCCAACATTCAAAGAGATTCAACAGCAACGTGATTAAAGTCTGTTTACAACCAATTAGTCTCTTGGTTTTTGTCCCTTTTTATGGGGTTAACGTGTGAATTCATAAAAATCATAGCTTTTTGCATTGTGAAAACAAGCCTATGCCGTAATGTGGCCTGTTGTAACGGGTGTCTAATCTACTCTCTTTACTTCATATTAAAACTTTTTAATATCCCCTTCGATATCGCTATGTAAATTATTTTAGCGCCATTTTCCTAACCTTTGCGGCGATACCAAAAACAGGAGTGTGAGGGTTTTTCATATGCTAATCAGTTTCTGTTACGGGTCATTTACACAATCGATTCTACGGAGATAGTCACCCCCAACCACGTGTATATATTGATATCCCAACCAGTTTTTCGAAACTTTTTTTGAGTTAATGTCTCTAAAAATCTACACAGTTGTTGATTTATCCTTATTATTTAATTCATATTTTCTGCTACAACGATCAGAAATATTCGTAACATACGCCTCTAATTATAACCCGGTTACCAAATTGCTAAAGTCAAAGTTGACCGACTTTTACAACACGCGTACACCTGATCATGAACAGATGAATACGGTAGTTCTTACCAACCACCAAGTAGATTTGACAAAGTTACTCGATTGCAGTATTTCTAATTATCCGTATACACGATTTATTAAGTTTAATTAGTTACCTTAATTTACCATTTAAGAATAATGGTACAACGAGAGAGAGAGAGAGAGAGAGAGAGAGAGAGAGAGAGAACATTGTCTCAAATAATGATTTGCATGTGAATTGTTTTAAGTTTGTCAAGGTTAAGTATCACCTTTCTTAAATGAATTTAAGTAAGAATTATGGTACAACGAGAGAGAGAGAGAGAGAGAGAGAGAGAGAGAGAGAGAGAGAGAGAGAGAGAGAGAGAGAGAACGTGGTCTCAAATAATAATTTGCACGCGAATTGATGATCTTGAATTTCATATACTAAGTATAAAATCTAAACGACGCTCACGCTGTGTAACAACTCCTAATGAAGTCCACAGAATGGGGCTCCAGACGAGGAGACTTGAATAAATAAATAAATAAATAAATAAATAAATAAATAAATAAATATTATTATTTTTGGGCACCTTATTACATGCATGGTAATGCACGCAAGATTAAAATATTGTAAAATGCAAAACAATAGCAGGGTGTTGCTAATGTCATTTACATGTAGCAATGAAAGTCACGGGGTCCTTCGGAAAAGACCTGATAAACCAATGCATCACATGATAACAATGTATCACAGAAAGTATGGCTCGTTGGAGACCCTCCCTGTACACTGTACGCACCTCAAAGGTAAAAACTTCAAATATTTCATCTTTAGCTGGTGACGTCTCGATATAAGTAAATATTCTTGACTAGATCTAAAAAAACATTTAACAAACCAATCAATCAATCAATCAATCAATCAATCAATCAATCAATCAATCAAGTTGCATCCGTAAAATTCTTAGATTACAATTACTTAAACAATAGTTCTCGATTGGTACCTTTTATGCCTCCCCAAAAAGAGTTAAAACTATAACGGTCTTTGGAGAGACAAATACCTCCCTTTCCCAACATCCAGACGGACGAACGGACGGACAGACGGACAATAACTTTGGTTTGATTAAAATCCATTCTTAACCATGGAAGCTACATATGTAAAGCTTACACGATATTTTGACGGACCGACGGACGGACAGGGTGATTCGTATAAATACCCCCTAACAGTGGCGTAGCGTACATATATGCTTGTATGCTTGAGCATACACTAAAATTTAGCCTTCAAAAATCTAGAAAAGTTAAAAAAAAATTCCGTCTTGTTTTATTTTAATCTGAAATTCTTTGATGATCTGTCTCAATAAAATATGAGCTAAAATAAAAGACAGAAATTTGTAACTGAAAAAGCATATGTACTCGGCAACACAGGCATAATCAACTCCGGAACACTCCCGCTGTCGATACCTATCTGACTATTAACATGTTACTATTATATCCTGATTGACCAACTTTACACATGGTAAATATTCATTATGGCATCCAGAAAAATCAGTGAATTCTTCAACAAACAGAATACGCAAAGTTCAAGTCCAACAGAACCCAAACAAGGCCCTATTTCTGGCCCCAGTAAAACAGTTGAATCAGACCCGGGTCCGCCTTATATAGACATGGCCATCGGCCAAGAAAAAGTCCGACAGTTAGAACAGGAAACGAAATTAAAATTGCTGCAAACTCGATGGAAAATTCCCATGTTTAGCTTTACCAATCGCAAAATTTATGGGAGAGAGAGAAAATTTAACAATAGCTGGTTAAATGACCACGTCTGGATGAGATATTCTGTATCGGAGGATTCGGTATATTGTGTTTGGTGTGTGTTGTTTGGAGCCACGCGTGAAAAGACTAGACTCTTTGTTACACCGGGAGTGTATGATTGGGTAAACTTTTCTAATTTGGTTAAACGTCATGAGAATTCTGAAAACCACAAATCAAGTAAAACCCTGGCGGATAATTTCATAGATGTTTCGACTGGAAAAGAAGATTCAATTCTTTCAAAAATTTCAGCAACTCACAAGATTGACGTCGCAAACACCCGTCATATTGTTAGACGAATTATCGAAGTGCTTCTGCTATGTGGTAGGCAGAATATTGCTATTCGTGGTCATACAGAGCAGACAAGTAACTTTACTGCTATCTTAACCATGCTAAGCAAAGAAGATATCATTCTGAATGACCACTTGGAAAACCCTAATGTTCAGTTTAAATATACATCTCCGGATATTCAAAACGAACTACTGAATATTTGTGCAGAGCAAATACTCACGAAAATATCTGAACGCATCCAACAGTCACGTTATTTTGCCGTTTTAGCTGATGAGTGCACAGATAGTTCCACGAATGAACACTTTCAATTTGTATCAGGTATCTTGTTCATGAAGGTCCTGAAGTTTCAGTTAAAGAAGATTTTCTGTGTTTCGTAAATGTCGACAACACAAAGGGTGAAACCATTGCTAGACATATTTTGGAAGTGTTGGAACAAAACGGGTTGGATGTTAATAAACTTCGCGCCCAGGGATATGATGGAGCAGCGAATATGTCTGGAAAGTTCAGAGAGGCCCAAGCAATTATCAGAGAAACGGCACCATACGCCAGCTACGTTCATTGTAAATCACATCAATTAAACTTAGCGCTGGTACACTCTTCTTCATTGCCTTGCGTCCGAACAGTAATGGCAACTGTACAAGACATTGCGTTTTCATTTGACTATTCGGCGAAGCGTCTAGGCAAATTCAAGAGCGATCTTTCCACAAACGAAAATGCACAACAAGAAATGGAGAAAAGAACTAAATTAAGAACACTTTGTGAAACTAGGTGGTCTAGCAGGGCAGACGCGCTTAAAACTTTTAAGGCATCGTTCGCGGTTGTTGTCAGCAGCCTTGATTTCTTAAAAGATGACGGTGATGACAAGGCGGGTGTGCGATTGAGTTCAATTTTGCGGTTTGATTTCATAATAGGATTGGTTGTTTCACAGCATATCCTGAGTAGCACAGTTGCGTTATCAGACTTTCTTCAGAGACCTCAGTGTAACCGTTTAGAGGCAGTGAGAGAAGGTAAGGTAATAATTCGAATGTTACAAAACGAACGTGCTGATGACAGTGTGTGGGACGCCCTGTACGATGAAGCTGTGAACCTAGCTGCCGAATATGAAATTACACCGTCAGCTCCAAGAAGGGCAGGGCGACAACGCCATCGTGCAAACCCCGATGTCAATGATCCCAAACAGTACTGGAAAATTACGCTTTATCTCGCTTTTCTGGATCATTTAATATCAGAACTGGAAACGAGGTTAATAGAAAGTGAAGGTCGATTCAAAGCTGAGGCCCTTCTTCCTACTAACATTACAAGGGAAGTTACTGACGAAGTTATTCAAAATATATACGATGCATATACATACGACGCCGATCTTACTGAGCCCGATGTGTATCGTCAGGAAGTACAACGCTGGAGGGTTCAGTGGTCATTACTTCCTGCAGAACAGAAACCAAATGATGACGTAGCCACATGTCTGAACCAGATAGATCCCCAGATGTATCCAAACATCCATAGTATATTTTTATTGTTACTCACAATGCCAGTATCGACTGCAACTGCAGAAAGATCTTTCAGCAGTATGAAGAGGGTAAAAACTTACCTTCGTTCAACAATGAGGACAGAGAGATTGTCATCACTTGCAACTTTACATATTCATAGAGATGAGGATGTAAATATTGAGAAAGTTGTCAACACTTTTGCACATGCGAAATCTTTCAAAAGATTGAATAGATTTACATGAATCACTGACTAATGTAACTTCAGACAGATATTCCATATAGACTGCTGTACTGTTTACTATTTTAGCTAGCCTATAAAGTTGAAATAAATTATCAGAATTGTGTTTTATTCATACATTAAATAAGTTTAATGAAAGGTAGGGTTCTCAGAAATTAGATTAATGACAAGAACCAGTATAGGTCCTTATTGAATTATTTGAGTTGTTCATATGGTCGGTCGCCATGGAATCCAAAATGACTCGCATTTATTTTCACATTTGTTCTTAAAACATTATAAAAACACAGACCATGGGATGTAGTGAACATTTTTTTCAAAAATATATCTTTATTGGTAAAATATTCAAAAAAATGACATGAATGACATTATTTAGGCTAACAATGCAGAATGTTAATACAAATTATCAGCAAAATCTTCCGTTTTTTTAAGTAAAAGTGGTCAAATAATTAACTCCCCAGAGAGCAGGAGGACGCGTTTCTGACTTCTTAAAATAAAATTTTCCAGGGGGAGCATGCCCCCGGACCCCCTAGTGTTTCGGGGACTTCGTCCCCTCAATTCAGGCCCTTCGGGCCTGCACACAATTTAGACAGCCGTTAAGCATACATGTCATGTGCTACTTTTGAATTTTTATGAAATAATACAATTCAAAAGTAGCACATGACAATTAGTAAATAAAAAAAATTAAAAAAGTTAATAGTATATTTTTTTTAGTCCGTATTTTGTTGTTTTGGGGAATTAGCTGGTAGTCTGTAGCTGTAATTAAAAAAACTAGAAGTCCAAGATAAAGTTCACTGTCTTGTATTGTAAATATTCGTTAACATAAAATATATATAACAAACTATATGGTGAATACAATAAATACGGTAATTCCGTATAATGTCCAAAAGGCACACAAATTTGCGAAATTATATAAAATATATATACGAAATAAACGGTTTTCCGTTTTAATTAAAAACTTCAGTCACTTAGCCGGGCTCCGACTAGACTGCCGAAGCAGTGCCAAAATTCACTTTACGTGAAATTCGAAAATAACTTTTAACCAATTAAATTACAGAAAAAAATGTGAACATCCAATGAAATTACGCGACTTAACAATATTGTCGCTAGGTATTACCTGGGAGGATTGTCCTGAGAAAAAAAAATAATTATTAAGTTAAGCTGGTCGATATAAGTGTTAATTACGTCCTTTTTAGAGACCGAGATTATCCATTAGTTGTTTAAACAATATCCTTAATTAAGAAAATGTCGAAAATGTAGAATGAGTAATCTCGAGGTGTCACTCAATCTAAAGCCGACTTGTTACATAAAACGCTTATTGAATAAATCTTTATACAAATAATGCAATTAATAAAAAAAGATTAATTGTAGAAAATAAGTTTTAAAGTAAAAGTAAAACTTTAGGTAATAATAAAATCAAAATAATCCTTATTTGATTAAAAATGTCAAATCAAAAGTTTTGAATTTTTATGAAATAATACAATTCAAAAGTAGCACATGACAATTCCTCCCTTCTCCGGGTAAGTTTCGTCCCGAAACTTTAAAAAGAACACTATACTGTTAGTTATAGTTAAGGTATTATCTTAAAAAGCGATAATGAAACAATTTGTATTGTGTAAATATATCATTAAAACATACTTGGTTTTTTGTTCGAAAAAATACAAATAAATAAAATTGATTCATAAAATGAAGAGTGCAGTTATAATTGTACCAATTTAATATTTTTCGCTAAATCAGCACAATGACTCTATTGGTCTTTCTTGCCGAAAAGCAAACAACATAAAAATCATCACTTATAAGTTTCCGCTTTTAAATGTTGCTTGAAAAATAATATATATTGATACAAGAAAATTACACAGAGATATAAGTTAAACTTTGTTCAACTTTAAAGAAAAAGGAAAATCAAGATTTATATTTTTGGTAAGATTTGTCAAAATTGAAATTGAATGTATAATAAACATTGAAAGTATACATTTACTAAATCTTATTTTGATGAGATCATCAATTATTATATTCCTATGTTTTAAAATACTTTTAAAATGACTCTAGGGACATGACTATATGTCTTTCGTCTCCATTGGCCTTTCTTTATAAAGTATTACAACAAGAGAACACATTACTTATAAGTTTTCCGCATTTCAAATGTTGCTTAAAACATAAAACAAAATATATTTAAAATTCAATCTCAACACGACACACAATAAATGCATACACAACGTCCGAAATATTGTTATATTTTCTATAGAAAAAAAAATAACGAAAAAAAGTTTCCACTTAAACAAAAACGATAATAAAGTAAAAAGTCTATATTTTAGATCCTCGTCTGTGTCCTCTATATGTGTTTGATTGTCCTCTTCTTCTACGACATTCTTTGTTGTCCATATAATGGTATTGTCCGGAATAAGAAGGTCCCACTTTATTTGTATTACATCGGCATTTGGTATTGCTAAGTTCATTTTCTAACTGTTTGACACGCGCGTCTTTTTGTCGGAGGTCATTGTGTAGATCAGGGAGCCTTTCTTGTAAGTCTTCTACATATGGAGGAAATTCTAACAACACGCGATTTCTTTTATTTTCAATCGTAAGAGCGTCGTGTTTTTCCGTGAGCTCACAGAGTTTCTTATCTTTAATAATTAATTCATCATTTAAAACTGAACACAATTGGTCCGAATAGCGAGTTTTCTCTTCTAAATTTTGAATTTCAACCTTTAGTTCCTGTATAATAGAGTCCTGAATAATTTTCTGCTTATTGATTTTTGCATTTTCATTCTTTAATTCTGTAATTTCACTGCTCAAATCAAAATTTTCGTCCCGTGTTAAATGTAGTTTTTGAACTAGAATATCATTTTCTTTTTCCATGTGACGTTTTTGACTTGAAGGTCCGAAACGACTTGTTTTAGATTATTGACTTCCTGGTATGTATGGGAATAAAAATGAGAAATTATTTTACTTAGCTCACTTGCATCAAGTGTATTAAACGGTAATTCCGTCACTAAACATTTCCTGGCGATAAATTCCTGAAGTCTTTGATGGTCCCTGATCTTTTTCTTCTCCGACTTTGCTTTGGTTATCATGGACTTCTTAGAGTGACAAACTTTTCCGTAATGTCCATATCCAGCACATTTATAACATTTTCGTTTTTCTGCTGGACATCTTGTTGCATAATGGGTATTTCCACATTGAAGACATCCTGATTCCGTTCTGAATTGCATTTTAGAGGTACCAAAATCTTGTATTGAAATTTGAAACAGAAAATATTTCAAATTTCACCACATTCTCACCAGTAAATAAAAAAAAATTAAAAATTAATAGTATATATTTCTTTTAGTCCGTATTTTGTTGTTTTGGGGAATTAGCTGGTAGTCTGTAGTTGTAGTTAAAAAAAACTAGAAGTCCATGATAAAGTTCACTGTCTTGTATTGTAAATATTCGTTAACATAAAATATATATAACAAACTATATGGTGAATACAATAAATACGGTAATTCCGTATAATGTCCAAAAGGCACACAAATTTGCGAAATTATATAAAATATATATACGAAATAAACGGTTTTCCGTTTTAATTAAAAACTTCAGTCACTTAGCCGGGCTCCGACTAGACTGCCGAAGCAGTGCCAAAATTCACTTTACGCGAAATTCGAAAATAACTTTTAACCAATTAAATTACAGAAAAAAATGTGAACATCCAATGAAATTACGCGACTTAACAATATTGTCGCTAGGTATTACCTGGGAGGATTGTCCTGAGAAAAAAATAATTATTAAGTTAAGCTGGTCGATATAAGTGTTAATTACGTCCTTTTTAGAGACCGAGATTATCCATTAGTTGTTTAAACAATATCCTTAATTAAGAAAATGTCGAAAATGTAGAATGAGTAATCTCGAGGTGTCACTCAATCTAAAGCCGACTTGTTACATAAAACGCTTATTGAATAAATCTTTATACAAATAATGCAATTAATAAAAAAAGATTAATTGTAGAAAATAAGTTTTAAAGTAAAAGTAAAACTTTAGGTAATAATAAAATCAAAATAATCCTTATTTGATTAAAAATGTCAAATCAAAAGTTTTGAATTTTTATGAAATAATACAATTCAAAAGTAGCACATGACATACACAATGATTTTTCGTTTGCTACGCCACTGCCTAAACATTTTTGCGGGGTATGGTACGGTTAGACAAAGCACACGATGTATGTGCCTGAATGTACGTTGCTATTGCTAGTTGGTCTAAATCAAAGTCGTAAAATTTTGAGACTTTTTTTTGGTAATATCAAAAAGTCTCCTCGTCTTGAGCCCCAATCTGTGGACTTCATTAGGCGTCGAAATTGTCAACGCCTAATGAAGTCCGGACTTCATTAGGCGCCGGACTTCATTAGGAGTTGTTACAACGCTGTGACACAGATAAGTTGGTTTGAGCGTCATTTTAGCGTTCAATTGAAGACTGTTGAAATCACGTTCGTGCGACCTATTCGTACCATTTAAAAAAAGATTTTCCCAGATAACATAATCAGTTGAAAGCAGACCAAACAAAATGAAGAGAAGTAAATCTTCCGATTTAGAAAAGGGACAAAGTAAAGTGACAAAGTATTTTTCTAAATCGAAAAATGTTTCATCCGCTAGTCCCGTCACAAGTATTGATGAGCACCTCGTAGAAAAGCAAAGTTCATCAGAGTCCATCAGTCTTGAACAAGATGCTGCTCAAAGCATCGATATCGCAGATAGCGATATTGCATCTGTTAGCCCCCCTACATTGGAATCAGAGTCCGTCAGTCTTGAAAATGATGCCACTGAACGCATCGGTGTTGCAGATAGTGATGTTGCATCTGTTAGCCCCCCTTCATTGGAATCGGAGTCCAAATCTGCTCAACCCAGAAACTTAGATATGGCATTGCATAAAACAAATGTTGATGACAAACAGAAGCTTTTCCTGTTAAAACACAATTGGGTCATTCCAACATCGTATGTTTTCCCATTAGAAAAATTCGCGGGACAAATAGGGGATTTAACAAAACATGGTTAGACAAATACCCTTAACTCAGGTATTCAGAATCTGAAGATGGTCTGTATTGTATATACTGTGTTCTGTTTAACAGTACAGAAAACGCATTTGTTCGGGACCCTGTGCATGACTGGGCAAACTTGGGAACTCTAATTAAACGTCATTTAAAGCAACCTGGTCATGGAAACTGTGTAGAAAGCAGCGAAAATTTTGCGTCCGTTGCTGAGGGCAAAAAGGAAGATGTTGTTTCGATGCTGAGTACCTCTTTCCAGCATAAAATTTCAAGAAACCGCGATATACTAAAGAGCATCTTGAAAACTATCTATCTGTGTGGAAAACAGAATACCACTCTCCGTGGTCATACGGAAGACAAGAGTAATTTCATTGCCCTGATTAAATTCAGAGCTGAAACTGATAAAGTTTTGGCTGATCATCTGAAGAATAGTCCCCCAAATGCGAGATATACAAAATGAGTTGATCAGTATTTGTGGACAACAAATACAGCAACGCATCGTTGATGAGTGTAATGCTGCTAATTGCTTTAGCATTATAGCAGACGAAACTACTGATGTTTCAACCACTGAGCAAGTCGCGTTATGCCTTCGTTATGTAGGTACTGATACCGAGGGAGCACTGAAAGTGGAAGAGGGGTTCGTCGGATTTGCAGAAACTTTCTGGGGTTCGAACACGCATTCAAGCTGAAATTACAGAGGCCCATTATGTACACTGCTATGCACATTGCTTGAATTTGGCTGTGGTAAAATCGTGTCAACTACCTATTATCCGTAATTCCGTTGATATTGTAAAGGATATTTCGTTTGCGTTTAGTTATTCTTCAAAACGAACAGGAAGGTTTAAAACAATGCTGGAGCAGGCTGACCCAGAACAGAGAGAGGCGCTGGACGGTCGGAGAAAAATTAAGGGCATGTGCGAAACCAGATGGTCTAGTAGGGCTGACGCTTTGAACACATTCAAATCACATTCCATCATTGTTGATACCTTAGACGACTTGGCGACCGATGGTGATAAAAATGCCAAACAATTGAAGCTTGCAATTCAAGATTTCGGGTTTATGGTTGCACTTGTTGTAGCAGAGCATGTTTTACAGTACAGTTTAGCTCTTTCTAACTTGCTACAGAGACCCACTCTTGACCTCGTAGAGGCTGCATCTGAGGCGAAGACCGTCATTGCAAGTTTCAGAAGAATCAGGCAGGATGACAATATTTGGCAAGAACTTTACATAGACATCCTAACGCTTGCCGAGAAACAAGATGTACAGCCAAGTAAGCCTAGGACGGCAGGTCGACAACAACATAGAAACAATATGCTGGCAGACACACGCGAGCAGTACTGGAGAAGGTCAGTTTTCTATCCAATGCTCGATCATATGGCCAATGAGATCGAAGAACGGATCGTAGTTCCCAGAGACAGGTTCCTTGCCCAATACTTGATTCCGTCTAGACTTAACTCGCTTACTCGCGATATGGAACCTGACGTTTTGCCCCATTCGTAGCAGACTTGCCACAAGGCGATTTAGCAACATCCCGAACGGAATTAGTCAGATGGAGGTGCAAGTGGGCGAATTCCAATGAGAAACCCAGTACATTGATTGAAACGCTACAACATGCTAAGCGTGAACTTTATCCCAACATCCATACAGCCGTGAAGATTCTTCTGACTATGCCAGTCACCTCTGCAACAGCGGAGCGGTCATTCAGTGCCCTGAAACGTGTAAAGACCTACCTTCGATCAACATTGGTAGAGGACAGGTTGAATGGCTTGTCACTGATGCATGTACATCCAGAAATCGAACTTGATTTTGACCAAGCCATCAATACTTTTGCATCAGATGGTAACCGCAAAATCCATCTTCTGTTCCCTTATTAAACCGGACGGTGGTTACAGTTTTGGAGTATTTTCCACATTGACCTGTCGCTGCTCAGGCCTATGTCTTATATTTGAAATTGTATTGTTGTATATAGCTTTGTGCCATAACGTCTTAACGACAGTTCTCAGAAAAACTCAGAAAAAGTAAAAAAAAGACAAAACGCAGAAAAAAAACTAAAAAAAAGGAAGTGTCTTGAAGCCATTTCCCAGAAAACAAAACTAAAAAAAAGTAAAAAAATAATAAAAAAATTGTTTAAAAAGGGAAAAAAAGAAAAAGAGAAAAAAGCTGGCTGTGATTCTTTGCTATCTGATATCCTTGTTTCCATGCATATTTTATATAACTAGCTCAATAGCTAAATGTGGGGATCAAATGCCGGGAGAGGGCCAAATTCATCCTCTGACATTCAAATTCTGCTCAGCTTCTGGGCAGCCCCCCAGACCCCCTGCTTACAAATTCAAAAATCTTGGCTACGCCGCTGCCTACACATAAACCAACTGATCCATGATAATATTTAAGTTAAAGTTCAATCTGACAGGTCAAGGAGTTGTTATTATTATTAGTAGTAGTAGAAGTAGTAGTAATAATATTATGAAACAATAGAGTCATGAGAGAAAACTGGAAAAAATTAAGTGTTGCTGTTGCTGCAAAAGATGGAACATCTAGTGCCTTTTGAAAGTCTAGTATAGAACCCCAACAATTATATTACAGTGGACAGAGACACGCTCACTATATACATACACTGGTTATTGTTGATAATTGCGGTATTCTGCGTTTTGTTAGAAGTTTACAAAACATAGAACGCAATTCGGAACTTCAATTTCCTGCCAAATGTTTAATTCTAGCAGCTAAGATTTTTCAAATTATTTGTATTCTTTAGTAACCCTTTACAAAAGATATTAAATAAATAGAAAAACTCAAAATATAAGACATAAACGTGAAACTTTCAACGAAGTTATAAATAATACTGAATGCAAGTTGAACATGCAATCCGGGAAATAAAAATCTACACTACTGTTGGAACACTTTGGAGATTGCCGAGACGTAAAGTTTCGTCCGTTGTTGACATTTTCAGCACTTTCTGTCCGATGTAAACGCCTCTTTCGTTTGTAAATGAAAACCTTACTTGTAAAACCAGTCTAACTTTTTTAAATTCCCGTTTTAAGGGTAAATATAGGTGGTCTCTAAAAGTTTGTCCAGGATCTTGAATTACAAAGGTTATATAAGAAAAGGCGGAGCTTTTTGGAATAGATCGTGTAAAACAAGTTTTGATATAATCCCTCGTTTAGTTCACATTCACGGTCATAGTCAGTGTAGACAGGTATGCTCCACGTGTTAAAAAGTATGTCTTTCCTATATATAGCGTCGATCTATTTCAACACACTTTATAAAGTCCAGTTAAAAGATCCCCTACACATTAAAATGCCAGTTTACCCCAATAGATGGGTCTTTTAACCGGATTATATATATAGCGCCAATTTATTTTATTCTAATGTTTTCAATGATTTTTATTCCGTTGCTTTCATGTTTATTTGATTGTTTTAAAGAGTTTTCTTATGGGAGAGGCATAATATCAAAAGGGGCATGTTTTTTTTTTTTTTTTTTTTTTTTTTTTTTTTTTGTGGGGGGGGGGGTATTTTAAAACTCAAAGACATGCGCATTTAAAAGTTTAAAAATGCCTGAACTAAAACACCCTCTATGTGTTAAAAAGTAATTTTTCCCTATAGATAGGGTCTTTATATAGCGCCGATCTATTTAACACAAAATTAGTACGTTCTGGTAGGGTACGTTATGGCATGGGTACGTTTTGTCCTGCACCCGTACAAGTCTATTTAACATTTAAATTGTTCAGTCATAAGTTTTCATGCTTGGGTGGACTTTTTTGACTGTCACTAATTGGATTAACCCATAGGTGAAAGCATTGGCTTGGTATAATTAAAGTGTCATAACCAGCTTGTGTCCATTCAGAATTTGATTACGCAATTAACACCCACCAACCATAAACATAAAGAAAACGAACACGTCTAGCATATCTACACAGATGACAGATTATTGGTACCAAATTCATCTAAATCCATCAAGCCGTTCCCGAGATCTGCATCAGCATATAATGATATGGTAGGTCTTGAGAGAATAACAATATTAACTAGAACTTGGATACCAGTTACGTATGATTCCCCACCATCCATAAATAAAATATGGCATATATCCGGTGAAAAGACCCTAGGGTCTTATTTCTTTTTCAGGTTTTTCAAACCGTCCCAGAATATAAAAGTGGTTTAATCTTGATGACTCAGACGCCTTCCTCTAAATTCTATCCACTAGATTAATTTATTCCGTATAATACACCTGAACTAACAAGACCCTCTACGTGTTAAAAAGTATGTCTTTTCCATAGATAGGGTCTTTTATATAGCAGCGATCTATTTAATTTGAAATGTTTTCAATGAGTTTTATTCCGTTGATTTCGAGTGTTTAAAGGGTTTTCATATGGGAGAACGGTTATTTTTGGGGGTATTTTAAAACGCAAAGAAATGTGCATTTATAAATGCCTGAACTAAAAAGACCCTCTGCGTATTAAAAAGTATGTTTTCCTTTAGATAGGATCTTTAAACCGGACTATATATATAGCGCCGATCTATTTCAACACAGTATATAAAGTCCGGTTAAAGGAAAACACGGGTATTTTTATATGAAGAGTGTCTATTAACCGGGCTATATATCTGTATATAGTGTGTTGAAATAGATCGGCGATGTATATGTAGTCCGGTTTAAAAGACCCTCTCTATTGAACCCCCCACCTTCAAGATAACGAAAATGAGCACGTCTTGATTATATACACAGACAACAGATTATTGGTAGCAAATTTCATCTTAATCCATCAAGCCGTTCCCGAGATATGCATCAGCATATGGTCTTGAGAGAATAATAATAATAATAAGAAACAAAACGAAAACAATATGATTCCCCACCTTCGGTGGTGGGGAATC
Source organism: Anadara kagoshimensis (assembly GCA_021292105.1). Taxonomy (NCBI): domain Eukaryota; kingdom Metazoa; phylum Mollusca; class Bivalvia; order Arcoida; family Arcidae; genus Anadara; species Anadara kagoshimensis. The sequence goes on along the minus strand of CM037870.1, from coordinate 53,760,122 downwards.
ATAATAACTAGAGATCGTAACTGGGATACCAGTAACGTATGATTCCCCGCCGTCCATAAGTAATATATGGCATATATCCGGTTAAAAGACCTTAGGGTCTTACTTCTTTTTCAGGGTTTTCAACCGTGCCAGACTATAAGAGTGTTGTTAATTTTGATCACTCAGACGCTTTACTGTTTCCATCCTATAAATTCCATACACGAGATTTATTCCGTATAATTAACCTGAACTAACATGAACCTCTACGCGTTAAAAGTATGTCTTTCCCATAGATAGGATCTTTTAACCGGACTGTATATATAGCGCCGATCTTTATAAAGTCCGGTTTAAAGATCCTCTACACATTAAAATGCCTGTTTTTCCCATAGATGGGCCATTTCACCGGGCTATATATATAGCGCCGATCTATTTTATTTCTAATGTTTTCAATGATTTTTATTCCGTTGATTTTAAGTTTACTCAATTGTTTCAAAGGGTTTTCTTATGGGAGAGCCATAATATCAAAAGGAGCATTTTAAAACACAAAGAAATGCGCATTTATAAATGTTTGGACTAAAAAGACCCTCTGTGTGTTAAAAAGTATGTTTTCCCCATAGATATGGTCTTAAACCGGACTATATATATAGCGCCGATCTATTTCAAAACACACGTTTTGTCCAAAAAATGGGTACCTTCTGGTAGGGTACGTTATGGGATGGGTACGTTTTGTCCTGCGGCCATACAGAATTTTTACTCATTTAAATTGTTCAGTGATAATATTTCATGCTCGAATGGACTTGTTTGACGGTCACTAATCGGATTAACTCATAGGCTTGGTATTACAATGTATTAAAGTGTTGTAACCAGCTTATGTCCATTCAGAATTTGTTTCCCCGGGTCATCAACGACGTATTTAATCACGCCATTTACACCCACCCACCTTTCAGATAAAGAGAAATTGAACATGTCTAGCATATCTACACAGATAACAGATTATTGGTACCAAATTTCATCTAAATCCATCAAGCCGTTTTCGAGATCTGATCCAGCATATTATATAACAGTAGGTCTTTCAAAATGGCGTAATAATAAGAATAATAGGAATAATAAGAATAATGATAAAAAGAAACAGAAAGAAAACAATATGATTTCCCACCTATGGTGGTGGATAATCATCATCATAATTATAATTAGAATAAGAACTAGAGATTGTTACTGGGATACCAGTTACGTATGATTCCCCACCATCCATAAATAATTTATGGCATATATCTGGTGAAAAGACCCTAGCAGGGTTAGCGCTGGGTTGGAAAAGTCTGTCGCCAAGCAAATCGCCAGTTGTAAAATTTTGTTGCCAATTTTATTACTGTGTCGCCAAAAAGGATACTTTTTGACACATACAACATTTGACGTAATACACCAGTTGAGTCGGGTACCTGCATGTGCAGGTAGTCTTACATCAAAGTTACGGCCCTTCATATATGAATTACAAGATTGAATAAAACAATAAATGAAAAAGAGATGTTGTTGTTTAGTTATTAATCAACAGGTAAATTTTGTGATTTTCGCATCACATGCGTTTTTAATGTTGTGTATATATTGCCTTGATGAACGGTTACATTCTAAAGGCAGTTGTGTTTGAAGTACATTTGTACAGCGCCGACCTGATAAACTAAACAAAATCATACCTTGATTACTTTTTAAGATTTCTTTGAAAGTTAAAGTAGATTAAAGTTAAAGTTTTCGGCTGAAAAAAATCGTACATTCGAAGGCCTTCTCGGCATTTAATTGAATAAGAAAACTCGTAGAACCCCTCTCAGGCCTCTGATTCGGCGTCGCCGCGTGTTACAATGAATGAACACGTATGGGAGGGTTTGCGCTGGGCATCGCCAACGTTGTCAATTGCGATTTTTTTCTTTAACTGGCGACAAAAAACGGCGATTTGCGATTTTTCTGGCCACAAATTTTTAAAGTTCACCGGTATCTTGGTCACCAGTAATTAACGGATGATAACACATTGAAGCCAGTGACGGATCGACGAGTGTCACTGAATAAACACAGTAATTAACGACTGGTCTTAAAGAATGAGTTGATTAAGATCGTTGTCTTAGGTGTGAATGTAAGACCTTCTAATTATGGGCAGGTAGATCCAGGTAATATAGGAGCGTGTCGACATTGCATGAGGATATGTGCCCTCCCGATGTCGTCTGACAGTATAAACACCGATGGACCCGGAATTATTGTAAAATCCAAAATAATATATAATAAAAGTTACCCTTTGTGATGTTTATTTAATATTTTTTAAAGTTTGTTGATTAATAATCGTGATTCAATGCGCAATACACATCGTATTTTAATTTCGCGACTTATATCGGTTATTCCTATATGTTTGAGGTTCATGATCATAACGATATATCTACTCAGTCAAAATATATGAATTTTTGTAACCCTAGTTAAGAATATTTCGTTCAGTCAAGAATATTCCTCATTTTTCGTATATATCGTATTATATATATTAAAAACGACATACCGGTCATTAGGAAAGTGTAAGTCAGTAAAAGGAGAAATTTCATTGGTGTTAACTTAAAAAGTGGGCAGTCTTCTACTTCCACAGTCAGTGATTAACAGAATACCCCGAAGCCATTTCTACACGCTTAACCTTCTTCGATCTATCAAGGCAAATTGTATACACCATTCAGCTCATTGTGTAAGGTTTAATAACAGGCGTGTGACGTGACAAGCTGTGGTTTTAAAAGTCGCCAAGTTTTTGATGGTCACTAATCGAATTAACTCATGGGTGAAAGCATTTGCTTGGTATTATTAAAGTGTCGTAACCAGCTTATGTCCATTCAGAATATGTTTCCCCGGGTATTTAATTACGTATTCAATTAAGCAATTTACACCCACCCACCCACCTTCAAGATAACGAAAATGAACACGTCTTGATAATCTACACAGACAACAGATTATTGGTACCAACTTTCATCTAAATCCATCAAGCCGTTCCCGAGATATGCTTCAGCATATGGTCTTGACGAAATAATAATAATAATAATAATAATAATAATAATAATAATAATATAAAATAAAAATAATAATAATAAGAAACAGAACGAAAACAATATGATTCCCCACCTTCGGTGGTGGGGAATCATAATAAGAAGAAACATAACGAAAACAATGTAATTCCCCACCTACGGTGGTGGATATTCATCATCATTATAATAATAATAATAACTAGACATTGTAACTGGGATACCAGTTACGTATGATTCCCCACCATCCATAAATAATTATGGCATATATCTGGTGAAAATATCCTAGCAGGGTTAGCGCTGGGTTGGAAAAGTCTGTCGCCAAGCAAATCGCCAGTTGTAAAATTTTGTTGCCAATTTCATTACTGTGTCGCCAAAAAGGATACTTTTTGACACATAAAACATTTGACATAATACACTAGTCGAGTCGGGTACCTGCATGTGCAGATAGTCTTACATCAAAGTTACGGCCCTTCATATATGAATTACAAGATTAAAGAAAACAATAAATGCACAAGAGATGTTGTTGTTTAGTTATTAATCAACAGGTAAATTTTGATTTTCGCGTCACATGCGTTTTTAATGTTGTGTATATATTGCCTTGATGAACGGTTACATTCTAAAGGCAGTTGTGTTTGAAGTACATTTGTACAGCGCCGACCTGGTAAACTAAAAAAAATCATACCTTGATTACTTTTTTAGATTTCTTTGAAAGTTAAATTAGATTTAAATTAAAGTTTTCGGTTGAGAAAAATCGTACATTGGAAGGCCTTCTCGGCATAGGAAGTGACGTTTTCATTGAATAAGAAAACTCGTAGAACCCCTCTCAGGCCTCTGATTCGGCGTCGCCGCGTGTTACAATGAATGAACACGTATGGGAGGGTTTGCGTTGGGCATCGCCAACGTCGCCAATTGCATTTTTTTTTCTTTGACTGGCGACAAAAAACGGCGCTTTGCGATTTTTCTGGCCACAAGTTTTCAAAGTTCACCGGTATCTTGGTCACCAGTAATTAACAGGTAATAACACATTGACGCCAGTGACGGATCGGCGAGTGTCACTGAATAAACACAGTAATTAACGACTGGTCTTAAAGAATGAGTTGATTAAGATCGTTGTCTTAGGTGTGAATGTAAGACCTTCTAATTATGGGCAGGTAGATCCAGGTATATTAAATCTTTATGGGTACAGCATATCAAAAAATCTTTAAATAGTACTGGTTTAACATTTTTATGGCATATAGAACATTCTGTTGATTTATGTAAATACAAAACATTGTTTCAATCTACTAGTATATTACAAGATATGTTTATTCAAGAGTGGTTTAGTAACCAGGTTTCTTCTAAAGGTAGTTTTTATTTTTCGTTTAAAAATTCATTTAAATTAGAGGATTATTTGTTAAAATTAAATTATAGACATGCAATTACAATATGCAAACTACGCACTTCTAATCATAAATTTCCTATAGAAACTGGTCGCTGGTGTAATATTACAAGAGAAGATAGACTATGTCCCTTATGTATGGAAGCTGTTGGTGATGAATTTCATTATTTATTTATATGTAAACATTTTGAAACAGAAAGATATAAGTATATTCCTAGATATTTTCTTCAAAACCCAAGTGTCCATAAAATGTGTACAATGCTGTCGCAATGTAATATTAAATTACTTTCAAATGTTAGTATATTTCTGTCTCACATTTGCAAAAAATTTTCGTAATTCTTTTATTCAATCATCATGAAGGTAACAACCATTATATTTTTGATATCTCAGTTGTTTGCTTGCTGAATTATTATTATTATTATTATTATTATTTAATATAGTACATTTTGTAAATACTATAGCTATAACTGTAGTTAAACTTATTATACGGTTATAACAAGTTCTAATGTTATTACATGTATTGTTATACTTTGTATGTAGATAATGTCAATCTTGTCATTGTAAATATGTATTTTATAGTATGCCCTCATGTACCACTCAATGTGAGTGGCTGAGCTGTTTTGACGAATAAAATTGAAATTGAATTGAATAGGAGCGTGTCGACATTGCATATATACCAGGTGCCCTCCCGATGTCGTCAGACAGTATAAACACCGATGGACTCGGAATTATTGTAAAATCCAAAATAAAATATAATAAAAGTTACCCTTTGTGATGTTTATTTGATATTTTTTTAAAAAGTTTATTGATTAATAATCGTGATTCAATGCGCAATACACATCGTATTTTAATTTCGCGACTTATATCGGTTATTCCTATATGTTTGAGGTTCATGATCATAACGATATATCTACTCAGTCAAAATATATGAATTTTTGTAACGATGGTCGTTAAGAATATTTCGTCTCGGTCAAGAATATTCCTCATTTTTCGTATATATATTTACGAGTATGATTTCAGGAAAAATAAATATAGGTGCCTCATAGATCGTGATCACGACTAAAGGAACAAACTAGTTTTTCAAAAAATGTTCTAAATGTCATTTCAAATTTTAATATAATTCTTATCTTATGCATCACCATAGCGTCAATTTTACAATATATTTCAACACACTATATGAAGTCCGGTTAATGGGAAAAACGACATACCGGTCATTAGGAAATTGTCAGTCAGTAAAAGGAGAAATTTCATTGGTGTTAACTTTAAAAGTGGGCAGTCTTCTACTTCCACAGTCAGTGATTAACAGAATACCTCGAAGCCATTTCGACACGCTTAACCTTCTTCGATCTATCAAGGCAAATTGTATACACCATTCAGCTCATTGTGTAAGGTTTTAATAACAGGCGTGTGACGTGACAAGCTGTGGTTTTAAAAATCGCGAAGTTTTTGATGGTCACTAATCGGATTAACTCATAGGTGAAAGCATTTGCTTGGTATGATTAAAGTGTCGTAACCAGCTAATGTCCATTCAGAATTAGTTTCCCCGGGTATTTAACTACGTATTCAATTAAGCAATTTACACCCACCCACCCACCCACCTTCAAAATAACGAAAATGAACACGTCTTGATTATCTACACAGACAACAGATTATTGGTACCAAGTTTCATCTAAATCCATCAAGCCGTTCCCGAGATATGCTTCAGCATATGGTCCTGACGGAATAATAATAATAATAAAAATAATAATAAAAATAAAAATAATAATAATAAGAAGAAACAGAACGAAAACAATATGATTCCCCACCTTCGGTGGTGGGGAATCATAATAAGAAGAAACAGAACGAAAACAATATGATTCCCCACCTTCGGTGGTGGGGAATCATTATAATAATAATATTTAATTGCAAACAGCAAACAATACATTGCTATATAGCTTTACAAAACTAATTGAATTATGTAACAACATGACAAATAACTAAAAAAAAATAACAGAGATCAGTCAGGTTTTGAGAAGTTGAAATCTGAGTAACCAGGCTTTAGATAGATAAATACAGAGTCCGCTTTTAATAGTGTATGACATTTATGCATATTCGGCCAGACACAGTAATATTTCGTTAGACATGATAACGTATGAAACAGAATGTAGGACGAAGTGATACTCGGTCTCAATGCAGTTAAACGCACAGCATTAACAAATCCTCATTCCTTTAGAATGTTAGTATAGCGGCCAGATTGAACATTTAATCGCAATGTATCACTGCGTAATTTGTTCAAAAGTGATACATTGGAATAAAATGCTAAATAACCCGCTAAACTAAATTCGTTTTTAAGAGACACATAGTATGGCAATTGTTCAGACCAGCTGACAAGCTGAATCCATTTCTAGTTATACTGATACGGGGGTTTACAATGTCCAGAGAAACACTTGGATATTCTTGGTTGTACCAAACATCATTAAAACCTAATGGAAATAGCATGTCTCGAACATCAGAGACCTAGTTCTTTTTACCAAGTAATTCATCATTATATAAAACATTATATACATCAAAAACAAACGTGGGTTTCAAAGTTATGATGCAAAACCAATATTTTTTATGTTTACGTATGACACTTGGTGGTTGATGTCCAAGTTCACCATACAAAAAGGCAGTGGGTATATTTAGATAGACCTAAAGTATAATGACAAAATCTGTTAAAAACGAGATCAATTTCATGTGCACGATGGAATCCCCAAACTTCCGACGCATAGTTTAATACCAAACCAACCATACTGTCGAACAGATAGCTTTTGTGTTTAACGTCGATATATAGTTCTTTGATGTTATATATAAGTCCAGACAAAGCCCTTGTTCCCTGTTGGGCTATCCTTTTCTGAGTGTGCAAAAACTTGCCGTTATAGTGAAGCAGCATTCCTAGATATGTATATGTAAAACGTTGCTGTTATAGGTTTCCATCCGTTGCGAAATACGACATTTTTAGTTTTGGAAGTTTTCACAGTGATACTCCATCGATGACAATAAAACGAGAGTTTGTCCAACAGTGTTTGTAGTATAGTTGGCGATTTGCCGAGCATAACAGTGTCATCTGCGAATAAAACCAGATAAATCAAATATCTATTAATATTACAAAGATCTGTAAAATTATTAACGGAAATGTCAAGTAGAATGTCATTTATGAAAAAAAGAAACAATAATGGTGATAGTGGTTCACCTTGTTTAACGCCTATATGGTTTGCGAAGGATTCAGATAGTTGTCCTCCATTGCTGTTAATAGACTATGTCTAATTATAGAATGATAGAAAGTGAAATCCTCCGGCGTTTAAAAATACACCGTTACGTCATCCATCTGTTTAAGTAGGGGGCAATGTAAAAAAGCGCCCATCAAACCCTCCATACCATTTTGCCCGCGCTCGCGTGTATTTGAATTTTTTATCATTGTAGATTGGTTGAATGTTGCTTAACGTCGCATCAGCAATTTTTCAGCTATTTGCGTCGAGAAATTATTTATTAATCTCTATGAATTAATCTATGAACAAGTTTGTGTATGCATGTGAAGTGCGAGTGTGTTTTATGGCCTGTCTTGTACTAGCTCGCACACAGAACGAATTTATAACTCACAAAGTCTGTACGTCGCAGACATGCATACCACTTCTCCAGTCACATTATCCCGATACCAGGTGAACCAGTAAAGGCCAACGACAAGGGGAAATTCACTTTCCCACATGTGGTCTGAGCGGGACTCGAACCCACTGCGGTGGGAGACCCTGGATTTGTAGACCTTAGGCCACAGCGACCTCGTATTTTTAATGTAGCAAAATATTGATATGGAATTATTCTGTTTTAAAACCTAATCAATAAATTATAAAATAGTTTAATCTGGTAGAATCGATTAACTGTTAAAATGTGGATTGCACAACGAAATGAAAGCATTGGTTTCGGTGGTGAGGCGGAGACTGGTGAAAATTTAAAATATCTTCATAAAAAACATGGATCTAAAAATTTTAATCTTGCATAAATTTTAATATTGTATTATTATTATCTTGTTACAGTTTTGATATAATTTATTAACAAGTTATCAGAATGTAAATAAATAAATAAATAAATAAATAAATAATAAATCCTTGTGTTTTTAAACCTAATCAATAAATTATAAAATAGTTTAACCTGGTAGAATCGATTAACTGTTAAAATGTGGATTGCACAACGAAATGAAAGCATTGGTTTCGGTGGTGAGGCGGAGACTGGTGAAAATTTGAAATATCTTCATAAAAAACATGGATCTAAAAATTTTAATCTTGCATAAATTTTAATATTGTATTATTATTATCTTGTTACAGTTTTGATATAATTTATTAACAAGTTATCAGAATGTAAATAAATAAATAAATAAATAAATAAATCAATCCTTGTGTTTTTAAACCTAATCAATAAAATGTAAAATAGGTTAACCTGGTAGAATCGATTAACTGTTAAAATGTAGATTGCACAACGAGATCATCAGCCTCCTTTAAGGCGATGGCTGATGGAATTTAAAATATCTTCATCAAAAAACATATTATTATCCAGACATTCTAACGTAAGGCACATCAGATATGAATTCCAATTTTAAAGGTCACCGGTCACCAAATTTATGAATTTTGTAATTTGCATTCCTATGGGTAGAGTTGTCAATATTGATGTGTCTGGTGGGTTTTCACACATTACAGTTACCTGTAATATACTAAAAACTTACCTGAACGAAGTCCTAATACTCGGTAATTTCCGACACCGCTCGTAACTTTCCGGCGACCTAATTGATGACGTACATGGTGTTAAGCTGCTGAGGAAACCTTCATTACCTATATATGTATCCATATGTAACATGTGTGTTTGTATGTCATTTTGAAGGGTTTTAAAGTTTGATTTTAGGTCAAAATTATATATTTTGTGAAATTTTGATATAATAATACCACAAATGAACGATAAAATTTTTTTTTCACAAATTTAAGAACAAATTAAAGCCAGATTACACAAGTTCCTTATGCAGCTTTCTACAAATTGAGTGCATATGGAAAACGCAAGAATAAAGTCGCATTTTCCAACAAACTCGCAAAATATTGTCAAAACTTGATACAAAATATACTGACCTAATAGCAAAAAATATTTTTCATTCATCCATAAGTGAATTTAATTCTGTACATAAAGCAATTTTTGAAGTTTTTAACAAAACAACTAATATAACCATGTAACAATTATCCCTTCTGTACCTTCTTACTCGGAACAACTATAAATATTATAATTATGTCATAGTTGGAATATTCATGATGAAATATGAAAAAACCCGAACAACAATGACCTACCTGACCCTAAATACCCTGATGTAACTTTGAATGAACCCCAATTGATGTATAAACTTCGTCGAATTTTCCCAAAATTTCTCTATGTACAGATGAACTGAATAACTTTTTTTGTCATTTAAAAATATAATTTGGTTAGGTCAGTGCATTTAATATGCAATTTATTGATAGTTTAATGCATGGAAATATTTTTAATTGAAAGAAATAAATGATGAAAACCATGTGCACTCAATTTATGGAAATACAGTAATTGCTTTGAATGTATTGGGGCTATTTTTTATATACGAGAGAAGTCAGGGAAATAAGAGTGGTATAATCATTTCAGACAATATAAATTATTATGAATGGATCCAGTCAAATAAAAAAATCATAGATTTTAACAATTTTAATATTCAAAATTAATTTAATTCCGTAAGTCAGTCAGTTCACCAGTTCATATGTCACACAAATCGAGACTTGTATGTCTCTTATTCAAATCAACTAATCTAATTTAACATTTATTTTTTCAAGCACATCTTTTCAGAATTCATCAAAAACGACAAATAACATTTACCGGGTATATCATAAAGATTTATACACACGTGTACACACGTGTCAATTAATGTTGCAAATTGTAAGGTAAACCCTGTTGATTATAGGTGATAGATGTCTACTTCTAAACAGGGTGTTTCCCAATGTAGCATATTGATATTCTCTTAATTACTGGTATGTGAGGGGATGTAAATCACACTTTAACCGATATTAATTTATTGTGAAAAAATTAAAGAAAGTTTCCCTCGAGTTTTGATTAAGCCGTTAGTTAGTCGGGTATAATCCCACTGGTATCACATTTTGATATGAGTTCTTTTCAGCTCATTAAAATTAGGCGTAATAAAATTATTATTAGTAGTAAATGAAAATTTTAAATATCGTTTTTAAATTTATCATGAAAACACTGAAATTAAATCAAAATTGAAGATTTAACAAAATGGGGATTGGAAATCTGACCAGTACTCTATCGAAAAAAATTAAACAATATTTGATAAAAAAAATATTACGCACCGACATAAACTACAATTTGCATTATTATTATTATTAAATTAAACTTACTGCGAATAGGGAAGCTATTGATTTTAATTAGAATTCGGAAATTGTTTACAAACGTTTTCATATTCAAGTAATACTGGGGTGAAATATTTGATTTCAGAGACAATACGAGGTTATATTTTAGACCTGTATTTTGATATTTTCGTTGTACAAAAATTATACTCGAAAATGTGTTCTAATAATATATTGATTTTAACCTAAAAAATAAAATAAAAATGGGATAATTTCTGAAACAAATACGAATTGAAATCAATTTGAGGTAAATTAATAATGTAGCTGTACTAGAGAGAAGAAAAAAAGCGACAGACTAGAATCCGGTCAAAAGTGCTCGAAAATTATGTATGTTTTTAATATACATATTAATATTGATATTTAATATCAATTCATCGAAATAATAAATAAATAAATAAATAAATAAATAAATAAATAAATAAATAAATTCAACAGAGAAGTTAAGATATTTAGAATGATATTAAATATTAATGAAAATAAATATGAATAATATTTTAAATAAAAACACGAAAATGTGTATTCTTTTTATCAATTCGTTTTGATAGATAAAAATAAAAAGATAAATAAATAATTAGTTAATAAATAAATAAATAATGTAAAATTATGTTTGTAATAGTATAAGTAATAGTATATCATACTTAGAGCAAACAAGAATATAGTTCTTATTTATTTATTTATTTAATTATTTATTTATTTATTTATTTATTATGTTTATTTTTTATTTATTTTTTTATGCTGGAGGAAATTGAAATATCCAATATTAAAAATAAATAAATAAATAAAACATGAGCAGTTACTACTGATAAATTTGGGTAATAAATACAGATCACTCTACAAGCTTTAGTTACTAGATAACTTGGATAACACCTTCTGCGTCACTTCCGGTTTTGGACCCTTTTACTACCCAAGGGAGATAACACCGTTTTACAACAGTTTTAGGACTTTATTTTACGCTGTAACAAAAGACAGAAATGATTAAAAAATGTTATTTGTGGCTAAATCGACTTTTTATTATGTAATCTTTCGGAAAATAGTACTAAAAAAAATCGGTTTTTGGTGACCGGTGACCTTTAAGGCAGAGTTATTTTTAATTTCAAGAGTTAAATAAAACAAATATCCAGTACGTTGTATTTGATTGGTCAATTATCCAAATCTTGGGGATTAGGGCAAATGTACTATTTGAAAAAGTGAAATTATGTACTGAGTGTATTGGTAGTATTCTGTTCAAATCTTTAAATGGACATATGAATTATAATCCTGCCATGTGCTGATTTTGAATTTATATTAAAATAAGACATTTCATAAAAGTTCAAAAGTAGCACATGGCAATCCTATAACAGTATAAGCGTGCCTAGAGGAATGGAAATACTATATCTTTAAATGATGGTGGTTTTTTGACATTATGAAACTGAGTTGTCTGGGAGTGACATAGACATTTACCCTTCCATCCATGAGTCAGGAATGACCCTGAGGTTTTCTCTTTTGTACCACTCTCTTTAACATTCCATACAGAACCAGAAATATATAGTTTATGGGTGGGGTTCTCAACCGTTTAAAAGTTAGTACCCAGCTCGCCCGTCCCACCCTCCTTCTGGAATTATGCAATGGACACTTCTTTATTGTCACTTTATTAAACTTTGCAAACAGAACCAGAAAATATACAACCTAAGGGTGTCGATCTCAGCCCTACCCGTTCCCACCCCCACTCTGAAATAACATCATGTGTTTTTCTTTAGTATCACTCTATTCACCTTTTTATATAGAACCAGAAAATATATAGATTATGATGGTGGGGATCTCAATCGTTCAAAAAATTAGCAAACTGTCCCGTCCATACCCACCCATCCCTGATACTCTGTGTTCGTGAGTACGTGCGTGCGCGTGTGTGCGTGCCAACGCGAATTTCAAATAAAAAGTGTTTTAAAACCTAATCAATAAATATATTAACATACACTCTATTAACTATTATTTTTAAAATATGGATTGCACAATGAAATGAAACTTGTAAAACGAACCCGAGCTGATTAGAGATGAGCAAATTGTTTTGTCGAATGTATCTTAAAAGAGACATTAAAAACAATATACTCCCCTTAAATTTGCAGAGGACAGAAACAAGTTTTGTTATGCAACTCTGCCATACTGTTGTAACAAAGCGATTTATAAATGCCACATAGTAACAAAGATACTGCTGCCATATTAAAGACCTTCGTGCATTGTCATTTTTTTAAAAATGAAAGAAATTTATTCATGAGATAAATAAGAGACCCAATACAATGAATACACCCCGATACACTTGCCTGCAAAATAATGACTAATTGACATGCTTTCATCAATGAAATTTACTTTAAAAAGTATTTTTAGTATAGCATAAAAGGAAACTTGTAAAATACTGAAATTGTGTAGCAATTTATTTAGAATAAAATATCTTATTAGCGAGAAAAAAGAAATGTAATATGCCATTGAAAAGTAGTTTTGAGTACCATAAAGTTCAATATCCAAATAATGAAATGGGAGAAGTGGCTGCATAATGCATTCACAAATTCCCGAGCTAATAATAAAAGCACAAAAAAGAGAGTACCACAAAGCTGAATCTATTTCATTATATTTTCACTATTATATTTTTTTAAATCTTATTCTATTAAACCTGTATCCCAGAAAACAAGGTATCTTTTCAACAATGCCCGATAAACCTATTGTACAATTGAAAGTTCAGATTGTAGATTTTCTTTAATGTTTAAAATTTACACAACAAAGAATAAAACTCCAACAAGAAACCAAATTACATGATCATTAATCACAGGCACCAATGCTAGGCTACCATTCATACCTCCATGTGATACCACTGCAAGTATCACAGGCACCAATGCTATGCTACCATTCATACCTCCATGTGATACCACTGCAAGTATCACAGGCACCAATGCCATGCTACCATTCATACCTCCATGTGATACCACTGCAAGTACTTATGTATGATGTTGTCATAAATTGGATGAAAACAAAGGTAAATGCCTATCGACCAATCGGATAACTCTTGACAACACCAAAACATTGACAAGACAATACCACTTACACCTCAACATGTGTATTCGCAATGCAAAAATACCGGTATATAGAAACAAAATGCAAATCTTTGGCTAATTGACAATATCAAGATTCATAATTATTCCTTATCTAAGATTTTCCTTAACTTAAATCTGGTAATTTTTCGCAAAATTTTATGGAACTAAAAACAACACTTGAATAATTCAAAAATTAGCTATTATTCAGATTTGAAATAAACCAGATTTAAGTTTAAGAAAAACATGAGTTTAGAAACGATTTGAAACTTGGGCCAGATGGCAATTTAATAATCCTGTCAACTAAAAAAGCAGAAAGCCGTTTTTAAAAAACTACCGTAAATATGTTATAAAATGTTCAGACTAATGATATGACTGGTAATTATGTATGTAAAAAATAAATACACAGGTGTATGTAAATGCTTTTTGCTTAGTAAAACATGAAAGTTTTAAATAGTGTGTTGGAAACAATTTAATTACAATAACTTATATCTAAACATTACCACATGTTCACTGTCGTTAAAGAAACAATAGCATACATATATATAATGTCCATATAGGCAGTTAGATCACAATACAAGTCCGATACAATACAATATAATATAAAATACACTAGCATACATATGTATAATGTCCATATAGTAAAGTTATTGGAATTATTCTTTTATTTTTAATCTCTGTGCACACTGTTGTGCAGCAAAAATGTTTTTCTTTTTTTCATTTTGCATTAAATATGTTCTTTCTTTGTGTTTCTGTTCCTGTTCATTTTGTAAAACCATGGTTCCTTGTCTTTAGTCATAGTCCAGATAATAATTAAGGACAATTTGGTCAGCATGTAAATAACTTCTGACCATTATCTTGCTTGTTATCAAAATCAGATCTCTGTTTTAATGAAAATCTTAATACACAGTATTTATGCTAGTGTATCAATATTATATATAGGAATTTCCCGATGACTGCCAATCACTTGCTAAACTATATTTTCATTTCAAAAATTTATACACATTCTGCTGCATGTGGTACAAACATTTTTCGACATTCTGTTGTCAGTTCCAACATAAATCTTTAAGCACTAATTATTCTGCATTGTTTGATGAAGGTACACAGCTTGTTCAGGTTTAAAAAAGAAACTAAAATAGTTTAAATTGATTATTAGTTTAAAATAACACATAAAATGTCCTGTTTCCATGCTTACCACGTGTGTACATGCGGGCCTCGCTCCATATTTGTAGAAATTCCTTTGAAAACTGTACTTTATGTACATATAAGCAGTTGCATTATTAAAAGGTCCATTACAAAAGGAAACAGAAAAAATAAAATTATTTTTATGACAAAAATTGTCAAATTAGATATAAATAAATAAAAATGTGGATATTACTACTTTTATTATTATTAGAATGGTACATTATTCGATAAATTGTCAAACCCTACCCCCTTCCATTAACAGTTAAAGCACTATTGAAACTATTGAATAATGGCTAACCAATCATTGCTATTAGTATGGTAATTATTTAACTCAAGGGTAATCCAGAGGTATTATTCAATCATGCATTCAAATTATGGTTTTCCAGGGAATAAAAAAAGAACTGCAAAAGTGACATATATGATCTTTATTCCCAAGTATTCATTTGTTGATAAAGATCAAAGACACAAACTGTGTACCACTCATGTCTTTATTCCTTGTCGCTTGTTCGCTTCATACCACATATACATTCTGTGTTCATGCTTGTAAGCACTGATACCTGCAATGAAAAAGAAACAGTTGATAAAACCGCATTAAATGAATATATGTAATTAACAACTATTGCTTGTGAAAATTGCTATAGAAAGGGGTAGACTACAACTCCATTCATTAGCTCAATATTAAATATACAGACTGAAATCCAGTTCACGTAAGACCCAGCTTGAAAATCGCATAAAAATACATGTATTTTTAAAGTCCAAACAGGAGCACAATTTATGTTATTAAGAGATCTACAAGAATTAACCACGTCAGTTTTCCATAAAGTTTCTACTGTTTTTTCAACACATAATTCCAGGGGTTTTCGCAATTTTCAAGGTCATGATTTCTGGCACTTTATTGGATTGTAGTCTAGCCAATCTATGAAAAATTGGGTTCAACCTCAAAGTAATTGCAACAGAAAATATGTTTATGTGATTGTTTTCAGGAATGGTGTTTTTATTCTCTATAAAAATCTACCAATTTCAATCCAATTTTTTCCAATTAAAGTTACCAATAGCATGTTCTATAATAAAGGGAAATAACTCTGTAATTTAAGCCTAAATTTTACACTTTCAAAAAACTTCAAGTATTCTCTGCTACTATAAAAAGAACAGACTAAAAATCAGATGGAAATTTATACATAGACTTAAAATGAGTTTTTAAGAAAATTTAGAACGTAATATGTAAATGGAATGTGAAAAAAAAATTATTGTCTTGAAAGACTGTGCAAAACGCTAAATAAGGGAATGTTGAAGAGATGAAAAAAGTTATATTAACCTCAGATATATTTTATTATGCACAAAAATGATAAAATATGTATATCTCAGGTTGAAAAACATAACTTATCTATACTTTACTTCATTATTCTGAGTATTCTGTCATTAATTCCTAATCACTAGAAACATTTGATTGTGAAAGATTAAAAAAATGTAACTGAAATAAAATGGACTGATGATTTAACTTTAAATGAACTCAGAAATGTTAAATGTACAGGTCCATCCAGAAAGTTTGGACACCCCCATACAAGTGATCCATAGCTAGCTACGAATTTGTTTGTTATAACAATTTTTGACATGCTTTATTAATGATTTTTTAATAGTTTGTTACATGTGACATACCACTAGATCTAATCGATGTAACTTGGACACAATAAAATTGCAAAAGACACTGTTATCTCCCTTTATATATTCCAGACACAAAAACGACTGCCTTTGGCAAAAATAAGTTTAAATAATGAGAACAAAGCATCTGTCCACAACATAAGTAAAAATGTTTTTTCTAAGTCAAATAATACTATAAAACATCTTTTTGCAGTAGGAAATAAACGTTATATGAAAAAAAATAATCGTTAAATACACTAACCAAAAATCCAATTTTACCGTATTTCTAAATATTTTAGTGTGTTCAATACAGAAGGAATTTTAATAGATAAAATGACATATTTTAATCAGAAAGTGCTCAATAATCACTTGGAAGTAAGTGTTTAAAGTCGTTTCCAGTATTTTCTATTTATTAAGTCCATATTTGAAGAAATAGGATTTTTCCCAAATATTTTCATTTTTTTTATCAGTCATTGTTTACTAAAAACTAGATTGAAATTTTTATCAATTATGCCATTTAAATAACATTCTAGGTAATATACAAAAAACTCTTTCAACAAATATAAGTTAACAAAACACCAAGTTCTAAGACCATCAACATTGCTCTTTTACAAAGGTTATAGAAGGGGATGCCAAAACTTTCTGGATGGATCTGTATATATGAAAACAATTTGATCAATTTCAGTGTATTTGCTTTACATTTTGTTCAATAACAAAAACACATATGATGAGACTAAAACTCTTTTCGTTTTACAAGAGTTATCTCCCTTGTCTATAAAAATCCCCATAAGAAAGTTAAACTCCTTAAAAACTGTTTCTCCTTATCAGATTTTGGTAGACTTTTTACTATAATCATTTCATGTATTTGAGAGCATTTAAGTAACAAAATATATTCTGTTGCAATTAGTTTTAGGTCAAACTGTAGATTGACTAGACTAAATGGTCCAATATCTAAACTCACTGCTGACTTCCGCTTTAATGTCCCATCAGATTTGATTTTATTTCTCGGTACATCTGCAGAATATTATCAGAGCATACAAAACCTGGTCTAATACTGTATAGTCTCGAAAATATCAACCATAACCGGTGATTTTCAATTCGTGGTGTATCGTGAGGTAGGTGTATCTTTTTACCCCTTTAAGTCTATAGGTTTGTGCAAGTTGTTATGATCTTAGTATTGGTCCAATAATTATTGCGGTTTCATTTAATACTTACCGCCATGTCTTCACCATCTTGGTGTTTAGACTTTATATCTTTACCAAGGTCGCCATCTGGTAATTTTATGTCATTTTTCATATTTCCTTCATCGTCCATCAAATGACAGAAATCGTCATCAGCTATATCAACAAGCTGTGTAATAAATAAACCACAAACTATGATCTTTACATTTCAAGAAAACATACAAACTGAAACCCCAATGTCAAATTTTTTCATAATAGTAATGATTTGAGGCTAAAATAGTGAAAACAAAGGTACAAAAAGTAAACAACTCGGCAATTTTGGGATTTGTTGGCACCTGTAACCTTTGCCTTAATGTATCAAAATGATAGTGAGGCCAAAACCCAATCTTCTAATATACAAGGGCTTAGTGTTTGAGATTATTGACCATTTCTGTATTGCTTCGCATCTGTGACCTTGACCCCTGAACCCATGACTTTATTCTATACATCAAAATGATCGTTGTATCAATATCTACAACATTCTAATATACATGCCTATAGAAAAAGTTAATTAACCATTTCAATATTCTTTCGTCCATGACCTTAATCTTTATATCAATACCAACAATATTCTAATACACATGTCTAAACAAGAAGTTTATAATTTACCAGATAATATAATGTAAATATATTCAGGGAGGTAAAAAATTAGATCATGACCTTCACAAACAACCTTGACCCCATTTTGAAGGTAACGACAAGAATGTCAAAACTGAAAACCCGATGTCACTATCTGATCGAATGAAAAAATTTAAGTTATTTTACGATTTTTTCAAAATTAAACGCAAAGCGGTTAACCTATTTTTGTCCGAATTTCACGATATGACCAAACTATAGGCTTAAAACCCTCGAGTATTTTCAGATTAGAAGTCGAAATTATGTGTTAACGACGCATGCACACATCACACACATACAGGTCCATCTAGAAAGTCTGGACACCCCATAAAAGTGATTCATAGCTGGCCACAAATGTGTTTGTTATAACAATTTTTAACATGCTTTATCAATGATGTGTTTAATACATGTAGTTGGTTACATGTGACATACCACTAGATCTAATCGATGTAACTTGGACACAATAAAATTGCAAAAGACACTGTTATCTCCCTTTATATATTTCAGACACAAAAACGGGTGTCCTTTGTCAAAAATAATTTTAAACAATGAGAACAAAGCATCTGTTCCACAACATAAGTAAAATGATTTTCCTAAGTCAAATAATACTATAGAACATCTGTTTGCAGTAGGAAATGGACGTTATGCGAAAAATAAATAATAGTTAAATACACTAACCAAAAATCCAATTTTACCGTATTTCTGAATATTTTAGTATTTTCAATACAGAAGGAATTTTAACAGATAAAATGCCATATTTTACTTAGAAAGTGCTCAATAATCACTTGGAAGTAAGTGTTTAAAGTTGTTTCCAGTATTTTCTATTTATTAAGTTCATATTTGAAGAAATAGGATTTTTCCCAAATATTTTTATTTTTTATCACTCACTGTTCGCTAAAAACTAAAATTGAAAATCTTATCAATTATGCCATTTAATTCCATTCTAGGTAGTATATAAACATAGTCTTTCAACAAATATTAGTTAACATAACTCCAAGTACTAAGACCATCAAAATTGCTCTTTTACAAAGGTTGTAGAAGGGGATGTCCAAACTTTCTGGATGGACCTGTACACACGCTGTGCTTTACCATAAGATCTTGACCTTTGGTCAGGTGATCTAAAATAAAACTTGTTCTCTATAATTACAGACTAATTAATCACTAATTAAGTGTGTATAAAAATGTATGGCAAATTTATGATTTTTTTTTGAAAATTGTTCTATTTTCAACATCAAAAAAAACGTTTTGAAATAAATAAATAGCGGAAAATTCCAAGACAAATAATACAATTGACATTAACTGTATTTTGAAAATATGAATTCGCAAGAAGTTGTGCCACATGGATGTGCTACCTGTTTCCATCAGTATTATAGGATTTATCAAATTGACACGGTTGTCCAAACCATGATTATCATAAAACATATATAGGTTGTCGTGCATCATACTATAATTAAGGTACCAAGGAATCGGATAATGGTATTTTATCAAAATGAAAAAAGTTGCAATCTAAATACCATTGGCCTATCAAACTGCAGTGTGCTAATTAATTGTATTCAGATTTTGCTACATCTATAGATTAACTGAATTTAGTTCAATTCATTATAATTACTGTTACATTCAACTGAACCAAGGTTTTAGACTCGCTCCCTGTTGACCAGTAGAATCTTCTTGTTTTTACCTGAAAATCGGTGCGGTTAACATGTGGTACAGACATATTGTGGGTAGATGGACAAATATCTTCATACTTTTTTGCAGTAAATATGTCTATTCCTACTAAGTGAACCTAAATAAAATAAATATATCAATCAAAACAGAGAGTAGAAACAAGATATTGGTAGAACTGGTGGATATTCCCTAAATTATGCAAAGGAGTTACGTTTTTTACCACTGCACTCGTCATTAAGTCTATATACCAATAAAGTTTTGTGTTGATTCCACTAAGTTTCTTAAATTTAAATATGAAAAATAACAAAGAGAAATGACATCTTAATATCAGGTGCTTTAGTCAATAATGGGAGCAGTTTTAAGTTTTTACTACGGTATGAACTCAGAAGTTGCTGACCTAAAGAGTCAAAGTCAACAAAATTTACAAGCTTTTGCTGATTATACTAAAGTTGATGGACAGAGCCGTTTACATTTATTATTATTATTTTTAATAAAGCAAGGCAAACCAACCTAGCAAAATTTCTAGGTCTTCATGCACTTGAAAGGTCATTAACAATTGGATGGTCACTTCATGAACACAAACTTGGAAACCGATTACAATGGTTTTTTTTAAAACAAAATATGAGATGTATGGCAGTTTTAAGACAATTTATAATATTGGTATTCTTACGCATATGTGACCCTGACCTTTGCCTTCATCTTTATATCAAAATAATCATTACATCAATAGCTATAATATTCTGATATACATGCATAAACTAAAGTTCAAGCTAACCCATTTTTCAACCAAATTTCAAGAAATAAACCAATATTAGTAGCAATTATATCTTTAAAACAATAGAGAAACTAAATATCACATTAGATTTTTTCTCCATGCATGTTTCAGAACATTTAATGTTATAGGCTTATAGTAAAATGGACACAACTCCAAGGGAAATGGGACCAATCTGGGTTAACAGTATGCACATCTCACGATGGCGCTTGCATCAAATTTTGTAAAAACAGACGAAGTAATCTATAGCTTTGAAGAGTTACTACGTACAAGATGAGGGGTAGAAGACAGACGAAACTTTGAAGGGCACAGGACAACTATATAATACCACTTACCTTAGCGTGACCATGTTTTCCAGTTTTGGAGGTAGACATTTCTACAATCTTGCATGGACGACCTTTCAGGAGAACATGGCCACCTTTGCGAAGTGAAGAGCATTGTGCTGGGTAGGTATCAGAGGCCCCAGATGATGCCTGATCAAAGTCACCTTCAGCATCAATTTCAGACATGGCTCTGTAAATAAATTATAAATTAGATCAAATATAAGTCTTACTGACCAGTGGATCATTTTATTCTTTAGAAAATAAATTTTAAAAATTCATTCTGTGAAGTTGAAATTACAGTGAAAACTGCCTTTAATAACAGTGGTCATCTGCC
Source organism: Anadara kagoshimensis (assembly GCA_021292105.1). Taxonomy (NCBI): domain Eukaryota; kingdom Metazoa; phylum Mollusca; class Bivalvia; order Arcoida; family Arcidae; genus Anadara; species Anadara kagoshimensis. The sequence goes on along the minus strand of CM037870.1, from coordinate 53,738,482 downwards.
AATAGCGGCCAGGTTGCATCCTACCGAATGGGTTTTACTATATTTCAAATGAAATAAGCAGTCACCTGTGTAATGCAGTCAGCTGCCACAAATTTTGTGACGGACTGGATGAAAGTACCTAGTTTAATGTGTCTGTTGTCGCGTGACCGTCACACGATTTTCTTTCCATAACTTCTTTAGCAACATGGCTCCATAGTTATCAAAACACTTTGAACATTAGTTTCAGGGCTCTACAATGAGGGTAAAACACTCGCATTTGTAAGCATAATAAAAAGCTAAACGGGGACCTGACTTGTTACTATAACTTCGCACATGTAAATATCACTTCATTTGCAAACGTTTTACTCACATTGTTGGACTTATAAATGCCCCCTAAAATACAGGATTTGATGGCCTAATTAGGGGTGCAACGTATCTACTACGGCTAAAGAATTTGGCTTTTGAAAATTGGGATTTTGTTACAAGCCAGTCTGGCCTGCTGGCATTCATAATTCACTGAATGACTGGCCAGTTTTAAAATCTTCAAACCTAAGGACCAGTGCTTATATCGAAGACTGCTCCTGGCATCCCAATATAGGTATTGTTTTTATGGTAAAAATATTGTAAGACAACAAGTAATATGCAGAACATCTAAAACATAAGATACTACATGTAGAAAAAAAAACCTTTTGTATATCAATTTCCCCATGATGAGCAGGGGACAATGACAACTTGCCATTCGAACTATTCACCCGGCCATAAAAGTCATTAGGACATGATATAATTTATTCAACCACTTGGGGATTATTACATTTTGAGTAATTGTTCATACAGAAGCAAAAATCATTTCAAAGGACAGCACGTATCACGTGTCACACTGCACATAAATATCCGAATATAAACAGGAGTTGGACATGATAACAACCAATCACCACACCTTTAGACATAGTTCAGAAGTTCACTATCCTAGGCCGGTCGCGGTGTTAAAAAATAAATTATTAAAACACATCTGAATATGATGACTTTCTACATCGATGAACAAATGAAAAAGTAAATTAGTTGTGTTTGACACATGTCGACAGCATTTAAAATAAAACAAAGAAAGATACTAGTAGCAGTAGGATAGCCAACCCGGCCAGCGCATTGATTCATCAAACAAAATTTCACGCGCAGACAAAGTGAAAAAACTGTCAAAAATTTGAATTCACTCAAGGCGGTAAAATTACATAATATTTATTTCACTGCGAGTTTTTAATACTATTTGTAGTATTTTATCGTCTTTTGATGACAAAAGTAAGTCATTAAAGACGATTTTTATCAAAGTCGGTGAGAATTTAACAATTTAAATCGTGATTGAATGTTAGGCACCGGCGAAAAATTGAAAATAAAAACTTTAAAAAATATCATTTAGTGTACGCAGTTCCTCATGCACCAAAGATGTTTTTACATGAACGGAAAGAACTTTTTCTCACGGTTATTTTGATGTATAATTTGTCAAATAATTTTCTTTACACAAAAAACGTACCAGTTTCAAATGTCGAAAAAATCGATGACATTGCCGGATTCTCGATCATGGGCCGCCACCTTTCCGGCTAATTTGACACAGAAAAAATGCTAAGACAGCTTCCTTATTGTATGTAATGTATAAATTTGATAATCGAGAGACGCTGTGGAGATATTTTTGTTGAAATAAAGTAAGTTTTTCCTTAAAAATATTGTATTTTCACTCCATTTCTCGTCTAATCTGCCGAGTTTTTGGAACTACTTCCAGTCGGACATATTTGATTAGCATTCGTCCCGCTTCGATCACATTTTTAGCATGCAGAAAATGTCATCGTGTATTTTGGACAAAATAGTCAAGGTTTTTTGCCTTATTTGTCATGTATGATCGATCTGCATGGCTGTCGAACACATTAGATACGCATGTGTTCTAAGTTTACCCATATGGACTCGGGATCTGTACCAATACAGTGTACAGTGCAACCTGCTCATGTAGGGCTAGTTAAGGACTCAGAATTACTGAAAATTACCAACTGATTTTGCTTTGCTGACAAAATATAAACAGGACCTGTCTGTCATATCAGTACATATCATTTGATAAATAAGCTAACATCATTAAAGAGGGTTAGACTGGACTTTTCTTTATAAAATATTTCCCAAAATGAGGAAACATCTCCCATGTTAGTTTAGCCACAGTCAACACAACATTGGTCTTTATTATTTAAATTTTTGTTTCTGTTCTGATGCCAATAACCCCGGCATTATTATTTTAGTACAATTTAGACATGAAAAGATGATTATTTTGCTTCATTAAAAGTTTTAAGTCAACTTGACATAGCACAAATAACATTTAAAATAGACTATGTGGAAGTAGGAAATAGGAAAAGTGAATACCAATCATGTGGATTTCATTTGACTTGGTTAAAAATTTAACTCCATATTATAATGGTTAAATACAGATCTGTAAAATATTTAGGAATTTCAGTAATTTCTGTAAAATTGTAAAAGTCTGATAAATAAATATCACCTTCTTTCAGGAAAATTCATGGGAACTGGTTTGATAATAGCATTAAGAAATAAATTGATGCAAATGCAACTGAAATTCATGACACAGTGTATCCAAATGGGCATTATTAGTTCAAAAGAATTAAAAATAATTGTAACACACAGGCCTATTCCAGATTTATTGATTTATCCTTTAAATTTAGAATTGATTGGTTGGTATACACACTCCATTCAAGATTATTTCAATTATAATCAGGTAAATGAGATTAGAGGGAAACTAGGTACAGGGATGAAGATTTGCAGGGGCCCAGTAGCAAATGGCTTCTATAATCGAGTGTGGGTCACTTAATGTTTACACATTTAAGCCATTTATTACTGTTACAAATTCTTTTATGAAGTCAGCTGGTCCCAAGCTCAAAATAGCTAGGCTTCATCCCTGAGGTAAAACACACCCCTCAACAAGAGAACTGACAAACTTTCTGCCATAGTAAGATTTTAACCTATGCTGTTACCTGTATGCTACACTTCAGACAAGGGTGCATGAAAAGCATTTCGTGTGGTGAAAAAAGGGGTATTCAGTATCAAGAGAAGCATTCAATTCATAAATGTGTAATGGTATATAATTCCCAGTATGTTAAGGATATTGATATGTGTTGATTTTTTAATTCTATATAAAATGAAACATTCATAAATGTCTGATGATATCTAATTCCTAGTGTATTAAAGATATTGTTATGTTTTAATTTTACATGAAATGAGACATTCAACATTATTACAATTTACAAAGTTGGTTTAGTCACACATAATGCATTTTTCTTTGTAAAATGTTCCATTATGTGTAAACAGTAATAACCATGAGTGTTAATTCTAGGATTTTTTCAGATGGGTTCATTTCTAATAAAATTCCTCTAATAACAAGTTGACTAACATCAATAATTTTGCATACATCTAATGTTTGATGTGACTTGTAGTCTTTTAGGCTGATGTAAAAGCTTTTGTAATGAAGTTTTTAAAAGTTTCATATAATGTAGCTTTTGTATATGGCAATACTATCAAATATTTTGAACCATTGCAATTGAAATCTAATTTCAAATGTGGCCCACTATGGCCTTTACAATGGTGCCATTTGGCCAAAATAAAGGATCAACAGCCCTTTTCTAGAATGAACATTGCCATATGATCCCATATAGTTTTTGATTTATTTGTAAATGATTTATCTATTTATCACAGCCATAACAACTAGGAAGTACCTGTTCCCCATAAAATCACCTGTTTGTGTAGTTTCTAAATTAAATTTGATAATTTAGAAAATTTTGGTCCTTTTAAATGCTATTATGGCCCACTTGTCATTCATTTAACAAACAACAATATGACAAAATTTCTAACTATCTGCCTGTTCACAATTTTTTTTTTAACTTTTTAGTTATTCAATATTTTTAATTTTTTAAATGTTAATTTTGTTCATATAAAAATATTTGTTTTATTTTTCCAAAAAATATCTGAGGTTACTTTCCATTGTACCCATGCCACATTTCATGTTAGTACCTTGAGGAAAGACAAAATGCAACTTATTTGGATCTCTTTTTATTTATTTACCCTATTTATCATCACTAACCTGCTCAACATACTGTGTCCCAACTCTAACTTATTTCTCTGTAGAATGTCTGATTTATTTATTTATTATTTATTTATTTATTTATTTATTTATTTATTTATTTATTTATTTATTTATTTATATTATCATCTCTAACCTGCTAGACATTTTGTAACCTGCTCAACCACCCGATACAACTGAAGTTAGCCTCTTCAACAGGGCTTATGTTAGTTCATGTTTGTTGTTCCAACAGTAACACGGTATAACGTAATACCGTGCGGTATTGGGGTTAGCTGTTGGAAGAGTTAACACAGCCACGAAGAAATCCGGCCGGGCTGTTGCGGTTTCCGTATCAGTAATTTTGCAAGTAATAATTCTTCCGGTATAATTCCCGCCTAGCGCCGGCTTCATACCTGATTACAAGTGATTTTTTTACCAGTCATATCCAAACTACCGTGAAAAAGAGATTACAGTGTCGTTTGTCACATTTGAAGAACTTAATTACAACAGTTAACCAGAAACTTTAAAGACGTGGTAATTGGAAACTAATGTGTATGAATATTGTAAACATGACATAGGCGTAGGAGCAGGGGGGGGCCGGTCCCCCCCCCCCCCCCAATGTCAGAGAAGGGGGGGGGGGGGGCAGGCCTCCGCAATATATTGTGTGAAATTTTGTATCATGCTAAAAAAACCAAGAGCGTTAACAGGAAATGTCCATCTGGTAACCAATCAATTATCAATTTCATCATTATACTTGTAAAAGGGCGTCAAAATTTTCCGAGGTACCCCATATCCAGTGGCGGATTCAGCGGGGGGCGTAGGGGGAATACGCACCCCCTTTATGTCGCTAAAAATACATATTGTTCATCTCAGATTGCACAAGAATAGAGGATTTTTGCGCTAATATTTCAAAATTTTTCGGGGGAGCATGCCCAGAGGGTTCGAGCCTTTAAACTTCACATTATACGCACCCTTTCTAAAATTCTGGATCAGCCTCTGATATCAATCTCCAATGAGAGGGTGATTATGGAACTTGTGTCATACGGGTATTTTATATAATCTTGCCTTGATATCACAGTATTTTAAACCTATCAAAACGATGCACAATAGATTGAAAATGCGTCTAGACAGGACTTAGTTTTGAAAATTTTCAAAGACTTAGTTTTGAAAAGGTTTAGCACCCCTCTCATACTCTCCCCGCCTCGTGCCATAGGCACCTGCAGCACGACATAAAAATAGCTTCGGTTTGGCCCCCCAATATTAAAAACCCTCCTACGCCTATGCATGACCTGCCAAATTATGAGATTCCTTTTTTATGTAACAGGAAAGATAAAAATTTGCATGTTCTGACCGGGGATCTAACCCGGGACCTTCCACACTATAAGCGAGTGCTCTACTGTAGAGCTATCTAGGCCGCTTCATACACGACATACTCACAGGGACCAGTTTCATAATAAAATTTTTAAAAAATACCCATAAGTATATATAAAAAAGAGTAAAGGCGAACAACAAATCGGATCTTTGACTTGTTCTATATTACTTTTTGAATTTGTGTCCAATCATCGTGCCCTTGGTGTCATTTTGGGCCCAGATAAATATTCTTTAAATTAACATTAAATTTTTGGACATAACTGAAAATTTTAATAAAATGTTCACACGGAAAACACAGAAAAATGTTGTAATTTTTGCCCGATGTAGCTAAGCCTGTCCATGTAAAAGTAGCTTAAAACTTGCATTAGGATCATGTTTTTCACTATCAGCATCTGTGTCAACTACAAATGCTGATGTGGATCAAAGAACTAAATAAAAAGCAATAAATTTCAAAGGTAACCGGTACTCATTTCCAAATCTACAAGCTATTATTATCCTATTTTGTTCCAACACAGACCGACTTTCCTCTATCATGCCTCAGGCTCAGCCATGAGATTCCTTTAATTGTTTACTGTAATATGGTCACACTCAGCCTTAAGATTCTTTTAATTGTTTACTGTAATATGGTCACACTCAGCTTTGAGATGACATTTTTAATATGACATGTACACAGTACATATTAGCTTTTTATTGAAATATTGTATAAATCATTTTTTTTATTAGACATGTTTATTTTGTAGATAGCTTTAATAAAGACGAAAAAATTGAAGAAAGATATTTATCATTCCAGTATTAGGTTAGTTATAAAGTCAATTGTTATAAGTATTTTTAAACAAATAAATACATCACTATTTTAGATATTAATTACTGATATACATCTTACAAATTTGAAATCAAGAGTTTATAAAATTTTGCTCTTGTATAGAAATTTAAAATGTTCATATAGTTAAGTTTATTTATTAATTGAATGTTATTATGCAAGTCAAGATTATGGTTTATACTGAATTACAGTTTAACCTCTATTCATCACCACCATTTGATTAGACAGAATTTTGACATTGAAAATGCTTTTGAAAGTAAATCTAATGAGGTTTATAGGAGGGTTTACTGAATAAAAAGTTGAAGTTGTACAGTAAATGTCATATTAGGATCACATTATTTAGCTGACATATGTTTATGCCTTCACACTGATACGTTAATAAATATGTAAAGTTAGGTTCAATCTTATTAAGTCATTGCTCATTACTAAAACAATACATTTGACAATAGAGCAAAATTCTGAAGCCTAGTGTATTTACACAAGCAATGCAACACACAAGTTCCAAGAGTAGTGGCCTAATTTTGAAATTTTTTTTAATATCGATATATATTCTGAAGTTCTCGTTGCTTTGTGGTTCCTTTTATTTATATTTCAGCTCCAGACCTTTTTGCTCATGGACTATGGAAAAGAAAAAGAAATAACAATGTCTGGTTTTATGATTTTATTTCATTTATTTTTGTTATTTTTAATTTATTTGATTTCTGATAGTCTGTTTTTTTTTAATTTTGAATATGTCTTATTTTATACAGACAAGAAGTCTGTTACATTATGCTTTACTTTTTATTTTATACAGACAAGAAGTCTGTTACATTATGCTTTACTTTTTATTTTATACAGACAAGAAGTCTGTTACATTATGCTTTACTCTTTATTTTATACAGACAAGAAGTCTGTTACATTATGCTTTACTTTTTATTTTATACAGACAAGAAGTCTGTTACATTATGCTTTACTTTTTATTTTATGCAAAAAAAATATCTATAACATAGTGCTATACTTTTTTATGCAGGAATATTTATTTAAGAAATTGACAGGAAAACCTCAAGTACCAATTAAAGAGCCATGGTAGGTACTAGGTAATACACAAGTTTCACATTAGGTGACCTATTTTATTGACTCTATCAAAACGAGACTATCACGGTAACACTCTCCCATCTTTCTTGTACAATTAAGAATTGACGGTCATTTTTTCCTGGTTCATCAAGTAATGAACCAGATTTCAAAACTAGCAAATCTGATGAACTGCGAAGCGAAGTGTTGTGTAGTGTAATGTAGTATTGTATATTGTAGTGTAATGTAGTGTTGTATATTGTAGTGTAGTGTAGTGTAGTGTAGTGTTGTATATTGTAGTGTAGTGTAATGTAATGTAGTGTTGTGTAGTGTAATGTAGTGTTGTATATTGTAGTGTAGTGTAATGTGGTGCAGTGTATTGTTGTATAGTGTAGTGTAATGTAATGTAGTGTAGTGTAATGTGGTGTTGTATAGTGTAGTGTAGTGTAATGTGGTGTAGTGTTGTGTTGTGTAATGTAGTGTTGTGTAGTGTAATGTAGTATTGTATATTGTAGTGTAATGTAGTGTTGTATATTGTAGTGTAGTGTAATGTAGTGTAGTGTTGTATATTGTAGTGTAGTGTAATGTAATGTAGTGTTGTGTAGTGTAATGTAGTGTTGTATATTGTAGTGTAGTGTAATGTGGTGCAGTGAAGTGTAGTGTAATGTTGTATAATGTGGTGTAGTGTATTGTTTATTGTAGTGTAATGTAATGTAGTGTAGTGTAATGTGGTGTTGTATAGTGTAGTGTAGTGTAATGTAATGTAGTGTTGTGTAGTGTAATGTAGTGTTGTATATTGTAGTGTAGTGTAATGTGGTGCAGTGAAGTGTAGTGTAATGTGGTATAATGTGGTGTAGTGTATTGTTGTATAGTGTAGTGTAATGTAATGTAGTGTAGTGTAATGTGGTGTTGTATAGTGTAGTGTAGTGTAATGAAATGTAGTGTTGTGTTGTGTAATGTAGTGTTGTGTAGTGTAATGTAGTGTTGTATATTGTATTGTAATGTAATGTAGTGTTGTGTAATGTAATGTAGTATTGTATATTGTAGTGTAATGTAGTGTTGTATATTGTAGTGTAATGTAGTATTGTATATTGTAGTGTAGTGTAATGTGGTGTAGTGTAGTGTTGTATATTGTAGTGTAGTGTAATGTAACGTAGTGTAATGTAATGTAGTGTTGTGTAGTGTAATGTAGTGTTGTATATTGTAGTGTAGTGTAATGTGGTGTAGTGTAGTGTAGTGTAGTGTTGTATATTGTAGTGTAGTGTAATGTAATGTAGTGTTGTGTAGTGTAATGTAGTGTTGTATATTGTAGTGTAGTGTAATGTGGTGCAGTGTAGTGTAGTGTAACAGTGCTCCAAGTAGCCTAGTAAATACTCGAAATTTGCGACCAAAAATCGGATTTTGCGACTACAAATTGTCAGACGATCGCCATTATGTCAAATAATTTTTTTGAGTTTGGCCACTTAAAATCGGGAAATCCAGAAATTTTGTTCATGACCCGTCACCCAACCTGACAAATAGTCTCGCCATCAATAATATCTTAAAAGCGCTTGAATCAAAGCAGGTAACTTTATAGTTTAAAGCGCATAACTGACTGTGATCTAATTTTGCATAATGACAGCCAAACGGCAAAAATCACTTTCTGATTTGGTTTTTGTTACGACTTTTACTTCATCTAAATGATCAAGTTTGATTATCTTCTCATCGCTCCGCCTTGAATGTTGCCTACCATAGTGGGACCAATCCGAGGATCTCGCTAAACCATTCAATCGGTGGTAGCGACGGGCGGTGTGATAGAAAGAATTTATAAGGTTTGGCCACTAAGAATTTTACCTGGCGACAAAAATTTTGAAATGGCTACTGAAATTTTTGAATTATTAGCCATGTGGCTACCAGTTTTCAAAACCTGCTTGGAGCACTGTGTAATGTGGTGTTGTATAGTGTAGTGTAATGTAGTGTTGTGTAGTGTAATGTAGTGCAGTGTAGTGTGGTGTTGTATAGTGTAGTGTAATGTAATGTAGTGTTGTGTAGTGTAATGTAATATTGTATATTGTAGTGTAATGTAGTATAGTGTAGTGTAATGTGGTGTTGTATAGTGTAGTGTAATGTAATGTAGTGTAGTGTAGTGTAGTATTGTATATTGTAGTGTACTGTAGTGTTGTATATTGTAGTGTAATGTAGTGTTGTATATTGTAGTGTAATGTAGTATTGTATATTGTAGTGTAGTATTGTATATTGTAGTGTAATGTAGTGTTGTATATTGTAGTGTAATGTAGTATTGTATATTGTAGTGTAGTATTGTATATTGTAGTGTAGTATTGTATATTGTAGGGTAATGTAGTGTTGTATATTGTAGTGTAATGTAGTATGTATATTGTAGTGTAGTGTAATGTGGTGTTGTTATTGTAGTGTAATGTAGTATTGTGTATTGTAGTGTAGTATGTATATTGTAGTGTATATTGTATATTGTGGGTAATGTAGTGTTGTATATTGTAGTGTAATGTATTGTATATTGTAGTGTAGTGTAATGTGGTGTTGTATATGTAGTGTAATGTTATTGTATATTGTAGTGTAGTATTGTATATTGTAGTGTAGTGTAATGTGGTGTAGTGTAGTGTTGTATATTGTAGTTAGTGTAATGTAACGTAGTGTAATGTAATGTAGTGTTGTGTAGTGTAATGTAGTGTTGTATATTGTAGTGTAATGTGGTGTAGTGTAGTGTAGTGTAGTGTTGTATATTGTAGTGTAGTGTAATGTAGTGTTGTATATTGTAGTGTAGTGTAATGTGGTGCAGTGTAGTGTAGTGTAACAGTGCTCCAAGTAGCCTAGTAAATACTCGAAATTTGCGACCAAAAATCGGATTTTGCGACTACAAATTGTCAGACGATCGCCATTATGTCAAATAATTTTTTTGAGTTTGGCCACTTAAAATCGGGAAATCCAGAAATTTGTTCATGACCCGTCACCAACCTGACAAATAGTCTCGCCATCAATAATATCTTAAAAGCGCTTGAATCAAAGCAGGTAACTTTATAGTTTAAAGCGCATAACTGACTGTGATCTAATTTTGCATAATGACAGCCAAACGGCAAAAATCACTTTCTGATTTGGTTTTTGTTACGACTTTTACTTCATCTAAATGATCAAGTTTGATTATCTTCTCATCGCTCCGCCTTGAATGTTGCCTACCATAGTGGGACCAATCCGAGGATCTCGCTAAACCATTCAATCGGTGGTAGCGACGGGCGGTGTGATAGAAAGAATTTATAAGGTTGGCCACTAAGAATTTTACCTGGCGACAAAAATTTTGAAATGGCTACTGAAATTTTTGAATTATTAGCCATGTGGCTACCAGTTTTCAAAACCTGCTTGGAGCACTGTGTAATGTGGTGTTGTATAGTGTAGTGTAATGTAGTGTTGTGTAGTGTAATGTAGTGCAGTGTAGTGTGGTGTTGTATAGTGTAGTGTAATGTATGTAGTGTTGTGTAGTGTATGTATATTGTATATTGTAGTGTAATGTAGTATAGTGTAGTGTAATGTGGTGTTGTATAGTGTAGTGTAATGTAATGTAGTGTAGTGTAGTGTAGTATTGTATATTGTAGTGTACTGTAGTGTTGTATATTGTAGTGTAATGTAGTATGTATATTGTAGTGTAATGTAGTGTTGTATATTGTAGTGTAATGTAGTATTGTATATTGTAGTGTAGTATTGTATATTGTAGTGTAATGTAGTGTTGTATATTGTAGTGTAATGTAGTATTGTATATTGTAGTGTAGTATTGTATATTGTAGTGTAGTATTGTATATTGTAGGGTAATGTAGTGTTGTATATTGTAGTGTAATGTAGTATTGTATATTGTAGTGTAGTGTAATGTGGTGTTGTATATTGTAGTGTAATGTAGTATTGTATATTGTAGTGTAGTATTGTATATTGTAGTGTAGTATTGTATATTGTAGGGTAATGTAGTGTTGTATATTGTAGTGTAATGTAGTATTGTATATTGTAGTGTAGTGTAATGTGGTGTTGTATATTGTAGTGTAATGTAGTATTGTATATTGTAGTGTAGTATTGTATATTGTAGTGTAGTGTAATGTGGTGTAGTGTAGTGTTGTATATTGTAGTGTAGTGTAATGTAACGTAGTGTAATGTAATGTAGTGTTGTGTAGTGTAATGTAGTGTTGTATATTGTAGTGTAGTGTAATGTGGTGTAGTGTAGTGTAGTGTAGTGTTGTATATTGTAGTGTAGTGTAATGTAATGTAGTGTTGTGTGTGTAATGTAGTGTTGTATATTGTAGTGTAGTGTAATGTGGTGCAGTGTAGTGTAGTGTAACAGTGCTCCAAGTAGCCTAGTAAATACTCGAAATTTGCGACCAAAAATCGGATTTTGCGACTACAAATTGTCAGACGATCGCCATTATGTCAAATAATTTTTTGAGTTTGGCCACTTAAATCGGGAAATCCAGAAATTTTGTTCATGACCCGTCACCCAACCTGACAAATAGTCTCGCCATCAATAATATCTTAAAAGCGCTTGAATCAAAGCAGGTAACTTTATAGTTTAAAGCGCATAACTGACTGTGATCTATTTTGCATAATGACAGCCAAACGGCAAAAATCACTTTCTGATTTGGTTTTTGTTACGACTTTACTTCATCTAAAGATCAAGTTTGATTATCTTCTCATCGCTCCGCCTTGAATGTTGCCTACCATAGTGGGACCAATCCGAGGATCTCGCTAAACCATTCAATCGGTGGTAGCGCGGGCGGTGTGATAGAAAGAATTTATAAGGTTTGGCCACTAAGAATTTTACCTGGCGACAAAATTTTGAAATGGCTACTGAAATTTTTGAATTATTAGCCATGTGGCTACCAGTTTTCAAAACCTGCTTGGAGCACTGTGTAATGTGGTGTTGTATAGTGTAGTGTAATGTAGTGTTGTGTAGTGTAGTGTAGTGTAATGTAGTGCAGTGTAGTGTGGTGTTGTATAGTGTAGTGTAATGTAATGTAGTGTTGTGTAGTGTAATGTAGTATTGTATATTGTAGTGTAATGTAGTATAGTGTAGTGTAATGTGGTGTTGTATAGTGTAGTGTAATGTAATGTAGTGTAGTGTAGTGTAGTATTGTATATTGTAGTGTACTGTAGTGTTGTATATTGTAGTGTAATGTAGTATTGTATATTGTAGTGTAATGTAGTGTTGTATATTGTAGTGTAATGTAGTATTGTATATTGTAGTGTAGTATTGTATATTGTAGTGTAATGTAGTGTTGTATATTGTAGTGTAATGTAGTATTGTATATTGTAGTGTAGTATTGTATATTGTAGTGTAGTATTGTATATTGTAGGGTAATGTAGTGTTGTATATTGTAGTGTAATGTAGTATTGTATATTGTAGTGTAGTGTAATGTGGTGTTGTATATTGTAGTGTAATGTAGTATTGTATATTGTAGTGTAGTATTGTATATTGTAGTGTAGTATTGTATATTGTAGGGTAATGTAGTGTTGTATATTGCAGTGTAGTGTGGTGTTGTATATTGTAGTGTAATGTAGTATTGTATATTGTAGTGTAATGTAGTATTGTATATTGTAGTGTAGTATTGTATATTGTAGTGTAGTATTGTATATTGTAGTGTAGTATTGTATATTGTAGTGTAGTATTGTATATTGTAGGGTAATGTAGTGTTGTATATTGCAGTGTAGTGTGGTGTTGTATATTGTAGTGTAATGTAGTATTGTATATTGTAGTGTAATGTAGTGTTGTATATTGTAGTGTATGTAGTATTGTATATTGTAGTGTATGTATTGTTATTGTAGTGTAGTATTGTATATTGTAGGGTAATGTAGTGTTGTATATTGTAGTGTAATGTAGTATTGTATATTGTAGTGTAGTGTAATGTGGTGTTGTATATTGTAGTGTAATGTAGTATTGTATATTGTAGTGTAGTATTGTATATTGTAGTGTAGTATTGTATATTGTAGGGTAATGTAGTGTTGTATATTGCAGTGTAGTGTGGTGTTGTATAGTGTAGTGTAATGTAATGTAGTGTTGTGTAGTGTAATGTAGTATTGTATATTGTAGTGTAATGTAGTATAGTGTAGTGTAATGTGGTGTTGTATAGTGTAGTGTAATGTAATGTAGTGTAGTGTAGTGTAGTATTGTATATTGTAGTGTACTGTAGTGTTGTATATTGTAGTGTAATGTAGTATTGTATATTGTAGTGTAATGTAGTGTTGTATATTGTAGTGTAATGTAGTATTGTATATTGTAGTGTAGTATTGTATATTGTAGTGTAATGTAGTGTTGTATATTGTAGTGTAATGTAGTATTGTATATTGTAGTGTAATGTAGTATTGTATATTGTAGTGTAGTATTGTATATTGTAGTGTAATGTAGTGTTGTATATTGTAGGGTAATGTAGTGTTGTATATTGCAGTGTAGTGTGGTGTTGTATATTGTAGTGTAATGTAGTATTGTATATTGTAGTGTAATGTAGTATTGTATATTGTAGTGTAATGTAGTATTGTATATTGTAGTGTAATGTAGTATTGTATATTGTAGTGTAGTGTAATGTGGTGTTGTATATTGTAGTGTAATGTAGTGTTGTATATTGTAGTGTAATGTAGTATTGTATATTTGTAGTGTAGTATTGTATATTGTAGTGTAAGTATTGTATATTGTAGGTAATGTAGTGTTGTATATTGTAGTGTAATGTAGTATTGTATATTGTAGTGTAGGTAATGGTGTTGTATATTGTAGTGTAGTGTAATGTGGTGTTGTATATTGTAGTGTAGTGTAATGTGGTGTGTATATTGTAGTGTAGTGTAATGTGGTGTTGTTATATTGTAGTGTAGTGTAATGTAGTATTGTATATTGTAGTGTAATGTAGTGTTGTATATTGTAGGGTAATGTAGTGTTGTATATTGCAGTGTAGTGTGGTGTGTATATTGTAGTGTAATGTAGTATTGTATATTGTAGTGTAATGTAGTATTGTATATTGTAGTGTAATGTAGTATTGTATGTAGTGTAATGTAGTATTGTATATTGTAGTGTAGTGTAAGTGGTGTTGTATATTGTAGTGTAATGTAGTGTTGTATATTGTAGGTAATGTAGTATTGTATATTGTAGTGTAGTATTGTATATTGTAGTGTAGTATTGTATATTGTAGGGTAATGTAGTGTTGTATATTGTAGTGTAATGTAGTATTGTATATTGTAGTGTAGTGTAATGGGTGTTGTATATTGTAGTGTATGTAGTATTGTATATTGTAGTGTAGTGTAATGTGGTGTTGTATATGTAGTGTAAATGTAGTGTTGTATATTGTAGTGTAATGTAGTATTGTATATTGTAGTGTAGTATTGTATATTGTAGTGTAGTATTGTATATTGTAGTGTAGTATTGTATATTGTAGTGTAATGTAGTGTTGTATATTGTAGTGTAATGTAGTATTGTATATTGTAGTGTAGTATTGTATATTGTAGTGTAGTATTGTATATTGTAGGGTAATGTAGTGTTGTATATTGTAGTGTAATGTAGTATTGTATATTGTAGTGTAGTGTAATGTAGTGTTGTATATTGTAGTGTAATGTAGTATTGTATATTGTAGTGTAGTGTAATGTGGTATAATGTGGTGCAGTGTAATGTGGTGTTGTATAGTGTAGTGTAATGTAATGTAGTGTTGTATATTGTAGTGTAATGTAGTATTGTATATTGTAGTGTAGTATTGTATATTGTAGTGTAATGTAGTGTTGTATATTGTAGTGTAATGTAGTATTGTATATTGTAGTGTAGTGTAATGTGGTGTAGTTGTAGTTTGTATAGTGTAGTGTAATGTAGTGTTGTATATTGTAGTAATGTAGTATTGTATATTGTAGTGTAGTGTAATGTGGTGTAGTGTAGTGTTGTATAGTGTAGTGTAATGTGGTGTAATGTAGTATTGTATATTGTAGTGTAGTATTGTATATTGTAGTGTAATGTAGTGTTGTATAGTGTAGTGTAATGTGGTGCAGTGTAGTGTAGTGTAATGTGGTGTAGTGTTGTGTAATGTAATGTGGTGTAGTATTGTATATTGTAGTGTAATGTAGTGTGTATATTGTAGTGTAGTGTAGTGTGTAATGTGGTGTTGTATAGTGTAGTGTAGTGTTGTGTACTGTAGTGTAGTGTAATGTAGTGTTGTGTAGTATTGTATATTGTAGTGTAATGTAGTGTTGTATATTGTAGTGTAGTGTTGTATAGTGTAGTGTAATGTGGTGTAGTGTTGTGTAGTGTTGTATATTGTAGTGTAGTGTAGTGTAATGTGGTGTTGTATAGTGTAGTGTAATGTAGTGTTGTGTAGTGTAATGTAATGTAGTGTTGTGTAGTGTAATGTAGTGTTGTATATTGTAGTGTAGTGTTGTATAGTGTAGTGTAATGTAATGTAGTGTTGTGTAGTGTAATGTAGTGTTGTATATTGTAGTGTAGTGTTGTATAGTGTAGTGTAATGTAATGTAGTGTTGTGTAGTGTAATGTAGTGTTGTATATTGTAATGTAGTGTTGTATATTGTAGTGTAATGTAGTGTTGTATATTGTAGTGTAGTGTTGTATAGTGTAGTGTAATGTAATGTAGTGTTGTGTAGTGTAATGTAGTGTTGTATATTGTAGTGTAGTGTAGTGTAATGTGGTGTTGTATAGTGTAGTGTAATGTAGTGTTGTGTAGTGTAATGTAATGTAGTGTTGTGTAGTGTTGTATATTGTAGTGTAGTGTAGTGTAATGTGGTGCAGTGTAGTGTAGTGTAATGTGGTGTTGTATAGTGTAGTGTAATGTAGTGTTGTGTAGTGTAATGTAATGTAGTGTTGTGTAGTGTAATGTAATGTAGTGCTGTGTAGTGTAATGTAGTGTTGTATAGTGTAATGTGGTGTTGTATAGTGTAGTGTAATGTAATGTAGTGTAATGTAGTATTGTATATTGTAGTGTAATGTAGTGTTGTATATTGTAGTGTAATGTAGTATTGTATATTGTAGTGTAGTGTAATGTAGTGTTGTATAGTGTAATGTAGTGTTGTGTAGTGTAATGTAGTGTTGTATATTGTAGTGTAGTGTTGTATAGTGTAGTGTAATGTGGTGCAGTGTAGTGTAGTGTAATGTGGTGTTGTATAGTGTAGTGTAATGTAGTGTTGTGTAGTGTAATGTAGTGTTGTGTAGTGTAATGTAGTTGTTGTATATTGTAGTGTAGTGTAATGTAGTGTGTGTAGTGTAATGTAGTGTTGTGTAGTGTAATGTAGTGTTGTATATTGTAGTGTAGTGTTGTATAGTGTAGTGTAATGTGGTGCAGTGTAGTGTAGTGTAATGTGGTGTTGTATAGTGTAGTGTAATGTGGTGTTGTATAGTGTAGTGTAATGTGGTATAATGTGGTGCAGTGTAATGTGGTGTTGTATAGTGTATTGTAATGTAATGTAGTGTTGTGTAGTGTAATGTAGTATTGTATATTGTAGTGTAATGTTGTATAGTGTAGTGTAGTGTAATGTGGTGTTGTATAGTGTAATGTAGTGTAGTATTCTATAGTGCAATGTAGTGTAGTGTAGTATTCTATAGTGCAATGTAGTGTAGTGTAGTGTAATGTAGTGTAGTATTGTCTATAGTGTAATGTAGTGTAGTATTGTCTATAGTGTAATGTAGTGTAGTGTTCTATAGTGTAATGTAGTGTAGTGTTCTATAGTGTAATGTAGTGTAGTGTAGTGGGACATCAGAAAGTTTATTAATCTCTAAGGATCAATCTATGAACAAGTTCCATTATGCATGAGATTTGCAAATGTGCTTTATGATTTGCCTTCTACTATCATGCTAAAGTGCTAGCCCACAGAGTCTGTACGCCAGAGACAAGCATGCAACTCCCCCAGTCACATTTTACTGACACTGGGTCAACCAGTCAATACTCTGTTATTATAATTTATTATTGATCTATAATGTGTCTCAGATTAACTCGTAATATTCAGTTCCAACTTGTTTCAGAGAACAATAATTTCATCTGAACAGAGAGACATTCTGGAAGATTTTTTTTCAAAAGGGATGAAATCAAAAGGAAAAAAATGTGATCTTATGCACGAGGAAGCGGCCCATAAAGCTTCTCTTAAAAAGGATGTTGTAGTGGTAATAAATGTCTAGTGACTTTATTAGCTCACCTGGCCTAAAGGCCATGTGAGCTTTTGCCATCACTCGGCGTCCGTCGTCCGTCTGTCAGTCCGTCTGTAAACTTTTCACATTTTGGCTATCTCCTCTGAAACCCCTGAACCAATTTTAACCAAACTTTACAGGAATGATGTATGGAAGGTCCTTTACTTAGATTGCCGAAATTGTTTTGATCCGCCAAAAAACATGGCTGCCAGCGCAGAAGATAGTTTAACATTGGGCCCTATGGGAAAACGCACATTTTGGCTATCTCCTCTGAAACGGCTGAAGCGAATTCAATTAAACTTTACAGGAATGATGTATGGAAGGTCTTTTGCAAAGATTGCCGAAATTTTTCTGATCCGCCTAAAAACATGGCTGCCAGCGGGGAACATAGTTTAACATTGGACCCTATGGGAAAAACACATTTTGGCTATCTCCTCTGAAACGGCTGAAGCGAATTCAATTAAACTTTACAGGAATGATGTATTGGAGGTCCTTCACAAAGATTGCCGAAATTTTTCTGATCCGCCTAAAAACATGGCCGCCAGTGCAGAAGATAGTTTAACATTGGACCCTATGGGAAAAACAAATTTTTGGTTATCTCCTCAGAAATGACTGAAGCGAATTTAACCAAACTTTACAGAAATGATGTATAGAAGGTCCTTTACTTAGATTGCCAAAATTTTTCTGATCCGCCAAAAAACATGGCCGCCAGTGCAGAAGATAGTTTAACATTGGACCCTATGGGGAAAGCATATATATGCTATCTCCTCTGAAGCTAGTGAAGCAAATTGAACCAAACTTTACAGAAATGATATATAGAAGGTCCTTTACATAGATTGCCAAAATTTTTCTGATTGGCCAAAAAACATGGCTGCCAAAGGCAAAAGATAGTTTAACATTGGACCCTATGGGAAAAATGCATTTTGACTATGTCATCAGAAATGACTAAAGCAAATTTAACAAAACTTCACAGAAATGATGTATAGAAGGTCCTTTACTTAGATTGCCAAATTTTTTCTGATACGCCGAAAAACATGGCTGCCAGTGCAGAAGATAGTTTAACATTGGACCCTATGGGAAAAACGCATTTTTGACTATGTCCTCAGAAATGACTGAAGCAAATTAAATTAAACTTTACAGGAATGATGTATAGAAGGTCCTTTACATAGATTGCCAAAATTTTTCTGATTGGCCATAAAACATGGCTGCCAACGGAGAACATTGTTTCACATTGGACCCCATTGGAAAAGCATATATACAAATTTGCTTTAAAAGCATTTTAGTCAGGTGAGCGATACAGGCTCAGCCACACTGAGCCTCTGGTTTTATATATTATTTGTCATAATGATGTTAAAATTTTTAGAATATACTGTAGAATTATGGTTTTGTTAATATTTAAAAATTGTTGAATTGTATCTTGATAAAACAAATTCCAATTGGGTCTTTAAAAATTAAAACATTGACATTATTTTTTGTGACATTTAATTACCCACCGTTTTCAATTTAAAAAAAATTCAATTTCTAACATTTAGATTTGTCAGTCCTTTTCTATTATTTTTTGCATATATGATTAAGCTTTCGATGTCATGTTATCATGGAAGACAAAGAATTAAGTAGTTAATTCCTAGGATCAGATTGATAATAACTTTATTTCTCATAAACTGTTTTTACAGTATAGAGAAAATAAACAAGATTTATATATAAATATTACAATGCATACATTGATACAATTTACCATGCTAACCAGGAGGTCTGACAAGAAACTTATTGACAATACGAAGAAAATTACATAATCTGTTGAGTGTCAATACTAGAAAATAAACTATTAAATTTCAATACATTTGCACCATTGTAAAAATGACTGTATATATAAAGTCTTATAACAATTTAAAGTTTTAAATTCTAAAATATAACAAAACTTCATATTATCAATAAAACTATTTTAAGTTGAGGTTTGAATTATTTACTATTTGGATGATTAAAATATTTTATCTGTAGGAGTGGGTAGGAAATCGCCTTAAAAAGGAAAGTGGGAGAAAATATGCCTACCAAAGGAAAACATCTTACACGAAAGGCATATCGGCATACAATTTATTTGTACAAGAAAACAAGGGTATAAGATTTAATTACTTAGTGATAAATTATTATTGGTAAATGAATTTATTATTTAAGTATTCTTTAAATTTTAATTGTAATTTTGATACATTACAATATACAGAATATTTATTTATATAGCTACTTATATGAGCACAACTAATGACTGCTCTTGTGGTTTTTGATTGACATCTATATACATTTTACAATAAAACTGTATCTCTCTTCTACGAAACATAAAAATGCATTGTATTGCAATTCCAGTGGAAATAAAATTGAGGTTATGTCTTGTTTTCTCATTATCGCCATTACAACTGGAATGTTAACAAATATTTTAACAACATAGTTGTAATTTTAATATGAAAATGTTATAGTTTATGATTTTTCTGAAAATTTTCCCAAACTTTTTTTTTAAACATAAATATAGAGGTACTAATAGGAAGTGGGGTATTTAAATGACAATGTGTGTGTTGTTAAAAATAATTTGAATTGTAGATCTGGAAGGTATTTTAAAATTTTGTTGTGACACATATAAATATTAAATGTAAATTTTTTAGATCACATGAAGGATATTAATGATTGGGCGAAAAAGTGGATGGAGCTAAGAGAGGAAGAAAAGGAAGTGTATAGATTGAAAGTGAAAACTTTGACTCCTAACACTAACCCAGTCAAAAGTAAACTGGTTCTTATGAACAAATTACAAGATACTGTAAGTGAGAATCTTAAAAAGATCATAATCATGAGAAGTTGATATTTTACACACGGTTTTGATATTTTGAATTTTAAGATATTGACACAAAAAGTGGCAGTTAAATTAATTAGGTAAATAGTATGGTCATCTACAGATGATTAAACAGCCTAAACATAAGGGAATATCAAGACGTGATTGGTTTTGAAATAATTAGAAATGTGAATAGATGTGTACAACAGTATCTTTCCTTGTGTTTGGAAGTTACTGATGGGAAAGTTTGATCGGCAAAATTGGTAACCAAAGCTACCCATGCTCTTGACAAGTTTTAATTTTAATATTACAGATGATCTAATTTGTGAAATAAGATATGTTGTGTAACTCCATCATTTAGTAAGCTTCTGTTCAACAGTTAGCCATTACAATATTTTCTGTTAGTCATTTCAAATTTCCAATTGGTACCAATTTTTGTTCTTAGATAATATCTACCCATGGCAAATCATAAGTACCATTGGTACTACTAGTCAATACAAAATATATGCATGGTTACATATGTGATGAATATCAAATGCAGGCACAATACAATAACAGAATATGTTTTATGGTATTATTATGTCTCCAAAACAAAGTTAGGGAGTTCTTTTGGGGGACATATTGTTTTTGCTACATTTCTTCTTCCACTTTAACCATTGTCCAGAGAAAATATGTCCTAAATGGCAGGAAATGATCAAATGTATGTATGCTTCATATTTTGAAATATGATCAAAAAAAATTTATGTGTAATAGTTCAACCTGATATGAAACTTGATTTGTGCAACATTTAATCTTTTCTGTATGATGTTTTTCAGTTAATGGAATTAGAAAATTTAGGGGTAAGTCTCTGTTGCTTTGGAACAGATGCTGTAGGCAATCAATGGAGTTTAGGAAAGGCAGCATCAAGGGATTTCATTCAGAGTAGGAATGACATTTTTACAGACTTTAGGTCGCACACTTTCAAAGGTAATATAGGTACAGTATACTATGTGATCTTTTCCGATTACTTAGTGTGCAAATTTTTAACCTTATTTTGAGTTTCAAGTCTTACTTTTCAGCAAAAGTATATTTAAAATTGACTTAAATTAAATTGATTAATATTTAGGTATTTAAAGAAAATCATTTACCTTTGTATCCATGGCCTTGTTTGATTCATCATCCATCATTCATTATAATTTTGTGTATCCTGGAATGTGGTGCATGTCCACAGCAATAATTAATAAGGACTCTGTTTACCAATGTTTAAGCAATCATTCAAAAGTTCTTATATTTGAAGTTTTATATAATATTTTTATACAATCACAACTTTGCAATCATTCAAGTTCTTTCTTAACAGTACACACAGATCAATACACTCGATAGATTCTCATTTCTAGTAGTTGAAAAATTCTTGCAGTACCAACCCTGCATCAAAAGTTGTGAGACTGTAGTAATATTACCCAGGCAGCATTGGTGGCTAGCACTGGTTTATTTAATGCATGGTACATATGTTGATATATATGAATATGAAATATTTTTGTTATTATCTAAATAGTGTTCTTTTAATTGTCTAGGAAATCCTGAATCAAGCGCACACAGTCAGCAATTGTCTGAATTAAGAAAAAAAACAAGTCTACATTTAAATAAACTATATGGTTTGAAAATAAATATTTATACACAAACACACTCACATATTTACATTGAGAATTGACTCAAATGGAGACTGCACACAAAATGATTTGCATTGTCTGTCTGTTTGCATTAGACTTTATGGGTATATTAAGATAAGAATATATATTTTTGGTAACCTTCTTCATAAAAATGTATATCTGTAATAGTTTTTCAACATTAATGGAACAATTGAAGTGTTTAAGATTTTAATATTGAGATTTTTAGGTATTAAGGATAATCAGCAAAAATAAAAAAACTACAAAAATGATTTGTTTCAGTTATAATAGTTCTATGTTTATGGCTTTGGAAAACCCTTTTGTTGTTTTTGTTATAATGTTATCAAAGTTTGCATTAAAGCAGCCATAGTTATGACTTGAAATAAATGTAATTTCTTGAGATTAAATGTTAATCATAGCCCCTAACCAAATGATGCATTTTTTTCAGCTACTGCTACAGGAACTGATGGGCCTTTGCCCTATAAAAAGGTGTTTCAAGGAAAGGTTTTGATTGGAGGCCTACCAGATGAGGTTCTTCCTCTTAGATTTCCGTCATCGTATGGCATTGACAAACTAAGTAAAATTTTGGCATGTCAAGAAATTCAAGTAATGTAAGTTAGTACAATTGGATCATTCTGTATTTATCTAAGTCAATTTTGATAGAGTAGAAGCATTTCATCAAACTATTTTAAGACTAGGATAAATTTTATAATGATTTTATTATGAGTACTATAGATCGCTTCTTTATAGTTCATCATTTCCTGTCATACTTAGCATTGAACTTCAGTATATATATATAATGCAGTTG
Source organism: Anadara kagoshimensis (assembly GCA_021292105.1). Lineage (NCBI taxonomy): Eukaryota > Metazoa > Mollusca > Bivalvia > Arcoida > Arcidae > Anadara > Anadara kagoshimensis. Next base: position 53,715,750 of record CM037870.1, on the reverse strand, counting down.
TTTAATGATTCAAAAAGTAATCTCTATTCTGATCAGTGTACAATACTATATAGAATTGGAAACTATGAATTAGTTATTTAAAATGTCCATAAAGATTTAAATTTTTCAAAATGAGAAATATATGAAAAAATTATATGTTATAGAAATGATAAGGTTTTTTTGTTTCTGTTTAGCAGACTAGCATCAGAATTTGAAGAAGAAACTGTCTCAGATGAGACTAAAATGCAGCAGAACATCCTATACTTACACGTAATGGGAAATTATTCTTTTGTAATTAAGATGATTAAGTGGTTAAATATTTGGCATATCCTATAAATATGTTATACACAGTGGCAAGGAATTTAGAAATTAGAAACAGAAAATACCTACATAAATCATATCAAAAGTCCTGAAAAGATATGTTGCAAGTGATAATATACCTGTTTGGTGAATAACTAGAATCTGAAGACTCAAACATTTGCATTGAGTAGAATTGCATGTTATATTGTCATATTATTCTTTACTCCAATAAAGATTTTTGTTGATTTTTTCTTTAAATCTTACTTTGCCTTATTTGTAGCATTTACTGGATCTGTGTGTTTTTGTAAAAGTTATTCCCCTTGTGTAAACATACATGATCAATGTTTCGGAGATAATTATTATTCACCTAAGAAAGCAGTATCAATAAATGCAATTTGAAACAAAGAGCACACGTGTTCTTTACAGAATGCGTTGATGATAGGTCTTATCTTTTGATGTACATGTATTTTCAGCAGAGGAAGTTGAAGTACTAGCACCTTTGATTGTGTAGCAAGGGAGGAAACAGAACAGTGAAAGCTTAAGTACATATACATTTTTGTTGATCTTAGTAATTTTTGATAGCTTTTATTATTCCATGATCTGGACTTTCAAAATTAATTTCAAATTAATAACTTCATTTGAAAAACATAAATTTTTATGGGTGGCTAGTTTATAGTTGGATAGACAAACAAATCCCAAATCTACATCCCCTAGTAACTTTCTTGGTACAGGTGATAATTTCAATCTGTCCAAAATATGAAAGTTATGTTAAATTTTTCTTTGATTCATTTGCTTCTTTACTACATTCCTGTTGAGCATGTTTTTTTTAACTTTATCCTTCACTAAAGTTAAGAAAGCTTGATCATACATATACTAAAGTAGTTCATTTATTTTCTTTCTTTTACAGATGAAAGAAAAAAGAGCAAAAGAATGAGGGGTACCCATTTTGTGTAATCAACTCCTCTTACAGCTTTTAACCAAGAAGTCTGAAACTTTGCAAGATGTTTCTATATACATTGAACATGTGCACCTCCTATTTTGGTTGGATTATATTTTTTTTCAGATTTTATGTGTAGTTAAACTTAGTCATTTTTCAACACTATTCCATATAAGGGGTACTCATTTTGTGTAATCAACTCCTCTTACAGCTTTTAACAAACAAGTCTGAAACTTTACAGGATGTTTCTATATACTTTGAACATGTGCACCTCCTTTTTTGGCTGGATTATATAGTTACTTAATTATATATACCGGTAATCCAATTTTTTTAAAACTATGCATAGATATTGAGCATCATAAGAACATGTGCACCTGCCATTATCAGTTTCATGTATTTTGCCGAATTATTAACATTTCCATACAAATAATTTTTCACATTACAATTTGGCCATACATACAATTTGTCCCCAGATCAAAAGATGGAAGCAGGGGGGGGGGGTATTAGCCTCTTTTAGAGACAGTTCTAGTTACTTTCAATATATCCTAACACAGTGAGACTGTTTCATGGAATGTTCATGTGGTTGCTGCATTCTTTACTTTCAATATATCCTAACAAAAACAAAGCATTTATGAATCACTTGGTGCTGATGTAAAAATTTAGTTTTATTATTCAAAACCTTATTTTCAAAACTAAAATATATTTGTAATTGGTAGGATATAATCATTACAGTTTGTTGAAAATTGAAACAGTAATTAAGTGATTGTCCACTGAACTTGTACATGAGATATGGCATACCCTCAGGTGAGCATTAATGCCCTTGGGCCTCTTGTTTATTGGATATTGAAGATTTGTTTTTATCAATGCAGCCTATGTCAAGCACCTTATTTTAATAATGAGCTTAAATTTTGCTATCTCAATCATATTTTGTGAAATGTTTTCAAGTTTTTATGTTATATGTTTCATAAGAATTACAATGGTGAATTAAAATCAAGATTCATAATGTAAAGTTTCAAGGTCATGCAGTGTAACATTGTTTTGCAGCAGATTTGAATTTTCCATGTTTTCCAAAATAAGATCTAAAATGCTTTATATTCACTACTTGAAAAGATTATCACTCAAGGTTTATAATTGTAATATTTTCTGGGATGTAGTCAAGTTCAATGGATCATAACATAGCTTTTGACCTTTGTGCTTTTGCTACTACATGTATTTCAAGTATTTTTATAATATTGTAAAAATAAAGTAGATTTATCTTCACTTTTACTATTTGTTTTCACTCTTATGCTAAATAGCATCAAAAGTCAGGATTATTTACTCATTTAGGAAATCAGCTTTATTTTGATATATTAAGTTAATTTAAAATGATGACATGAGGTTTTCAGTTTTGATGTTTTTAATTACACTTCAAAATTAGGATTGAGGTAATGATCTCTTTAACTCTGGGATCCTGTTACTATTGGAAATATTTTTGAAGAGTTTAAATGCGTTGTGGATTTAGTTTTATACAATAAAGATCAGTTATTGTGCCATTATTTTTTTAATTAAAATTATATATATATAAGCAGTAAGATGATATTTATTAACAACCTAATAAAATGACTTGAAAACAATTTATGGTGTTTTAATATACAATGTTAATATTCTACAATAGCAAATGGAACCAGAAATATAAAATGTCAATATGATGTACAAAATCAAAAAAACTATATGAACATATATAGATATTACATAACATATCTCACCGTTATTCAGCATATACTTGGTATATAGATGTTACATAACATATCTCACCGTTATTCAGCATATACTTGGTATATAGATGTTACATAACATATCTGCTGACCGTTATTCAGCATATGTACTTGGTATATAGATGTTACATCCCGTATCTGACCGTTATTCAGCATATACTTGGTATATAGATGCTACATCCCGTATCTAACCGTTATTCAGCATATACTTGGTATATAGATGTAACATAACATATTTGACCGTTATTCAGCATATACTTGGTATATAGATGTTACATCCCGTATCTAACCGTTATTCAGCATATACTTGGTATATAGATGTTACATCCCGTATCTAACCGTTATTCAGCATATACTTGGTATATAGATGCTACATCCCGTATCTAACCGTTATTCAGCATATACTTGGTATATAGATGTAACATAACATATTTGACCGTTATTCAGCATATACTTGGTATATAGATGTTACATCCCGTATCTGATCATTATTCAGCATATACTTGGTGTATAGATGTTACATAACATATCTGATCATTATTCAGCATATACTTGGTATATAGATGTTACATCCCGTATCTGACCGTTATTCAGCATATACTTGGTATATAGATGTAACATAACATATTTGACCGTTATTCAGCATATACTTGGTATATAGATGTTACATCCCGTATCTGACCGTTATTCAGCATATACTTGGTATATAGATGTTACATAACATATCTGACCGTTATTCAGCATATACTTGGTATATAGATGTTACATCCCGTATCTAACCGTTATTCAGCATATACTTGGTATATAGATGCTACATCCCGTATCTAACCGTTATTCAGCATATACTTGGTATATAGATGTAACATAACATATTTGACCGTTATTCAGCATATACTTGGTGTATAGATGTTACATAACATATCTGATCATTATTCAGCATATACTTGGTATATAGATGTTACATCCTGTATCTGATCATTATTCAGCATATACTTGGTATATAGATGTTACATCCCGTATCTAACCGTTATTCAGCATATACTTGGTATATAGATGCTACATCCCGTATCTAACCATTATTCAGCATATACTTGGTATATAGATGTAACATAACATATTTGACCGTTATTCAGCATATACTTGGTATATAGATGTTACATCCCGTATCTGATCATTATTCAGCATATACTTGGTGTATAGATGTTACATAACATATCTGATCATTATTCAGCATATACTTGGTATATAGATGTTACATCCCGTATCTGACCGTTATTCAGCATATACTTGGTATATAGATGTAACATAACATATTTGACCGTTATTCAGCATATACTTGGTATATAGATGTTACATCCCGTATCTGACCGTTATTCAGCATATACTTGGTATATAGATGTTACATAACATATCTGACCGTTATTCAGCATATACTTGGTATATAGATGTTACATCCCGTATCTAACCGTTATTCAGCATATACTTGGTATATAGATGCTGCATCCCGTATCTAACCGTTATTCAGCATATACTTGGTATATAGATGTAACATAACATATTTGACCGTTATTCAGCATATACTTGGTGTATAGATGTTACATAACATATCTGATCATTTTTCAGCATATACTTGGTATATAGATGTTACATCCCGTATCTGATCATTATTCAGCATATACTTGGTATATAGATGTTACATCCCGTATCTGACCGTTATTCAGCATATACTTGGTATATAGATGTAACATAACATATTTGACCGTTATTCAGCATATACTTGGTATATAGATGTAACATAACATATTTGACCGTTATTCAGCATATACTTGGTATATAGATGTTACATCCCGTATCTAACCGTTATTCAGCGTATACTTGGTATATAGATGCTACATCCCGTATCTGATCATTATTTAGCATATACTTGGTATATAGATGTTACATCCCGTATCTAACCGTTATTCAGCATATACTTGGTATATAGATGCTACATCCCGTATCTAACCGTTATTCAGCATATACTTGGTATATAGATGCTACATCCCGTATCTAACCGTTATTCAGCATATACTTGGTATATAGATGTTTCATCCTGTATCTGACCGTTATTCAGCATATACTTGGTATATAGATGTAACATAACATATTTGACCGTTATTCAGCATATACTTGGTATATAGATGTTACATAACCGTATTTGACCGTTATTCAGCATATACTTGGTATATAGATGTTACATAACATGTCTGACCGTTATTCAGCATATACTTGGTATATAGATGTAACATCCCGTATCTGACCGTTATTCAGCATATACATGGTATATAGATGTAACATCCCGTATCTGATCATTATTCAGCATATACTTGGTGTATAGATGTTACATAACATATCTGATCATTATTCAGCATATACTTGGTATATAGATGTTACATCCCGTATCTGACCGTTATTCAGCATATACTTGGTATATAGATGTAACATAACATATTTGACCGTTATTCAGCATATACTTGGTATATAGATGTAACATAACATATTTGACCGTTATTCAGCATATACTTGGTATATAGATGTTACATCCCGTATCTAACCGTTATTCAGCGTATACTTGGTATATAGATGCTACATCCCGTATCTGATCATTATTTAGCATATACTTGGTATATAGATGTTACATCCCGTATCTAACCGTTATTCAGCATATACTTGGTATATAGATGCTACATCCCGTATCTAACCGTTATTCAGCATATACTTGGTATATAGATGTTACATCCCGTATCTAACCGTTATTCAGCATATACTTGGTATATAGATGTTTCATCCTGTATCTGACCGTTATTCAGCATATACTTGGTATATAGATGTAACATAACATATTTGACCGTTATTCAGCATATACTTGGTATATAGATGTTACATCCCGTATTTGACCGTTATTCAGCATATACTTGGTATATAGATGTTACATAACATATCTGACCGTTATTCAGCATATACTTGGTATATAGATGTAACATAACATATTTGACCGTTATTCAGCATATACTTGGTATATAGATGTTACATCCCGTATCTAACCGTTATTCAGCATATACTTGGTATATAGATGCTGCATCCCGTATCTAACCGTTATTCAGCATATACTTGGTATATAGATGTAACATAACATATTTGACCGTTATTCAGCATATACTTGGTGTATAGATGTTACATAACATATCTGATCATTTTTCAGCATATACTTGGTATATAGATGTTACATCCCGTATCTAACCGTTATTCAGCATATACTTGGTATATAGATGCTACATCCCGTATCTGATCATTATTTAGCATATACTTGGTATATAGATGTTACATCCCGTATCTAACCGTTATTCAGCATATACTTGGTATATAGATGCTACATCCCGTATCTAACCGTTATTCAGCATATACTTGGTATATAGATGTTACATCCCGTATCTAACCGTTATTCAGCATATACTTGGTATATAGATGTTTCATCCTGTATCTGACCGTTATTCAGCATATACTTGGTATATAGATGTAACATAACATATTTGACCGTTATTCAGCATATACTTGGTATATAGATGTTACATCCCGTATTTGACCGTTATTCAGCATATACTTGGTATATAGATGTTACATAACATATCTGACCGTTATTCAGCATATACTTGGTATATAGATGTAACATAACATATTTGACCGTTATTCAGCATATACTTGGTATATAGATGTTACATCCCGTATCTAACCGTTATTCAGCATATACTTGGTATATAGATGCTGCATCCCGTATCTAACCGTTATTCAGCATATACTTGGTATATAGATGTAACATAACATATTTGACCGTTATTCAGCATATACTTGGTGTATAGATGTTACATAACATATCTGATCATTTTTCAGCATATACTTGGTATATAGATGTTACATCCCGTATCTGATCATTATTCAGCATATACTTGGTATATAGATGTTACATCCCGTATCTGACCGTTATTCAGCATATACTTGGTATATAGATGTAACATAACATATTTGACCGTTATTCAGCATATACTTGGTATATAGATGTAACATAACATATTTGACCGTTATTCAGCATATACTTGGTATATAGATGTTACATCCCGTATCTAACCGTTATTCAGCGTATACTTGGTATATAGATGCTACATCCCGTATCTGATCATTATTTAGCATATACTTGGTATATAGATGTTACATCCCGTATCTAACCGTTATTCAGCATATACTTGGTATATAGATGCTACATCCCGTATCTAACCGTTATTCAGCATATACTTGGTATATAGATGTAACATAACATATTTGACCGTTATTCAGCATATACTTGGTATATAGATGTTACATCCCGTATCTAACCGTTATTCAGCATATACTTGGTATATAGATGTTTCATCCTGTATCTGACCGTTATTCAGCATATACTTGGTATATAGATGTAACATAACATATTTGACCGTTATTCAGCATAGATGTTACATCCCGTATTTGACCGTTATTCAGCATATACTTGGTATATAGATGTTACATAACATATCTGACCGTTATTCAGCATATACTTGGTATATAGATGTAACATAAACATATTTGACCGTTATTCAGCATATACATGGTATATAGATGTAACATCCCGTATCTGATCATTATTCAGCATATACTTGGTGTATAGATGTTACATAACATATCTGATCATTATTCAGCATATACTTGGTATATAGATGTTACATCAAGTATCTAACCGTTATTCAGCATATACTTGGTATATAGATGTTACATCCCGTATCTGACCGTTATTCAGCATATACTTGGTATATAGATGTTACATCCCGTATTTGACCGTTATTCAGCATATACTTCGTATATTGATGTTACATATTTGACCGTTATTCAGCATATACTTGGTGTATAGATGTTACATCCCGTATCTGATCGTTATTCAGCATATACTTGGTATATAGATGTTACATCCCGTATCTGACCGTTATTCAGCATATACTTGGTATATAGATGTTACATCCCGTATCTAACCGTTATTCAGCATATACTTGGTATATAGATGTTACATAACATATTTGACCGTTATTCAGTACATGTATATACATTGATATATAGATTTTATATCCTGCATGTGATCATTGGGCATATGGTACTTGCGATATAAGTGAACATTATGTATTAAACAGTATTAATATTATGATTTAAGTCTTAATAAGAATAACAGACAACTGATCCTTAGTTCAATTATATATTTATTCATTTATTGGTATATGTTACTGCCTTTTAATGAATCATATCTTTTTGGTTGTATTTTGTCTAGTACTGAGTTGGCATACAATTGTCATACAATCATCATGTTTTATTGCTATAAATTGATTAATACTTGTCATGATAATTTGTTTTAAAATCATTAGAAATACACAATGCATACTGTTGTAAACTCGATCAAAATCTTACTCAAAAACAACTTGCTAAAAAATTTAAATATTGAAGTAAAATAGTCTCCAATTTTTTACTTACATGGGCTATTGACTTTAATTAATGATCAATTTATCTTCATTTACACTCTAAATGCTTAAATATCACAGAAATTGAACTTTGCATTTTACCTATGGTCCAATGAGCTAAAGTGATGTCCTGCACTATGCTTTGAGGGATCTGTATCATGAAACAAATAATACTAAATATTCTACAAGGTTTACGAAGTATACTGAATGAACTATGAACAAAAATACACTATGCCATAAGTACACCTTCAATCTATGTACAATCATGTAGTTCTAAATAACTAAAAAATCTAAAACTTGAATGAGTGACTTTAATTTTCAACTAACATATTGCATCAATATTCATTACAGCATGCTACTGATCATGCAGACAGACAAAGCAAAAATATATCTCTTGGTCCCTCTTCATTGCTGAAGTATAATAATGATGATTTAATAATACTGTAAACCGTGTTTTTTTAGCGGCAGTTTTATTTTAGCGCAATTGGCGATAAGAGTGTCAGCGCTAAAATTAAACTGCCGCTAAAATTACAACAAAAAAAGTTCAGTACTGTACATCACGGCTGTGACTATGAATGGGTACGCACGTTAAATGGTTATATAGTCAAGTGTTAAAATAATAATAGCTCTGAATGACACCGGTATGGCTTCCATCAATATACCCGCATATGATAAGTAATTAGGGATTAATTACACAGACCCGGTAGACTGACAAATGATGGAACACTGGCTTAGCTGTTAATCAGTTAATTACTGGCCATTGTATGTGATACGTCTCCTTTTCAGTATATATATTATTATTATTGTTATTATTATAATTATTATATGTGATGCTCTCTTACCATATTGATTGTTTCTCTTTGTATTACATGTAATTGTAACATATTTTGCCACCAGTTATGTAAAATATATTTGTGGCAAAAAGCATTTGTATGCTTAATGCAATAAAGATTGAATATACTAGTATAAAACCTACCATTCTCAATTTCTAAACAATGTGAAGATATTCTAAAACGAGTCAATACACTTCTAAATTTTTTTTCTGTAATAACATTTAAATATTCTTCAAATTCAAATTCTTTTTTAAACCTTTGATAATAATATAATTTATTATAATGAGACATATTACCAAACCATTCTTGTATGTACTGATCATTTAATCTTGTTTTTAACATATTAAAATCAGGTATAAAGAAATCTTGTTGAAGCCATATGTCGTGCATTCCCATATAACACAATAAATTCTTTAACTGAAATGCCAATTAAGACCTTTATAGCTGTTACCATTATCAGCATCTATCCTCAACATATTGTAAAATTTATATATAAAGGCTTTTGTTTTTAATAATTTTCAACCAATACTTAATAATACGTAACTTTCTAATGTAAGATAAAGGATGTCTTCCGAGTTCACCATACACAGATACATTACAGGAAGATTTTTTAACACCAAGTATAATTTTACAAAACTTCAAATGTAAACGTTCAATATCATCTGCTGGGTGAAATCCCCAGACCTCAGCCCCATAATTCAAGATAGAAGACACCATAGAATCAAATAAATCTAATGAATGTTTACATGACAAAGAAATATTTCCCAATACATTTAAAACACCATTTTGAGCTTTAGATCCTAATTCACATATTTTCTGCTGTGTTTGGTTCCATTTACCATTACTAAAAAATGTAACACCAAGATATACATAACTTTTAACCACCTCAAGTTGTGAACCATTATATGTAATAAAAGGATTATGAACCTGTTTTCCATTCTTAAAAACCATTACTTTAGTCTTATCTGTGTTAACCTCAATATCCCATGTATTACAGTAAATATAAAGCTTATCTTATAACAACTGTAACCCTTGTATAGATTTAGAGAATAAAACTGTATCATCAGCATAAAGTAATAAAAATACATGAATGAAATCAATATCAAAAAAGTCATCGCCATCTGAATTCAAACTTTCCTTTATATCATTTATAAACATTAAAAATAACAGAGGTGACAAAGGCTCACCTTGTTTAACACCAGAATAAGACTGAAAAAATTCAGAAAAATCACCTGAAAACTTAACACATGATCTTACATTATTATACATTGATTTCAACATTTTAACCATTTTAGTACTAATACCAGAACACAATAATTTATGCCATAGCATATGTCTAGGTACTTTGTCAAATGCTTTTTTAAAATCAACAAATGCACAATAAACATTCTGTTTCATACTTAGTGCTTTAGCTATAATTGAATGTAATATAAATATACAGTCTACTGTTGACTTATTTGGTAAAAAACCAAATTGATTTTCGATAACAATATCATTTGTATCTACCCACTTTAATAATCTATTATTTAAAACTAATGAAAAAATCTTTGCAAATACAGACATGAGACTTATTCCTCTGAAATCGTTCACATCACTTGCGTTACCCTTTTTAGGAACTGGAACAATAACACATTCAGACCAATTGTCAGGATAAATACCAGTATCAAAAATATAATTAAAAATAACAACCAAATATGGAACTATTATATCAGATAAAGATTTAAATATTTCAGCAATAATACCATCAATGCCTGGACTTTTACCATTATTAAGCCCTTTAATTACTGTTACAATTTACCAGTAGTTGGCTTCAAACATTAAATATTAACAATTATATCAACAAATTAGACCCGTTATGCGAAAATTGTTTATTTTTTCTGTGATGTCGGCAACATATTATAAATCCTAATTATTGACCTCTATAATGATCTAAGCGGCTGTTATCGGGGATACATCGACAATGTGTCGAAACATTTGTATTTAAAAAACAGTTGGTATTTAAATGAATAAAAACAAAATATGTTATTATTGATTTAAATATTTATTCAGTAAAATGTCTTATCGATGAGAGGGCCAAATTATGATGAAAGCTTCCTGCAGACATCTGTCTGTCTAGTGACTTCCTGGGTCAGTTACGGAGATTTTCTCACAGTAAAAGTCAAACAAATTAAAACACAATTACATAGTTATTTTTATTATTTTCTTGTAACCTGGCATCCCTTCTCAAATTTAATTTTTTTGGCTGAAAGTTGTGGGTTTTAGGCGAGAAAATATGGTTATATAAAGAGGTATTAAACTTGATTACGCTAAAATTAAACTGCGCTAATATGTTTACCAGACATCAATCGCTAAAATAAGTATGCGCCAATATAAAGCGGTTTACAGTATGACATTACTTTATTTCAAACTCATCATCAGAGAAATCATCATCTCCATTTTCTTGTTCTTCTTTCTCCTCAAATGCTTCTATTAGGTCTAATGCATCACCAAGGTCTTCAGATGAAATTGCTGCTTCTAAACTATCAACTTGCATATGTTGTAAAATAGTACTTATAACAGGCACTTCAAAGTCATCAACATTTATGAATTTCGAAAATCTTTCTGATGCCTGAATGTGTAAATTTTCAAACCTAATTTTTAAAAATATCATCAAACATATTTGACCTTTAACAAATCTAGTAGAGATTTCACAATTTTGTAGATATGAAATTTTTGAAGTTATAATTTGTTCTTGCTTCATTATCCAAGTTATTGTATTTTTCATATCTATTAAAGAATGTGAGATTTCTTCTTCAGCTCGCTGTAAAGTTGTATAAGCCTCAACTAATTTCATCTTATCTTGAGGCAGATATGTAGTGTTGATATCATCATAAAATGTTGAGGTTGACAAGCTTATATCATTTAGAGTTAAATTACTCTCTGCAGTTTGATTATACTCCTTTAAGCAAGATGACATCTTGGTGCTAACGCTCTGTAACTGTCTTCCAATTCTTATTGAAACATCTTGTCCATCTATTAAAAAAATAATAATAAATGAATAAAAATGAATGGTGCATTTAGGATGAGACAAAAATATTTTTTTCTTGTATTTAATTTAGTGGAAAATTCTTGGAACTTGTAGTAATTGGCATTTTTTAAATATAGATTACACATTCAGTGGTTAAAATATCTATAGTCAATTTAAAACTAGTATTTTAACCAAGACCTATAACTATGACAACCATTCATGAAACCAAAAATTGGCAATAATTTTGTCTCCATTTTACCTATGTATTACTGCTGACAATGGACTGGTCATTTGGCCAGTATTGCATTTTAATTCAAATAAATACAAATATTGAATGAAGTTTGGTACTATCCACCGATTTGCATCATCTTACAGGGTCGATCTATGCATAGTCCGACGGATGTTTTTTGGCAAAAAAAAACAATGTACCAAACCACATATTGCTAAATTAAATGGTAGAAAATAATAATTTCACAAATATATGAAAAAGACAATCAGTAATTAAAATTCAATAAAGTCGTACACGATCGTTTTGTCTTTTCGGATAGAGAGAAAGTAGAGTTTTGCAGACCCTACCGCCGCTAAGAGGGGGTACATTCTAGCGGTTGTATGTAACTGGATCATTTACTATTAAATCTGGGTTTTAATAAACTGCTGATTATCACTCACAATATTCCCGTTTTATGTTAATGGTGAAGTATTAAAAATCCACATGTGGTCATTTGCACACTTTACTGTACGAATTATCTCCCTTTCACGAAAGTGAAATCTAATCGATAAACAGTTTTAAAATATGACACAATTGCCTCAACATCAAAATACATTATCATACCCTTCAAAATAAATTTAAATTACCGTAGATTTCATGAAGAATTAATTAAATCAACCTGCCATTGCTGTTTATTTCATAAAAAGTTATCATTTTACATCGTAGGACGCAAACTTTTCGCACTACTTTTTATTGTAAACACGAGATCAGTTTGCCAACTTACAGAAATTATTGGATGCATCCCATCGCAATATTTTACTAGATTTCAAAATGTATTCCAAAAATGTATTCCAAATGTGCATATGTAACCAAATGCATTACCCGTCTCAGAATACATATCTCACGATAAAGCACTATTTCCATGTGTACTCATATCTTATAATTTCCTAGCAAAGGAGCCTGATATCTTGGAAGAAAGCGATAGCAAAGTACGCATTCACTATCGTGAAACGTCGTACAAAAATAATTACTGTGACCATCAGTTGGCAAAATCAGTTAATATGCACAAACTTCGTTCCACCAAGATATCTTCCACATGAACTCAAACCACATAAAAACTTACAAAGACACCGATTCATATTCACTTTACAATAAAAAAGCTTTTTACAAGATGATCTTGAATACTTACCAGCATATTTTTTCATCATTGACAACAGGTATGATTTTTCTATTGCATGGATCTTCATCTGTCGTTTTAATTTCTTTAAAAGTTTCATTTTATATGAGTCACAGAGTCTACTACAATCTTGAAGTTCCCATCTCTGGCTAATTCCGACTTTTTTCTCTAATTTTCCCAATTTTTTTTCAATGCTAAAAAACAGTAAAACTTGATAAGGAAACCTTAAATTTACATATAGCTGGTAATGTCCAAATATAAGTGAAATAATCTTAAAAAGGAGGTAAAACTTCATTCAATTAATCAATCTTTCACATCATTCCCATTCTCTATATCAAAATTACAGAAGAAAAATGTGTTCCATTCATCCTCCAGTCTCATATTACATTCATAATGAAAAATGAAATTGATTGATACATACATTTATATAGTAAATTATAATTACTGTTCTGTTTCATATATAAAGCTTTGTTGACTATCATAAATCATCTCATATTACTGGGCAAGCACATCTGATGAAATATACATGTAGATTGAAATCTAACAACTTACCTTTCTAGTTCCTTAGACAGTTTATTCTTGGTATCTTCTGGAGTATTTTCTAATTCAATTTGGTTTCTTTAAAGAGAAAATATCAAACATAAATATTCAACTTCTTTACATTGAAAACAGTGTGATGCAGTATAATGTTTTTGTTTTTTGTGTTAATGAAGCTCAAAATTAAAACTGTCAATGGAAATATCAATGTCTGGATTATTTTAACTTAATTTGAACTTGGTACAATAGAACAAGAGAGTATCAAACCATTCAGTAATCAAGAACCATTATAATGTTAACCAAATATCTCCAATTTTGATGAAACTTTTCAACAAGTTGGACACTTGGAAGTTTTCAATACCTTGAAATGCATTAAATAACAAACAACAAGATCCCTTGTAATGTTAGTGTATCATCTATTTCAACCCTCAATATAACAAATAAGTAATTTACACACTTCAGTTGAATGTGCTACCGGTATTTATTATAGCAAATGTCTTACCTCAGTTTCATAGATTGATGCAGTAGCCAACTATATTCTTCGGTCTGGGTTGCTTCTACGTTACCTAAGTATTAAAACAAAAAAACAACACCTTTTTATTTTTCCCTACAGTATCTAGTAGATAGAAAAAGCATATCTTTTACCAAACCATACATTGTATTAGATAAAATTTTGAAATTGTACATACGTTTTTATAATTATTGAAAGAATGTTTGTCTTTATTTTATGTAATTATAGAATTGTAAGATAAATATATTATTAGTGTATTACGTATGTACAGTTCTGTGTACATTTGTATCAGAGGCAAGCTGTTGTTTCCAAAGGGAAATCATGTCAAGTAACTTGTTACAATCTTGAAATATACATCTATTGCTAGAAAGTTGAAGAATGCAAATAATATAAAATGTGGTATTAAGGCAGTACCTTTATTAGTTGATTCTTTAGCTAGATTGACTCTTTCCTCACACCATTTTGGAAGCTGGTCAAGCAAGTTTTCTTCTTTTAAACAAAATAAAAAGTGTTGAAAATATTAGATCGTAAAAAACACACACGCTAATCAAGTTTTCTTGTGAAATTTTTACATAAATTTGAAAATGATATACAGTAAAACCTCAATTCATCGCCAACATTTGTTCAGTCAAATTTTGGCGTTATAAAGGGGTTTGGCGATAAATTGAGGGAGGCAGATAAAGAAAAACATACACAAAATGGATTTTGGGACTTTAAAATAGTGTGGCAATAAGCGAGGTGGCAAAGTTATCGAGGGGCATTATAACAAGGTTTTACTGTACATGCATTGGTATTGTATTTTGGTTACTTTTTAAATAAAAATAATTCAATTTTACTTTGATTAGATAGACTTTATCTATTATTTTCATGATTTTTATATGAATGATTTGACTTCCTACAACGTCATGTTAATATGGACAGCCCTAATGGACATTTATATTCCTACACCCAGTGATATTATTGTTTATACTTGCTATGGCTGTAAAAACATTGAATGTGCTGATTTGATGTTTCAAAATTCTATAAATTGAATTTTAAGAAATGAAATAAAACGAATTGCTACCAGAATTATGCAGTATGTAAAATGTTGAATTCTTTCATTTTTAAATGTACAACTGATACAGTAGGGTCTACTACTGTAAATCCTATTATCTAAATTTATTGTACAAGTTGCATTTCTGCATACCTTGGAAGGTTTCATTTGCAAGTGAATTCTTTGAGGACTCTTTTAGCATTGATGCTTTTTGGTGTCTGGCCACAATTCTGTCAACTGTAAAAGTAAAGATAAACCAATATAGACAATGTCAACTTGTCTTTTCTCATTTACATGATAATCAAGTCTTGTGTATTGCAAATTATGGTGTACATTTAGAAAAATCTTTAAATCTGAGTATCACATAAATAGTTTGCTACAATTTATCCTCCGACTTTATGTATAAATCTAAACTCATATACATGTAGTTTACATGATTTTTGTTTATATTTTTTAAAGCAAGAATACAAATTCTTCTAAATGATTATGCTTAATGACAGCCAAATCATATAGATTTGGATATACATGTAATGCTATTTCTTAAAATAGATATTTATGGATATTTCTTAAATGCACTTATTTTTATTTTTCTTATCTTACATATTTTGTTCTGTAATCTGGTGGCATAATGGTGTAAAGCATCCACCAACAGGTCATGCCTATTACAGAGAGACATTTCTTTGGTAATTTTGGAAAACTTTCTCAAATAGGCCCACAGCCGCTCTGTTCCCTCACCATCTGCTAGCCCACAGCTTTCTACATTTTTTTGACCATAGATTATCTGAAAGATAATACAATTATAGATTGTAAATACTGGTATAACAATTACAATCCATCAACGAAGATACTGACACATCTGTATAAAATAGACTGAAACATTTTTTTTAAAAAGTTTAAACTTTTTTACCAAAGGACTATCATTTTTAATCAAATACAATGATTCGTAACAAAATAAAATTTCTATGTCATGAATTATCTAAACTACAGGTCAAATGATTTCAAATTAGATGTATTTTAGGAACTATCCTGGTGCAACACAATCACCACCAACTAATGACCAATTCTCTAATTTAGAACTGTATTATAACAAAAATTTGTTATTTAAAATTATCTACTGCTGCAAATGGTTACCTGACATTTCATATTGTGTGCAAAACTATGGAACACTGGTACTACAAGTTTTGTGTTTTCCAATAAATCATTCATGTTGTTTTTCTAAATAAAGAAAAATTGAAATTTGTATAGAATATTACCAAGAATATAATGGTTCAGTAAAAGTAAAAAAACAAAAACATTTAATCCGATTTCATTAAGGTAATTGAAAATGAACTAATTGTATACAGTATCCTTCTCCTTCTTATTATTGAATGCTGCTTTCAGTTCAAGTTACATTTGCTATAACTAACTCTCATTTATAGTATCAAATGAATTTCAATACACCAAAATAGAACTTTGTTTCCTATATTTATATTCATAAAAAATATATTTTTAGCGTGACAAAAATTTAAAAATTACTGCAAAACCAAATCATAGCATCCAAGATTCTGACAAATATATGAAATTGATGGAACAGCCTTCTTTAAAACTAGAATAGAAAACACATAGGTTAATCTAAAGCAAGTCAATTCCAATTATAAATATTGTTCAATAAATCATGTTACACGTATTTATTCATACATTTTATATGTATTTTTTGTGGCAATGTAATAATTAGACATTACAAAAAAGTAGGATTTTTTTATTACTGTACTTTGATCCAAACAGATAACATTTGACAGGAATTGGTACTGACAAGTCAACTTTTGAAAATTTAAAAACTAAATTATTACTGTAATAAATGTATATCTACTCACTAAAAGGTGTTTATGCAACACACAGGCTATATCATACATAAACAGTTTTTTATTTTCTGTGGACCTTTGTTTAAAATCTTTTAAAAAATAAACTGGATATGCCAATCTGAAAATCCAAAAACAAAGATAATAAATACATAGAGGATCTTGCATGAATGATGGTAGTGCAAAAAGATGGAGATGTCTTACACCACTCTTTTTATGGAATTTTTCTATCTGGTGTGCAAGAAATATATATCTCAACAAAAAAGACAAACATAACAAAAATATGTGTCGTGGTTATAGGCAGAAAAAAAGTCTTGACAAGAATTTAAAAATGAATAGTACCCTGCAAGGAAATTTGGGTGAACCACCCCCCCCCCCCCCCAAAAAAATTAAAATTAAAAAGTTAAAACTTTTGACAAGTCCAGCAATATTCAAGTACTGTTTTCTGGAACAATTCTACCTTCATAGCCTCTTGTTAAATACTTAGGAAATTGAAACTTTTATACGGCATACATACATTTCAACAGAAATATTGTGAATTACCTTTCACCATACCGCAGGTTGCAGAATTTCAGTGGGAAATCATGTTGGCATACTGAGCCAAAAATACCAGTCACATCTAGTTTTGCATTTTTGACCTTAGAACGCAAGATATTTCCTGCTTGAAAGCTGGAACATTCCTAAAACAAGAGGCACATTGGTGTTATTGCTCAATATCCACATGCATTCGTTTAAGAATTGTCTGTTGTTTTTATTTGGTCACTAAAGAATGAACCAGATTTACATTAGCAAATCTGATGAACTGCAAAATGGAATTTATATGCTTATTGTAAACAGAGGATCTTACATTTGAGTTATTAAACCAGTTGAATTAAACTTTATGCAATAAGTCTTGGCAAGTTGCATAAATATTTTATTCAACAAGTTAGTTTTATAAAATCAATACTATATATAAACATAAATGTAAGATCCTGTTTATTGTATATTTTCAGAAAACTAAATTTTTTTTATCTGTAAAGTGTTTGTCACCTATGATATTAAAACAAACATGGTTGCAATACCACAAGTTATATCAACTAAAATATGACATCATAATATAATAATCATAACATTATCAACCATGAATACAAGAGTGATATTATACTAATAAGTGTTATATGATGCTTTTGGGGTGATTATACAATAAATATTATATTTGTTATCTTATTATCATTCTCTATATGAACCTCTTTTCTCAAAATGACATATGTTTCCATCAACTGTAAATGTGTAAATAATTCTGTGATGATGTTATATGAAAAGTAGTAATGCACATAAATAGTCCCAAATGATATTTCTAATTCTAAAATAAAATCAAGATTACTTTCATGATTGTAAATATAAGGATTCACATTTGTTTTTTAATCTTTCGTCAAGGTATGAACTGTTTAAGGAGGCAATGGGGCAAAAAGATGTAGTTTAAGTGATTTGCTCCCATTGATGATGAAAAACAGTTTCAATTCTTGAGTTAACATTATACCTCAGTTTGCTTGCTAGTTTTATAGCTGTCAACAAAAGTGTCAACTTCATCTTGGTCATAAAAGAAGGAAGTCTCTTTATGTCGTCTATTACCCAATCCTTGACTCCCTGAGGACTTTTTATGTACAAGACCAAAATTGGCATCTACACATACAATATTTGGTGATGAATCCTTAAAATACAAATAAAAAAAGTTCTGAAAAACAAGAAAATGCCATACAAAATTATCAACTAAAACATTTATCATCTCTGGTTTAAATGGGAAAGTTATCAAGTCTTCCACAAAGTGTCCTTCAACACAAGTGATAAGATGACCCTTGCATTGCAGTTTAATCAGTATTATAAAGGATGTTATTTGATTTTAATATAACACTATTGTTCATGTATAAATGATGATACTAATAATTATGTATAATGTATACTACGGTATATAGAATACATATGTAAGCCAAATGTTAATCTTCGTGTAACCTTGAAAAGAGACTGCATGATGAATTCAACTAAACATACTTTACTAAACATTATTCAAAACATATTCAGAACACAATTACCATAAAACTGTAATAACACTGATTTTCAGTAGAAAATAGTTTTACATTATAATGACATAGTACACAATTTCATACATCGTTCTGTGCTGCGGCGTAAAAAGATAGGGGAATTTTATCATTCATTCATGTCATACAGTGAGCAACTGAAGTCACTGATCAATAAACCAAGTTTACTAAATCGAGTTTATTGTTGGCAATTAGTAAGCACTGTAAATATTTTTTTTTAAATATGGAAATACTTGCCTCACTACAGGCTGGGCATTTATCAAAATTTTCTCCTTCAACTTTGGCATAGCATTACATTATAATGACATAGAACACAATTTCATAAATCGTTCTGTGCTGCGGCGTAAAAAGATAGGGGAATTTTATCATTCATTCATGTCATACAGTGAGCAACTGAAGTCACTGATCAATAAACCAAGTTTACTAAATAGAGTTTATTGTTGGCAATTAGTAAGCACTGTAAATATTTTTTTTAAATATGGAAATACTTGCCTCACTACAGGCTGGGCATTTATCAAAATTTTCTCCTTCAACTTTGGCATAGCCAAATTTTGAACGATGATACCTGTACTCATTGGCACAATCACCTACTAGGACCCTATATACATCCTTCACCTAAAACATTAAACATTACATTATTCACCTAAAACATTAAACATATAATCTATACTTTTCAGTAATATTACTACTAATTTTCTCCAAAATAATTTTGTTCAATGGAATTAAGCCTTTATATCAAATTGACAATAAGTGGTCGCATCATGTAAAACTTTGACACATGACTCACTACATCATCATTGCTTGATATCAAATCCCACTTAGGACAGCTGTTTGTGCAAGAAAATAAGTCTATTAAAAACTTGGTTAAAATTCAGTAGTTTCCCTGGCACTCTGATTTCCTCCTCCATTTTAGAACTGATTACCTTAATGAAAGAGCAAATGTAAGAATAAAAAGTGAATTAGCTACATGCAGGTGAACTGGTGATAAAAATAATTCTTATAAAAAGAAATATAAATTGGTAAACCTATAGTTAGTTCAATGTAACCAATAAGCCACTTATTGTGTCTTGTTTGCTTAAATGATTGAAGTAACCCAATCAACCTACACATGAAAACCAAGTTGACCACTGATCAAATTCAATCATGGGTCTTTGCCAACTCTGCAAATTACCTCTTTAACATCATAGATTTGATATCTGTTAAGATATTTCAAAGCATCACAGAAGGACTTAGTGGACAACTGACTTTCAATCTGTAAAACAGTGGCCAATTCTAAAAGTTCTTTCTGAAAAACTACTTTTGGGATATCTGGTGATGCTGGCCACATGCCATAACGTACAACTGTTAGAGCCTCTTTCTCACATTTACAAAATTGCAAACAGATCCTATGTTGCACTCCTGTAAAAATACAAGGTTGTACTCATCAATTTAGAAATTGCATTATATTTGAATGTATTCACAATACTGAATGAATACACTCAAACAGAATGTTATTTCTTATATTTACAATTATAAAATATTGTTAGCATATCTGAAATGTAAAATTATCGCTTAAAACCATAAATAATCAATTTAGAGAAAAATAATAAATTACTGAATTAAAAGTGGCTCAGGGTACATAAATCTTTGACGGGGTACATGGGGCCGTGTAACCTGCCAAAGCCCTGTATAACTTATAGTATTCATTGACAAAAACATTTACCATGTGCTTGGCACTGTATTGTACAGTTTCTACATAAAGACTTATAAAATGGTTTTAAATAGTAAAATTATTAATTTTATACCTTTCAAATCAATCATACACAACTCCTTTGTATATGATGTTGAACAGTCATGGTCCAGTCTTTTCAAGGATGCCACAGTTTTACTATGAAATGGAACATAGTAAGACCCCTAAAGAATATAAATTGTTCAAATAAGCATTCTGAAAATATGAAACAAATGACATTTTATTTTATTATAGCTAAGAATACATCTGTAGGCAACCCATGTTTCTTTTGATTGTAAATAATATAATGGATTCTTAATACATTTAGTACATCACATGTTAGTTTGTTGAATAAATTTTGGATAACTACATGGATACTATTTTATGTAGAAATCATCTGTCCATGACAACACATCACAATGTGACTATAGCTAGGTACTATATAATACAATGTACCTTTTGGCTCAGGCACTATACCTCTCCAGACACATTATAGGAGAACAGTTCCCTCAAGAGAGGTCCATAATAGATTATTTGATAACATTAAGAGGTGAAGCAAATCAAAAATTTAGTTTAGATATTTATCATGTTTATATATAAGTATTTTAAAAATTTAGTTTAGATATTTATGTATACTAAAATGTATTTGGATATAAAAATAATTTATCTATAAATTTTATAATATCTAAACTTATTTTTTGTAGTATAAAATAACATTTCTTGAAGAATAAAAATAGGGAAAATAGGGCATAGCTCTTAAGTATTGGAAGAAAACAAATCCTCTCTATGTGAAATAATTCCTCTTTGTCATTTATAGCTAGGACAGTCAAATACCGGTTCTAGTATTCAACACATAAATATCAGACAACACTTGTTTTATTTCATTTATTTCAAAGCGCACCTGTTTTTAATGGTCTGATTAAGAAAAAAAGTTATAATTTTATGCAAAAAGCAAGTTACTGTATATACACTTTACACTATTGATTAACCACTTACTTTCCAAATGTTTGGTGTGTGAAAAAGTACAGTTTCGTGTACGTTGAGGCAGCAACCATTGCAGTAATACGCCACTGCACTGCAATCTTTGCATTGTATGATTTGGGGGGTATAACTCCCACATTTCATGCAATTAAAGGTTGCAGGGACCATTTCCTCCGTACTGGCCTCGATAAGGCTGTTTCTAATACTTGTCCAGGCATCAGTCAATTTTTGCCTTTTATTTGGTGTATCTGCAAAAATTGCTAAATTATCTGCTAATATACTACAAGTATTATGTAGCACAATTACTTAAGATATGATTATAAATTAAAAACTTACAAAGGAATATGTAGATTGTCATTCATGTTTATAACACCATAGGAAAAAAACTATTAGGAAGAGCTGATGTAACAAATGAATTATTATCTACTAAACATCAAAACTTTTGCTTCCTTCTAGTAAATTACACATAAAAAAGTTATCAAATGATCTGTTATACTCGTGAATTGTCAAATTTATACTTTATATGATTTAAACCAAGTTTGCAGAAGATTTTTTAATTTGTGGTGGGTGATCCTTACCTAGGCCATATTTTCAAAATCTCTTCCAGTCATTTGATTTGAAAAAGATCAGTATCAAACATTTAAACCTCTTTATTAATGCATGTCATGTCTTGTTGTATCATTTAAACCATCCAAAAAATAGGTAAATCAGATTATGGTTGAAGGAAGGACCATGGTTTACTGACAAGTCGGATTATGCGAAGCAAAATTATCATTTTGGATAATACCAGTACTAAAAGTTTCATTTTTTATAAAACTTACTAGGAATTTGTGTAGACGTTTCCTCTGTTGTCTCTTTATGCGAGTTGGTGTCCATATCACTTTGTGTCGACACAATTTCAGAAAGCTCTTCCTTACCCTTTTCCTCCTTGTTGGTATATCTGACATACTCTACATGTCTTCCCGATTCATCATAACTGATGCGTTTAATTCTCGGTGGTTTGCGCGATAAACGCAATCTCTTCATTTTCTTTAAAATAAAATATAGGATTCATACATTTGGTACAAAACTATGTAGAACTTTGTCTGTAGAAGGGTAAAAATGTAGTGTTGATATATTTTACATAAAGGGCCATAACTGCCAAATATTAAAGAAAAAAGGCCATTATCAAGCACATTATATATAATCTCAATATATAACAACACTGTAAATTTGAATCAAATCAGTTGAGAATAGTATGCTGTAGAGTAGTAACAGACAATTGTTGACGCCCGTCCATCCACCTACATTCAACAAACCATTAGACGAGTGTGACTTTGTTGTAACTCAGCTAAAAATACTTTACACCTCCTTCCCACTTGAAATGCCAAATATCTCTATCTCTAGAATTCTACTATCCTACCACAGATTTTACAAAAGTGGTTCATCTTTCAGTATGAAGCTAACATGCACAAATCATAGCTAGAATTGAAAAAAAGCTCTTGATTTTAGAAAATTGTAACAATCGTTTTTACCATTTTCAATTTATGAATTTGAATTACTGGTACACCTATTATTTTAAGTAATTAGATCTGGCATTAACAAAATGGCATAATGTAAATACATGTAATCTGCAAAATAAAATAAGATAATGGGATCAAGATATACATGTAGAAGTTTCTAAGCATAGCATAATGTTAGATTTTTTCTCCAATCTGAAAAAAGAAGAAGTATAGCATTATGTTACACTTTGTATACATAAAATAAAAAGTAAAGCATAATGTAACAGACTTCTTGTCTGTATAAAATAAAAAGTAAAGCATAATGTAACAGACTTTTTGTCTGTATAAAATAAAAAGTAAAGCATAATGTAACAGACTTCTTGTCTGTATAAAATAAAAAGTAAAGCATAATGTAACAGACTTCTTGTCTGTTTAAAATAAAAAGTAAAGCATAATGTAACAGACTTCTTGTCTGTATAAAATAAGACATATTCAAAATTAAAAAAAAACAGACTATCAGTCTGTGTTAGAAATCAAATAAATTAAAAATAACAAAAATAAATGAAATAAAATCATAAAACCAGACATTGTTATTTCTTTTTCTTTTCCATAGTCCATGAGCAAAAAGGTCTGGAGCTGAAATATAAATAAAAGGAACCACAAAGCAACGAGAACTTCAGAATATATATCGATATTAAAAAAAATTTCAAAATTAGGCCACTACTCTTGGAACTTGTGTGTTGCATTGCTTGTGTAAATACACTAGGCTTCAGAATTTTGCTCTATTGTCAAATGTATTGTTTTAGTAATGAGCAATGACTTAATAAGATTGAACCTAACTTTACATATTTATTAACGTATCAGTGTGAAAGCATAAACATATGTCAGCTAAATAATGTGATCCTAATATGACATTTACTGTACAACTTCAAAATCTTTTTATTCAGTAAACCCTCCTATAAACCTCATTAGATTTACTTTCAAAAGCATTTTCAATGTCAAAATTCTGTCTAATCAAATGGTGGTGATGAATAGAGGTTAAACTGTAATTCAGTATAAACCATAATCTTGACTTACATAATAACATTCAATTAATAAATAAACTTAACTATATGAACATTTTAAATTTCTATACAAGAGCAAAATTTTATAAACTCTTGATTTCAAATTTGTAAGATGTATATCAGTAATTAATATCTATTATTATTACAATTGACTTTATAACTAACCTAATACTGGAATGATAAATATCTTTCTTCAATTTTTTCGTCTTTATTAAAGCTATCTACAAAATAAACATGTCTAAGAACAAAATGATTTATACAATATTTCAATAAAAAGCTAATATGTACTGTGTACATGTCATATTAAAAATGTCATCTCAAAGCTGAGCATGACCATATTACAGTAAACAATTAAAAGAATCTCAAGGCTGAGCGGGACCATATTACAGTAAACAATTAAAGGAATCTCAAGGCTGAGCGTGACCATATTACAGTAAACAATTAAAGGAATCTCAAAGCTGAGTGTGACCATATTACAGTAAACAATTAAAGGAATCTCAAGGCTTGAGTGTGACCATATTACAGTAAACAAATTGCTGAGCCTGAGGCACGATAGAGGAAAGTCGGCCTGTGTTGGAACAAAATAGGATATAATAGCGTGTAGATTTTGGAAGTGAGTACCGGTTACCTTTGAAATTTATTGCTTTTTATTTAGTTCTTTGATCCACATCAGCATTTGCTGATGACACAGACACGGATAGTGAAAAACATGATCCTAATGCAAGTTTTAAGCTACTTTTACATGGACAGGCTTAGCTACATCGAGCAAAATTACAACATTTTTCTGTGTTGTCCGTGTGAACATTTTATTAAAATTTTCAGTTACGTCCAAAAATTTAATGTTAATTTTAAGAATATTTATCTGGTCCCAAAATGACACCAAGGGCACGATGATTGGACACAAATTCAAAAAGTAATGTAGGACAAGTCAAAGATCCGATTCGTTGTTCGCCTTTACTCTTTTTTATATACTTATGGGTATTTTTTTTACAAATTTTATTATGAAACTGGTCCCTGTAAGTATGTCGAGTATGAAGCGGCCTAGATAGCTCTGTGGTAGAGCACTCGCTTATAGTGTGGGAGGTCCCGGGTTAGATCCCCGGTCAGAACATGCAATTTTTTCTCTTTCCTGTTACATAAAGAAGGAATCTCATAATTTGGCAGGTCATGTTTACAATATTCATACACATTAGTTACCAATTACCACGTCTTTAAAAATTTCTGGTTAACTGTTGTAATTAAGTTCTTCAAATGTGACAAACGACACTGTAACCTCTTTTTCACGGTAGTTTGGATATGACTGGTAAAAAAATCACTTGTAATCAGGTATGAAGCCGGCGCTAGGCGGGAATTATACCGGAAGAATTATTACTTGCAAAATTACTGATACGGAAACCGCAACAGCCCCGGCCGGATTTCTTCGTGGCTGTGTTAACTCTTCCAACAGCTAACCCCAATACCGCACGGTATTACGTTATACCGTGTTACTGTTGGAACAACAAACATGAACTAACATAAGCCCTATTGAAGAGGCTAACTTCAGTTGTATTGGGTGTTGAGCATACTGTGTCCCAGCTCCAACTTATTTCTCTGTAGAATTTCTGATTTATTTATTTATTAACTGCTGACATATTGTCTCCCAGCTCTAACTTATTTCTCTGTAGAATTTCTTATTTATTTATTTATTTATTTATTTATTCATTTATTAACTGCTGACATATTGTGTCCCAGTTCTAACTTATTTCTCTGAACAATTTCTGATTTATTTATTTATTTATTTATTATCATCTCTAACCTGCTAGACATTTTGTAACCTGCTCAACATACTGTGTCCCAGCTCTAACTTATTTCTCTGTAGAATTTCTTATTTATTTATTTATTTATTTATTTATTTATTTATCTTTTTTTTAAATGTAGGCCCTATTTATTTATTCCTGTTGGGGTCCTAAAGCATCTCCATCAACAAACACAATGTCATATAATGTGTGCCAGATGAGGTTGCAAAAAAAAAAATCGATACAGTACAGACCTGTACAAAGTTTAGCATCCAGCTAACGAATTAGTGCCGACAGCCTATATATTGGTTCCTCGTTTGGTGTTTATATCGACAGCAGTTGCCATCTATCTCTCGGCAGCTTTTCGACCGCTACCTTTCCATACCTTAGGCACTCGGCAGTCGAGCTTTGACTTCTTTTGGTTAGCTTAGTGTTAAACTTTCGACAGGTCTATACTGTACATTGCGTGTACTGTGTATACAGTAGACAGTTGACCTATATATTTGACACGGGGAACGTTGTTTACGTCATTACGTTAGAACAATGGTTATCAAGGTCGCGGCCATATTTGTTTTCATTGACAACAAGACGTACTGAAATCATGCTGTTGGATTTTTGCGATTTTCGCATATTTAACCCTCATGCACCAGGTACGATAATTTACTGGCGTATACTATAATAATTTTCTGACATTGTATTAAAATTTCCAGGAAAACTATTCTTTACACAAAAAACGTACCAGTTTCAAAAATGGAGAAGAAATTTCTGTTGATTTTCAAGAGAAATCGGTTATCGTCGGGATATCAGTAATTTTAAGTAAATATTGCGTTTTATCTCGGACTTTTTGATACATGTAGAAAGTTTAGTTAATTCCTCACACGCTTGCATCATATTCGTAGCTAGAAATGTTAATTTAATGGTATAAAAACGGTTCTGAAAATGGCGAATTTTTTTCGGGTTCAGACACTTGTCAAAAAGTAATCCCTTTTTATTTACCGCGGAAGGTCTCAAATTTTAAAACCAACGCACAATTTGGACTTGGCTATCCTACTGTAGTGTATCCTCGAACAGTGATCATATATTTTGGTATACTGGCAATAAGACGTTTACATTTATTGTGGCAACTCGTGCTTTCGGCAAATAAAAATGGCCGCCATCAAAAATGTACGAAATGGTCATTCAATCTCAAAATGTCGTACATCAAAGACGACAATGTATGGGATATTTTTCATGATGTTGTTGTTTCTTGGGTAGAAAATTATGTAAAACTTTGTTGTCTGAAAGGTTACGAATAAACTGGACAGAGTTCTCTATTTATGACGTCATTCGGTAGACCACACGAAAAGAGGAATAGTGTCATATTATAAATTTTTGAATTTTCTGAATGAAATATTCAAAAATTTATAATATGACATATTATAAATTTTCTAATATTTCATTCAGAAAATTCAAAAGTCATATTATAAATTTTTGAATATTTCATTCAGAAAATTCAAAAATTTATAATATGAAAATAGCTCACGAACGTACTTGAAAAAGGAGTACGACTCCCTTTTTAAGGGAACCAATTCGTCGGAGTAAAAGGTTTTAAAAACCATAAACTGATGATATATTCATTGCTAGATCTACAAATAAAAATTATATACATATATAAACACAAGGAAGGTTATTGAGTTCAGAATTTACTCGAATTATTGAACCATGATGTTTAAATAAAAGACGCACAAAACATTACTCTACAGCCTTTAAATTACTGTATAAATTTGCGCACGCTCACATGTGTGAAATTTTTATGTAGAAAAATATTATTAAGAAATCTATGTGTTTTAAAACCTAACCAATCAAATTATAAAATAATTTTAGCTAGAATAGATTAACTGTGAAATGCGGATTGCACAACGAGATGAAAGCACTGGTGGTGAGGCGGAGACTGGTGAAGATCTGAAGATTTTAATCTCGCTAAAATTTTACTACTGTATTATTATCTTGAAAGACCAAAACGACATGCATTTAGTGGGAAGTAACTTAAACTCCGCCGGTCACAATACAGTTTTGATATAATTTATAAATAAATAAATAAATAAATAAATAAATAATAAATAAATAAATAAAAGAAATTCTTGTGTTTTTAAACCTCATCTACAAAATGTAAAATAGTGTATCCAGAATCGATTAACTGTTAAAATGTGGATTGCACAACAAGATGAAAGCACCAGCTACCGGTCATATCTTCATAAAAAACATAGATCTGTAGATTTTTAGCCTTGCAAAATTTTAATATTTTATTATTATTTAATAAGACCGAATAGAAATGCATTAAAATAAATAAATAAAAATACACGAGAACTCTAACTTAAAATAAAAAAAAATTAAAGTAGCCTACATGCACTAAGTTTTTTTTTATTTCTTATTTTAATAGAACTATTTGTTTTACCTTGGAATCCTTTTCCTCCATAAAATAAAATAAAGTAAATAAAAATATATTTAAACTATAAACTATACCTCTGCATAGTTTTGACGGCCTTATTACTTCGTGTAGTTTCCACCTTCATAATTACGATAGGAATGATTGCTGATGGGTGTATACCGTGGATATGTATTTATAGTGTTTAGTATTGCACAACCCCGGTGCAACATAACGTGTGGCGTTCAATGTAGTTATGGGTTAATTCAGCTTTTAAATTGTATCAATAGAATCGATAACCTTTCTCTCTGTGTGTGTGTGTGTGTGTGTGGGTGGGTGGGTGGGTGGGAAAGAGAGAGAGAGAGAGAGAGATTCTTATCATGGGTATTTTAAAATTTGTTCAAGTGACTTAATTGATTTTTTTTCGATTTGAAGTTATCATTTCTAAATATTTAATATTGAAATGATAGTTATCTTTATCTTTGGGTAACGGTGACGCCCCCTGCAAATTCAAAGTTTTTTAGTTTGTTCTTTCGAGTCCTGACTAAAGTAATTTACACGTAAAACATAAACAAACAAATTTTCTCGTAATCTATATTTATTTACTTATTTATTTAATCAATTCAATAATTAATTAGATATCCATTAGTTTTATTTATTTGATATTGTAACTTTATGTTGATTTATATATTGTAACATATTATATTGACGGAGACTGGTTTATATAAGAGTTTCACTCTTGTTCCGGAATCCTCATTGTATCTATTTGTAATTATGTATCATGTATTTCATCAAAATAAAATATCGTTTAAACTAAACTAAACATACATAAACATCCAATCATAGATAATTCTTCAGAGTTTGAAACTTTTGGTTTGCTGACCAAATTTTTGAGAAAATGTCATTTCAAAACACACGAAGAAATGATCTATACAGTGCAAGCCAAAAGATACCTACAGATTCCGCACTTATTCATTGGCTTAGTGTTAAACTTTCGACAGGCTTCAAACACATTATACGCACATGAATGAAATTCTTATTGATTAAAATTTTCTAAACTAATTATTCAAAAGATTACTTTTTCAAAATTTTCAAATGTGTGTGTGTGGTGTGTGTGTGTGTGTGTGTGTGTGAATTTTAAATATACTAGTAATAATATTTAGTTTTATAACCTAGTGAATAAAGTATAATGGATTAACCTAAAATCATTAACTGCTAAAATATGGATTGCACAATGTAATGTAACTTGTTAAAATAGCATTAGAAAGTGAAACTACATGTATAACGGCTACCGAGATTTCACGAGAACTGAAACCTGTAAAGTGAGCCTGAACTGATTAGATATGAGAATTTCACAACTTTGTAGAGGACAGAAGCACGATAGTGTGGTAGTTTTTTATAGTGTCATGTGCTATATTATTTCATAAAAATTCAAAAGTAGCATATGACAATAGCTTTACGATTCCTATATCAGATTAGGACAGTATGCGATTGCTGCCGAAGAAAAGAAACTTGCCTCTCGGGTAGTGATACATGTATTTTAATTTAAATAGCTTGGCAAGTGTCATGGAGATAGATGGATATATATTTGACTTACAATACTTTCGGGAAAATGGGGACAAACACACACGCACGCGCGCGTGCATCATCTTAAGCAGACTGAAGACTAAAACATGTCACTAGTTAGATAAGGTTTACAATACTCTCGGGAAAATGGACACACACGCGCGCATTATCTTAAAGAGACTGAAGACTAAACGATGTTGCTTGTAATTTTTTTTAATTGAATGTATGTATTTTGGGGTGCAAGAAATAGAATCTATCACTACTTATGGTAACAGATGGGATCCATATGTCATTATCCTAGTTCTAGTATACATTGTTGTATCTGGTCAAGAATTGTGGGAACGAGGGTCGAGATTTCCCTATCTGGCACCACAAGTGGTAATTGATTCTATTTTATGGACCCAAAATAAAAATAGAAATTAATTTCTATAAATGAGTAAATTATGACACAATTCAGCCACCATACAGTTATGAACGCGAAAAACGAAATTACATAAACCAGTGACATAGGAATTTGATTGGTGATTTTAAAAAACAGAAAAAGAAAAGAAAACGAAAAAAATCTGCATGTTTAGTCATTTTCCTGAGGTGGATAATAAAAATGAATGCGAAAAATAGGGGAGCAATCACAATGCAATTGGCAAGTTCGTAAAGCAAAACAATGGCACCAAAACAATCAAAAGAATTATTAAAAAATTCTAAACTTACGGGGAAAGTAACATATCGTAGAAAATATATATAACCAATTGTCCTGTATTAAATTTGATTTGCATGACCCTTATGGGCCTCGTGATTACATTGACCGATAAAGTTCATTCACGGGTAAAATCCGTGTGTATGCAAATGATAAAAGTTCACGCGCACTTATTTCATTGTGAACTGGGAGAATGAAGTGTTTATATCAACTGAATGTGAAGAAATCTGGTGGATCGCAGAAAGGTAAGGACGATTTGTATCATATTTCAGGCATTACATAAAAATCGCGTTTTATTTCATCACAATTTACTTGACAATCACGGTCATTAGCACTGTATATTGGACATGGGCGTCACCGCATACTTTTGACATTTCCTATGTCAATAATGTTTGCGATTGTTTTTTTTAAATTTCGACAATGTTTTGTATCTTGCTAATGTATCACTGTTTAAATAAAATTTTAGACAAATATGTCATCTGCGATCGCCTCTAAAAACCATTAGTTTAGCAAGAAAAAGTTAGATTCATCAAAGGCGATTCTAAACGTAGACACGAAAATGGACAGCACAGAGTTGTCCGAGATTCCGACACAGTCGTAACCTGAGCAACTTTCAATCATATAACATTGATAGCAGAGTTTGTTAATGTTCTGCAACTGTTTCTATTCTGTTACTTTGTTGTACATGGGCAGCAGTGTCAATCAAAATTTGAACAAGTTTAACCGATATCTCCGAAAATCGGGTGCGATTTAATCAGTGCCTTTTTATCAAATTAAAAACAAACATACCAATCCACGAGCACAGTATAAACTTAGAAATTGACAAATTATGTTAAACACGCGAACTTTCATCAGGTAAGTGAGACCGGATGCTCCGGAATGGCCAAGTATTTAATTTGATATCATTGGCATGGTTAATTAGCTGCAATGGTACACATGTAGATTTGAATAAGGTGTCCGATTAGGGCCGTTTTCAATTGCTGCTACTTGATCCAGGCGAGTGCAAAACGGCGAAGCTGGTGTCAAAGACGACGAAGCTAAGATGCTCAATTGCATTTTCGCTGCTTTGCATTCGCTTTTCAGAGCGACAATAAAATTTGCCCTAACCGGACGCCGTATTGTAATTTCTTTTGCAGATATGACTGTGCTGTTACTTTTGTCGATGCTTCTTCTACCAGTAAGTACGATTTATTTAAAGATTCTTTACCGAAAAAAGTGTATCTCAACAAAAAGTGCCTTGCACATTTGCAATGACAGGGCATCACTTAACTCAGAGTGACCACAATAATCTAGTGCATGTCTGTTACATGTAAACTAATGTCTTGTGCAGATTTCTGGTGAGCGTAAATATCTCGACACAGAGGGACGACAACTCTAAATATAACATATGTCTAATAAGTTCAGAATCAGTTTAGATTTCTGTCTCATTAAACTCTAGTAAACACTAACAACCAGTCAGTTCACATCGCATTTCTGACGACAAATTGCTGAAAATTTTCCAACTCAACACAAAACAACCTTCATTCATTGAAATTTCTATTACTAGTATCCCATCACGCCAGTGAATCTCCAAGCCAGCATAATACATGTAATCACGAATGTTTTTAACTATAATATTATATATTTTTTTCAGTGTGTATGGTCAGACATACCAGATGGATACATTTTAGATGGTAAGTAATTTTATAGTATACCTTCAACATAAGCCAATCAAAAGATTGAAAATTAAAGTATGCCATCATAAGCCAAACGAAGGGTTGAAAAAAAAACATACACTCATCATAAGCCAATCGAAAGATTGGAAACAAAAGCACACCGTCATCATTAGCCAATTAAAAGGTTAGACATAACAGACATTAAAGTATAACATCACCATTAGTCAATTAAAAGATTGAACAAAAAAGTATACCAAGTATGTCATCATCATTAGCCAATCAAAAGATTGAACAAAAAAGTATACCAAGTATCATCATCATTAGCCAATCAAAAGATTGAACAAAAAAGTATACCAAGTATGTCATCATCATTAGCCAATCAAAAGATTGAACAAAAAAGTATACCAAGTATGTCATCATCATTAGCCAATCAAAAGATTGAACAAAAAAGTATACCAAGTATGGCATCATCATCATTAGCCAATCAAAAGATTGAACAAAAAGTATACCAAGTATGTCATCATCATTAGCCAATCAAAAGATTGAACAAAAAAGTATACCAAGTATATCATCATCATTAGCCAATCAAAAGATTGAAAATAAAAGTATAAGGTCATCATAAGCAAATGAAAAGTTGAGACCACAAGTTTTCCAACACTCCTTCCTCCTTCCACCCTCTTTTAAATAATCAAAAACAACACATCACTTTACTTATGTTTTATATTATAATCTTAACAGAAGGAATGTCTTAGTTGTTGTGTCTAAATTTAAATTTCCAGTAAAGAAACCTGTCGTAACGATTTTCAGTTTTTTTATGGCACAATATTCATGGTAGGTAGGTCAAAAAACGTTTACCAATATATTAATTTGGTTAACAATATATTAGTAAAAAACTTTTGTTTTTTTCGATTCTGACAGATCATTGGTCAATGCATTCTCATAAGTATGCGAAGATTGTTCAAAATTAATGAAAAAAAATCAATCCTGTTCCGAAGTATCTGGATGCAGTGATATTTCCACATATGATTACAATCCATTCAACCTGATAAATAAAAACTTAATATCGACTAGGGGCAGATTTAAGACCTAACTTAATCTACTTTAAACAGAGGAAATCAATCAATGTTCTGGGAAATTCTAGCTGTTGTACTCGAGTTATTATCTGACTTCCGTTAGTACAACTTAGTAGATGTAATCTGATAGCATTCCTACAAAGACTGGTTAATGAAGGTGTACTTCGACTCATAATCTGCATTGTAGTGTGTATCTCATTCTGTTCACCGCACTTTCCTGGGAGGTACATCCAGTTCTCGCCCCTCAGATCCCATCCTGAATCAATCAGGTACCGGGCTGATTCAAACATGCCTCTCCATACAAGCCAACATAGAGGTGAATTTCTTACCGGGTCCCTGAAAAAAAATAACAATATCAACTGTCAACACATGTCAAATGTCCTTATATAGCATAACCCTATTCCATTATAAATAATGATTTTAAACCTAAAACAAATGTATCATGTACCGTAAATGTAAAGGCATGAAATCTTACATTGCAAGTAAAAGGTTTAATAAATGTTCTCAAATTACGATGGGTTTCTCTCACACACTTCAACTGTGCAATCAGTAAATAATCGAACAGTTAACCACCAAAACAGACCTTCATTTCGGCAACGTCTCGATATAAGTAAAGTGAAATAAATACCTTTAGCCTTTTTGGAAGGATTCCATCCATACTCTTTAATGATTGTAATTTTGACTAAAACCCTAATAATGACGAATCAAGCCATTTCTGTAAAAAAAATACATAGAATTTAATGGGGTGGTGATGGTGGGTTTTGGTATTTTTTTACTTTAACGATAGTATATCAAAATAATAAGGCAAAGAAATGTGACTACTAAAATAACGACTCCAAGGTTGTATTGGAGATGTTTATCTATTGGCTAATAAAATCAAAATGGGATCGTAGCAATCGACAAGATTTACAAGATAACACATTCAATCAGCACCTGAGCTTAGTTACTATCTGAGAATAATATTTGAAATAGTGTTACCCCTCCGATCGTTTAAAGCATTTTGCTGCTACCGAAGTGCCATCTTGTGCAAGGAGTGTCATCGTTGTGTGACTACGGTAGTCTAAAGATATATAACACGTAGAGTCAGTGCCTGAGCTAAGTTACTATTCGACAAAATATCATTACCCTTCAGATCCTTTATAGCATCTTGCTGCAAGCAAAGTACCAGCTTGTGCAAGGAGAGCCATCGTAGTGTGACTATAGTTATCTAAAGCTGTCTGGAATGCACATGTATGTAGAGGCGTGTAACCCTGACTGTCTACAGCATTAAGATCCGCGCCAGCATCAATGAGCATGCGTACAACTCTATCACGTTTTTCACCTCCTAAAAGTAAAAAGAATTAGTTGAAATAAAAACAGAAACAAATAACCAAACAAGCCAAAATTAAAAACTTTGAAGCTGACAATTTTTGGTTAAACAGGTTGGAATTTCCACAAGGGTTGTGAGGCCGGGTACTTTGGGAGATTAAGCGCCTCCTGTCTAACTGCCTACAACCGCCTAAAACTTTCACAAGGGTTGTGAGACCGGGTACTTCGGGAGATTAAGCGCCTCCTGTCTAGCTGCATACAACCGCCTGAAACTTTCACAAAGGTTGTGAGACTGGGTACTTCGGGAGATTAAGCGCCTCCTGTCTAGCTGCATACAACCGCCACATGTATTTTAATTAGTTAAAAAATCTATTTGAAAGAAGCAACAATCACACACACACACACACACACACACACACACACACACACACACTGTCATCCAGATTAAAGGTACTGTTGACTTTGTGACAATTATATCGGCGTTGTGTCAATGATATCGCCGAGTTTAGGGCAAAAATTAAAGCAGTAAGTGTATTTGATGGGGTTCTATTCATTAGCTTTTCAACAGTCAAAACTTCCCCGCTTGGTCCTTTTTGGGCATGTCTGGTATCTGCAGATAAAGTCTCACTGATATGCAGAAGAAATCTTAACTAGTATAAAAGTATTTGCATCTTTTTATAACACCTATTTTGAATTTTCAAAAAGTCAATGTTTCAAGGGAGATACTTTGACAGTTTAAATATAGTACGAAAATCCATTCACGGCGGTAACACCAACGCAATAATTTTCCCCTTTCATTTAAATTTGTTAATTGGTGTACAATATCTATGGTTTATCTTAACTCTAATAAGCAATTTTAAAAATATTGGAGTTCCAAATAAAGTAAAGATAATTTACAAAAAACGGAACAGAAAACTAATATATATATAAACTCTATTCAAGTGTCATAGCACCCAACTGACGCACAAAGAGAGATAAATCACACAAATTTGGTAAAAATAATAATAATAAAAATAAATAAATAAATAAGTAATAAAAATTATTAAAATAAAATAATTATATGTTTGGTTACTTTAGTTGACATAATCTTAGTTTTGTCTCGGTGTTTTATTGATATTTAAGTTACATATACAACACACTTTATGTTTCTTAAACATTGTTTTCAATGATAACTTTTATGGAACTGTTACTGATAAGACACTAAGGAATTCATTAAGCAATGCCCAGTTTTTAGAGGAAATAATTTTGCTTACAATAACTACACTATATATCAACAACAAGATAATTAATGATAACGTCACTACGTGTCACAACAGCCTCTGGATAGACAGGGTTTATGATAGATGTATATCAATTGTATGTGGGTATTTGATAGGTCTATGTAATGTGCATGAGAGAGAGAGAGAGAGAGAGCACCAGATGCAGGGCCGCAACCGCTTCTGCAGGCTATATGATATATTCAGTGTGTCAAGAGAGAGAGAGAGAGAGAGAGAGGGAGCACAAGATGCAGGGCCGCAACCGCCTGTGCAGGCTATATGATATATTCAGTGTGTCAAGAGAGAGAGAGAGAGAGAGAGAGAGAGAGAGGGGGGGAGCACCAGATGCAGAGTCCAAACCGCCTCTAGATAGATAGACAGACTATATGGTAAATGTATACTAACTAGTATGCATGAGAGAGAGAGAGAGAGCACCAGATACAGGGTTGCAACCTCCTGTGCAAGCTATATGATAAACACAGTGTGCGTCAGAGAGAGAGAGAGAGAGAGAGAGAGAGAGCACCAGATGCAGAGTCCAAACCGCCTCTGGATAGATAGACAGGCTATATGGTAAATGTATACTAACTAGTATGCATGAGAGAGAGAGCACCAGATGCAGAGTTGCAACCGCCCGTGCAGGCTATATGATATACAGTGTGTCAGAGAGAGAGAGAGAGAGAGAGAGAGCACCAGATGCAGAGTCCAAATCGCCTCTGATAGAAAGACAGACTATATGGTAGATGTATACTTACTAGTATGCATGAGAGAGAGAGAGAGAGAGAGAGAGAGAGAGAGAGAGAGAGAGAGAGATCTTACTTTTTAATTTCATACACTTGTGTAACACCGTAGCTTCGTTTACATTTTTCTCCGTTGCATCTGCCCCGTATTCAATTAGTTTCTCAATTATAGTAGCATTATTCATGGACGAAGCCATTAAGAGACACGTGTCGTGTCTCGGATTTTTAGTTTTCGCATTTGGATTTGATCCCGCTGCTAAAAGAACACTGGTAATGTCTGAATTTTGGACAAGAACGGCACCAAACAGAGGGGTGAACCCAACGTCATCGGGAGCGTTCACGTCGGCACCGTGTTGTATCAAACATTTAACGTTTTCACATGACTGTCCATAAACGGCGTAATGGATAGCGCGTTTGCCGTTGTTATCACAATATTCTAAATCTGCTCCGTATCTAAGTAAACATTTTAGACTATCAATGTCGTCATTTTGCGCCGCGAAATGTAACGGGGTTCTATTTTCAGTATCTGTCGCGTTAACGTAAGCTCCTCGACTACACAAAAGTTCAACACAAGCGGTAAATTTACATTTCACGGCTTTATGAAGTGGAGTCAACGCCTGCTTTTGACTGGAGGTTTTGGCGTCTATATTGGCTCGATTTGAATTTAGTATTGCTTCTACTGATTCCAGATTCTGTGATTCTACGGCAAGATGCAGTGCAGTCCCGCCTTCATTATATGTCCTCCCACTGTTAATATGCGCACCACGGGATATCAGAAATTCTATCATAGCAGCGTGTCCGTTTATACAAGCAATGTGTAAAGGTTGGAAACCGTCATTATCTGCCCAATTCAAAGTAGTTCCTGCACAAACAATAAGTTTAGCAACATCAACATTTCCGTTTTCAGCTGCATGATGAAGCGCCCTGCGTCCATTTTCATCCGTAATTCCTAAATTTGGACGTTTAGGACAGTCTAGAAGAAGCCCAACAATATATGAGTTTCCTAGTTTTGCAGCCTCCAAAACCGCCGTATCAATATCTAGATTGATGTGTTCAGGTCGCGCATTTCTGTGTAATGATAGGTGTTTGTGGACCGCTTCTTCGTCTTGGTCTTTCACTGCTTTTAAAAATGCCCTCTTCTCTGCGTTGTCTGTCATTTTATAGTATTTCAAAAACCCTCAATATTATATATATACTGTTATCCGACGATCTTTGAACAATAAGACTTTTATGGGAGTAAATCACAAACGGTTAAACACTCGCCTCAAGGTGTTGTTTACATTAGTCATTTGTATTGGAACTCTTCAACGTAGAGAAGATACAAAAAGTATATAAGGGAGCACGTGTTGTTTCACAATATGAGGGTAATAAGGTTTGCCTATTGAGTTTTGAGCGTATGACGTCAATTACATTTATTATACATATAGTTGGTTTATCTTTCTTTCTACGACAATTTAGCGCTAATTCTTAGGTAATACCTTTAATATAAATTTCCTTCATTTGACAGCCTGAATATAAAACGCATTATTGTCACTGATATACATTATGAATAATACAGTGCTATAATAAAACAAAATGTCTATCGGTGATTTGTATATAATTTGCGATGTATTTTTTTAGATAATATTTAATAATATAAACTAACAAATAATTTAAAAATAAATCAATCAATTGATTAATCAATCGGACTTGCATCTACACTGTTGCAATAAAATTAATAAAGCGGCAAAACGGTAAATTTCACATTGTCGTTACTTAAAGTCGATGTTTGTCATTACTTTTGTGTTTTTAACTGTCAAAGTATACATTAGTTGCTTGCATAGCTGTATACCATGCAGACATACTTTCTTGTATTTTTGACGTTACCCTTCTTTGCGTCTCTCCGCCTATGCTCGAATCCCACTTACTAATATGCCCCAGCTTGAAAACTTGAAATTGGGTAGTGACTGTTCTTTTGCCAAGCACTCGGCATTACGAAATGAAAGCCACGGTTCTTTCGAATGGGAACTTAAAATAAACGAGGTTCCGTGCAGGCATGGGGCGAATTACATTGCAATGTAATGCATTACATTACAATTACTTTGACAAAAGTAGCATTATATTACAATTACAATTACATGTATTTTGGAAAGTAATGCATTACATTACAATTACTTCATCAAAGTAATGCATTATATTACACATTACATTTCATAGTGAATCCAAACATGTTTCGGATTCAGAATTTGAAATTGAAATTTTGGGTTCCTTTTCTATAAAGTTCTTATGTTTTGAGCGCATGTATAGATTCTTTTTGCTTTGGGTCATTCAACTGATAGTTCTGCTGTTTACCAGTAGGTTTTACAAAATTTGTCAAAGTTGATTGTTCATCTATGTCAGGTTTTTTATTATTATCAAAATATACATTTCTGTTTTACTCTAAAAATTAAGAAGAAAAAACAGAGATGCTGTAAGGAATTTTTTTAAATTATATGTTTTTATTTATTTTATTCATTGAATGTTTTTATTTATTTTATTCATTGAATGTTTCTTAATTACCATTAAATCAAAACAGTAAAAGGAGTTGATAGGTATACAAACTAATTAGTCGTATTGTCAGGTGTAATTTATAATCCATACTTAACAAAAACTTCTTTAATCATTAAAGATAGGTTACCTTAATAGCATATAAAAAGGATTACAAAAACAAAAACAAAACAATTTCTGGTAAAAATAAAATTGTTTTCATCACAGGTTATCAGTTAAAGCAAAATTATTGTAGATACTGAAACTTATATTTAGATATGTTGCAAATTTTGATGTGATCTTTAGACTTCCCGATAGTACTAAAAACAGAATTTGCATTTTGCTTTAAAATGTATTTTTATCCTTTACATTTGTTTGAAATTCAAAATGATCTGAAGTATACTAACTTTTTAGCATTTTATATAGTTTAATTATTAAGGCTGAATGAAATAAATCATTAGTTTGACAACAGTTCACAATTACAATTTTTCTTGACATCGATTTTCATATTTTGTATTAGGGAAAAAAGTAGCATGTAGGTGCTTACTAGCCCTGAATTGTAATGGTAATAATATCTAACATTTAATACAGAGAAGTAATGCTATGTAATGCCATGTAATGCTTAAATTACATGCATTTTTGTCTATGTAATGCATTACATTACAATTACATGTAATGCAAAAAATTAGGGCATTAACCTTCAGCGGATGTTGTTACTTTAACCAGAGAAAAACCACTAACCTTCAGCGAATGTTGTTACTTTAACCAGAGAAAAATCACTAACCTTTGGCAAATGTTGTTACTTCAACCAGAGAAAAACCACTAACCTTCGGATAATGTTGTTACTTTAACCAGAGAAAAACCACTAACCTTTGGCGAATGTTGTTACTTCAACCACAGAAAAACCACTAACCTTCGGCTAGGATCAACCTGAGTTTTCATTTGAACCTAGGAGTTGAGGGGCATTATAATTCGTGAACTGCTGCTTAAGACCACCTATTCATGACTTATTGATATGCTGAAAAATATTGAAAACGTTTAAATTACAGACTTCAGATTTTTAGGAGTATAAAGGATTCAACATTTTTACCACTGACCTCAACCCAAACATCTACCACTGTGGTAGCTCAGTTGGTAGAGTGCTTGCTCCGTAAGTGGGAGGTCCTAGGTTCGAACCTCGACCGGGTCTGAACCAAGACTTGAAAGTGGGTAGTGACTGTTCTTTCGACAAGCACTCGGCATTACAAAATGAAAGTCACGGTTCCTTCGGATGGGAACTTAAAATAAACGAGGTCCCGTGTCACGGTGGGCTTGGCACGCTAAAGAACCCTGCTGTATAATGCTACCAGCGCAACGCACAGGCAAAATTTCTGCACCTTCGCCTATAGCTGGAGTCCTCTCGATATAAGTGAAATATTCTTGACTGTGACGTTAAACACCATTACTCAACTCACTTACTAATATGTAGTTCGCTTGGCGAAGGGCGACGTTTCTCTCCCGTAATTCCCCCACCATCAAAGAACGGAACCCCTAGCTCGATAGGCATAACACTATTGCCCTATATTCCACTTCTAAATCCCTGCTCTTTAAGTACCACAACAGACAGTTTAATCTAAACTTTTTGATTTTTAATTTCAGTGTCTGTTGACTGTGGTAACGGTACTGAGGATGCCGTCATCACTGTGACGTCAGATATGGCTGTTAAGATTGTAGCAGACTGCGACGGTACCGACGACTCGGGTGAAATAGTAGGCCACGATGTAACACAACAAATTTACGTATCTTATGGCCCAGAACCTGGTCCAACGGGCTCGACAGGAAATTGTTATTTTAAGGTTACTTGTTATTACCTTATTTTCTAAACTCATTCCACTTGGAGGTGTTGCACTGGTTGAATAACCAATTTCATGACGAAAAGTGATTTTAAACTGTTAATTTCAAAACATACGCATTGATTAATTTAAACAGTATCAAGGTACTTAGCTCAATTTCGCTCTCTCTCTCTCTCTCTCTCTCTCTCTCTCTCTCTCTCTCTCTCTCTCTCTCTCTCTCTCTCTCATGTAGATGTATTTGTATGCATGTACACATGTCATACATTCCATTAAGAAAATTGAAAATTAAATTATATTATCACAATTTACTTATTATTTTTTTAACTTTAGACTCCACATGATGATTCTGGAATGAATTTCATTACCTTACATTTATACTACGGTCGGGATATTAACACCGTACATAGCCAACAAGAGACATACACGGTGACCTGCCTAAACAAACCATCAAAGAAGGAAGACGCATCACCAAACGTCGCAATACAGGGGTAAGCATTGATAACATAAAGTAAAGTGTACGACTAGTTCCCGCAATTTTGCGATTTTTCGCCTTCTGACTGATCTCTTTGAAAAAGCAGGGGTTTTCTATGCTTTATCATATACGTAGTACTAATAACGTAGTTTCTACATACCCCGATACGGCTAAAATGACGTGATCCATATCACCGACCGCACGTGCCCGGTCGGAAAAGCCGTATCACCGCTGGTCTGATATGCATATCACTTTATCGTTTCGAAACTCCTCGGACGGCATCGTTAATGTTCATAACGGTTCGCCTATGCTCGTAAACAATGGAAGCGACAGAGGGGGATTCTCTCGCAAATACATTGCTAGATTTGGACGGCCTTATAGAACGACAGACCATGGACAGAGAAATGTCTGATAGAAGCACGCATGAGTTTGTAGAAAAAATGCGAAACCCCAACACTTCGGACATAAACAAATTCCATACCTGGCTTGCAACACGCAGAAAAGAAATATTAAAGTATGAATTATCAAATATGTACACCAGTTGACCGAATCAGTACTCTGCCTTCTTCATATCGAGTGTCTGTCAAGGAAGCGGTTTATGTATCTTGTATTTTAAAGTATGATTTAACTGTGGGTTGACTCACGACCTCCCACACTTGAACCAAACACTACCACTGAGCTACCCAGGTGGTTAGTAATGAAGTATAGTTGCTATATGTGGAATTATACTGATATCATATATTTCACTTTACTGGTAGATGAACAAGGAATTTGACATTTCATATCAGTCATGAAAGATTGAGAAAACCAGAGTACCAAGAAAAACCGTACTCAACAGTTATACCAGTTCAAAAGTAACTTTCTTGCAAGTTCAAGTCGGCTATTTTTGTCATTTTTAGTGTCTGCGATACATGTATTTATTCTACATGGTGAAAGTTTAAGTATATGATAAACAGAATAAAACATGGTGAAATCCATATCATATGCCATATCAGACCTCGACCAATGTCAGACCTCGGGCTAAAGCCCTCGGTCTGATATTGGGTTCTCGGTCAGATATGGCATATGATATGGATTTCACCATATATTATTCTCTATTTAAAAATACACATTATATTTCTTAATACTAGTATACGATTAAGATTATACAACATAAACTATAAAAAAAACCAACATTGTTATTCCCGTTGCAGGTTATCTTGATCAAAATCAACTATATCCGGTGTACGTTTCTGGTGTCCCATTAAGGGCATTTACTATTTGGGGTTTCTTTAAATTATTTACAACTCCGTTTACCATTGACGCTCATTCTGATCTTGAACATCAGTTCCCGAGTGGTTCTAAACTGTTTACTCTGAGCAGATCTTAGATTGAACCCATATTTCAGTTTGCTTACTGAATGTTGGATGTTTTCCACTGACCCTACCATTACAT
Organism: Anadara kagoshimensis; assembly: GCA_021292105.1. Classification (NCBI taxonomy): domain Eukaryota; kingdom Metazoa; phylum Mollusca; class Bivalvia; order Arcoida; family Arcidae; genus Anadara; species Anadara kagoshimensis. The sequence continues at coordinate 53,672,064 of CM037870.1, read as the reverse complement.
CTGCCATACATTAAAAACTGATATATTATACATTTCATATATATTTTATGATTAGATTTTAGAAAATCATATATGACACATCCACTATTCAAGAACTGACTACCTCCATATAAGCATATGAACTGGTTAATTCATGACCGGCGAAGCACTATAGTCAATCAAGCTTTAAGATATGAACATCAATAAATTGGTATCGTGGCCAATGTCGTTGTGTTTTGTCGTAATTAATAAACGCTAAAGTACGTGTTACATTTTACCATCTCACTCAGTCACTCAGAAAATAAAATGCTAAGCTTTTGAAACTACTTATAGAGATTTACAATTCTATAATTATTTTTGTAAGTTTCAACTTAAAAGGGATTGTCCGAGCTGCCAGTGACCAGTCGTGGACAGGAACCATTGAACTGCACCTTGTTGATGCACTAGACCAGAAACTAGAATCAAAAGATATCCCACTTGGGAAGAGGGTTCAGTTAAGAGCTGTAGTTTCTGGTAAGAATCATAATGTAATAATGGGATATATAATGGCAAATACATTTGTAACTTTATTTTTATTTATATATAATTACAAACTTCACGTTGTTACACAATTTAGAGCATTTTCATTGGTTGTTGTCTTGCAGAAACAGGGTGTTATTTTCCAATAACAACGTTTTCTACCGGAACTACTTTCGGCCGGTTTCGGGGATTACCCCGTCTCAATGCTTAAACAAACGGGGAGATCGGGAAAGATTTCATATAAAATCATTAAAATACTTCGGTTTTTTATTAATGAAAAATTTTGAAAAATTAATTCAAACATGTTCCAATTAATTTTCACCGATATTTTTCATAATTTACATTTAAGATTGTATTTATGAAATATTTTTCAAAATCGATTTATCGTCAGCAAGCATTTTGCATGGCTACTTAAAATAGATAGGCTTAAGTATTTAAGCAATATGGCTAGCACCATGGTATTCTCGAATCAAACCTCAATACGGGGTGTTTTGTTTGAAATTCATCACATACGCATTCTTTTGAAAGCAAGACATTTTATTTCCCCACGACAATAGTCAGGGATCAGGATAAATATTTTGAGGAATGCAATGCCAGTGTGCAGATAAGTCAGATGTTGAGCCTGAACTGGATCTTGATGATAATGACAGTGGTAGGCCTGCCAATAATAATTTAATAAAATTGATAACATACTATATTCCAGTCTAATATTCACCCGTACCGCTTGTTTACCTTCTCCCAATGTCCCTGATCAGCCCATACAGCAACCACCGGTGACGGAATCCCTCATCTCACACCCAGTCCATAGGTGGTAAAACATTGATTCATCCAAGAAAACAAGAAAAAATAATTCCATGCCAATAGTTGGTTTCAGGGTTTGTTTAACACTCTGTTCATTCAACTAATGCCGTTTTTCTTATGTTATGGAAAAACAACATGTAAACACGCCTGTCCTACAAACGTATGACGTTGTACAATGATTACGGGACATAATATAGTCCCTTTTTGTCAATGGATTTAAATGTAACATAATTTTATGTTAACTAAAAAATAACTAGAAAATGAATAAAAAGATATAAATTCAAAACTGTTTCAGCTTTTTATTGGATATTTTATCGTTTCATAAAGATGTCATTTATTGTATTATTACGGAGTTCAACCTTGTAACGCCGATTTTTTGAAAATCAGCTGATCAATTCTGAAATGTAGGTCAGCTTAAAAACTGTTTAATTTTGGGTTTGTTATAAGTTTGTAATTATTATTTTTTATTTTGTGCAGACCATGATAATAACTGATCTAGGCTTTCTAATTATTATTAGTTTTTTTTACATACATGTATATTAAATAGAACCAATGGTTTCAAATTTGCAATGAGTCAAATACCAGTACCACAAATATTTACAATATTTTTGTTAGAAGTTATTAAGTTCTCTTAATAATATATTACTTTAGACAACTGGGTCTTTAAATCATATTTTAAAAGCAAATATATTCACTGAGGCCTCAGTGGATTTAACCGTCACCATTATGCTAAAAGTTCAGTTACTGAGTGAGATACACAAAACTAGCGAAACCCACTGTTTCCTGTTTGCACCAAAACAGTCGTTTTGCATCAATCATTTTGTATTGGGTGTAATCTGTTTTAGGCGGGACCAGCAGTATCACAGCATCAGACTGTCTTGCTACCGGAAAAGATGACGCTACAGTTACTTATATGGTTTTACAAGCTGGGTACGTTTATATGACGCTTTATGGGTTATTTCTATTGTGAACAAGTTGTATTGAAACTACAGAAAGATAACACTGGATTTTGAATAATAGTTTTCTTTTTCTCTTTTGAAGCACACTGACTTCTGTGAACAAGATGAAATCAAATAGGCAATTTCACAGCTTAAATTACCGTGAAATGATAGAATGAAATCAACAATATCCGGTGTACATTTCTGTGCCGTCATGTGCATATTTATTTGAAAAATTCCTGCCATGTGCAGGATTTTGAGTTTTCTTTTGATGACAGTTCAAAATTCCACACATGGCACAATGATTAAGATCTCGAATAATACTTTGAACGACTCTTTTTTCCGAGATTATCTGTTTTATGGAGCATTAGTATCCTACCAACCTTGTGTCCAACATAATTTTTTTTTCAGAGATCCTAGTGTGAAAGTTGTCACTTTGCTTGCTGAACGTTGGTGGTTTCGTTGTATTCACAAACTGTCCGCCTCATGCAAGATTGTGGTTGAAGAACATTATTCCACCGTCCACAAATGTGCATATATCTCCTTTCTAATGCATGTATTTTCCTTTTCAATGGCTCCAGGTATTAATCGGTAAAAGACTGACCTAATATTTTTTCGTTTCAGTTGTGGAGATGGTGTGATATTTGACTTAGATCAGGGGTTTACAACAGAGGGAGATACTGTACGAAGTCCATATTTCCAATATTTTAGATTACCACGAAATTCTGGAATTAAATTTTCGTGTAATTTTACAGCATGTGATGGTGAATGTGATGGTGTAAGTACAAGTGTCATATTATAATTTTATGAATTCCCTTAATGAAATATAAATTCAAAATTTTATCATAAGACAACTTAGTCATGTTATAAAGTTTTGAGTACAATGTATTAAATTCAGAAAGTTTTAAATTTGTCTTGTCTGTTTTAAATCACTTTATATCAGATCCTCTGTGACATAAATTCTGCTAGGAAAGATCCTCTAAGTGGCGTAAATTCTGCTAGGCCAGATTTTCTATGTGGCGTAAATCATGCTAGGGCAGATCCTCTATTTGGCGTTAACCGCGCTAGGTATATCTTACATATGGCATAAATCACGCTAGGAGAGATCTTCTGTGGTGTAGATCACGCTAGGTCAGATCCACTATGTGGCGTAAATCCTGCTAGGGCAGATCTTCTATGTGACGTAAATACCTTAAGGGCAAATCCTATATGTGGCGTAAATTACGCTAGGGTAGATCCTATACGTGGCGTTAATTACGGTAGCGCAGATCATCTATGTGGTGTAAATCCCGTTAGGGCAAATCCTATATGTGGTGTAAATCCCGTTAGGGCAAATCCTATATGTGGCGTAAATTACGCTAGGGCAGATCCTATATGTGGCGTAAATTACGATAGAGCAGATCCTGTATGTGGCATAAATTACGCTAGAGCAGATCATATGTGTGGCTTAAATCATGCTAGGGCAGATCCTCTGTGGGGTATATCTCGCTAGGGCAGATCCTATGTTGCTCTAGTTACATGTAGAAAAACTGAAGAATTTTCACAAGTTTTGAAATAAACTGTAAGGCTACTAAAGCTAGAATTTATGTAAGTATGAAAGTTAGCAAAAAGCTAAACATGAAAAATGGCAAATAGTAACATTTATAAAACCTCGTGCTTACAAATGACAATGTCTTTCTACGCCTAGGTTTGGGATTAAGTTTGTAAGAAAGATTGTCAGTTCACTTGCCCAATGTAGGTGGTTTTCTCCTGGCAAACCAGTTTCCTCCAACATCCTAAAACGTATAGCGCGGTATAAGTAAAATAATCTTGACTTGACACCATTACTCCACTACGCTCTTAGAATCTTTATCAATTTGAAATAAATAAACTTGATATTATTGTGATTTTCTTCTTTTTTCAGTCTTCCTGTGTGGCAAGAAGAAAAAGATCAGCAAATGAACTATCAGGTAAAACAGTAGACTTTAGTATTTTCACTTAAAACATGATCACTACTGTAAGAATTAGCATATTATAGTAGCTGTCCCAGGTTTTGTAAGGCATTTAGTCTTTGTATGTTACCATTATCCTGGTTACCCAGGCAACTAACCGAATTCGCAGGACAGTGGAACTTAATTATATATCTTAATGTGAAAATGTCTATTAGTTCTCTTGACCGCCGACATACATGTGAATGGGACATAAAGCACAATTCCAAACAGCCGACCAATAAACCAATCTTACCATTATCATTTATATACTACATGTATATATGTCACCCACTGTCCTTTCGTCTCAATCTAGATCTTGTTGGTAATTTTATTTTTTTGTTAAGGTGCCTAACATTTGAAACCATTTATTCCATGTTTATCGCAAGGTGTGTCCAGCTTCAGCATTTTGGCAATGGATTCCGAACTTGAATGCGTCATGCCATGTTTAATATAGGATTTTTTTAAAGGGGCCAAAACTTTCCATTAAAACACCATAACATCAATGTTTTTGCATTCGTGTATGTTTAATAAGCTAAGCTCTTGACACGGGATCATTTGGCAACAATTTTGTAAGGACCGGATCAATGGTCCTATGGTCACTTTTAGAATGAACACTGACACGTTTATGCTCTCCTATGAAGTTACTTTGCATCTAGGTGCTTTTTAGAATTCCATATATTATTATAAAATATGTCTTACACAAAATACTTTTATTTATAACCAATCATTTATTTCAGACTTTGCAGCGACTAGCAAATACTCGGAGCTTAAGAACACTTTATCATATTACCGGGATGACAGTCGTCTGTTACACGATGTAATTCCCTCCGATTTATATGACTGTTTGGGAGATGATACTGCTCAGAAATCATCACCACATTCAAGGAAGAAACACAGCTTTTTAGTGACTTTATTAATGCTGTTTCTTGGTACACCAACAATAGTCTCATGTATATTGTCATTTTACGTTTGTCTTAGAAGTAACAAATCTTCTAAGTTAGAAACTCCTAGGGAATGTGTGTTTGCTTAAAATAAATTATTTGTGAAGTAATAAAATTATATAATAATTGGTAAATGTTTTTTATTTTTTATTTCAAGAATCCTGAAATAACTCGTTTTGGACTTCTGGTTAAAAAATAGAAAAAGTGATGTTAAATAGCATAATTTCTTAAACATCCATCGCTACCAAAGCATATATCGCTGGTATGCCAACGAAGCCAGATAATTGATTATAATAATACTTAATGCTTTAAAGCTTATCTTAGTAAGGCGCTAAGAAATGAAAGTCACGGTTCTTTCGAATGGGAACTTTAAATAAACAAGGTCTCATGTCACGGTAGTCGTGGCAATATAACAAACCCTGCTGTATATTGCGCAAAGCACAGGCAAATTCTGCACCTATGCCTATAGCTGGCGACGTCTCGATATAAGTGAATAGTCTTGATTGGGATGTTAAACACCATTACTCAACACAGCCGAACATAATGAAAATGGTTGTCAGTTGTGCCGTATGGTCCTAACAAGCACCAGTGGTGCTGTATGGTCCATCCATCCTCACGTGTTGCTGTATGACACTGACACTGCACACACGACATTCAGAGGAACTAAAACCTATCACATGTCCTGACCATCCACGGTGGTGCTGTATGGTCAATATCACAAGAATACCGAGGACACAAGATAAACCCATCGAGACCATTGGGCATAAAACTTCCTATACTGCTTTAGAGAACATATGAACATAATAAAACGGTTGTCGGTGTTGCTGTTGTGTCCTAACCATCACTAGAGGTGTTCTCGGGTCATATCTATACCAAGTATTACAGTCTGGTCCTAACTACCAACAGTGGCACTGTATGGTCCTAAACATCACCAGTGCTACTGTATGAGTTAAGCAACTAAAAGTGGTGATGTCTCGTCCCAACTATCTCAAGTGGTGTTACACGAACCTAACCATCCACCTTGCACAATCCCATACACCACATGAACTTGTGTTTACCATCGAGATAAATTAAAAAATGGTTCATTCCCGATAGGTGAAAAATAGCCGATGTGGCGTAAAATAACATTCAATCAAACAACAAAAAACTGGGATTCATTCTTGCAATTTTTTTTATTTTTAGTGTAAAACAAGTAACCAAGACAAAGCACGATCTAGTCAAACCAATGCTGCGCTGAAAAAGTAACAAAAAAGTTTATTTCAAGTTAGTTCATTACAGAGTACTACAGACCTGTCGAAAGCTCAAAAATTGGCTTACGAATAAGATAAGCACCAAATCGGCAGCTGACATCGGTACCTGAACACCTCAATTCAGTTAACTGCAGGCAAAACCAAAACTCTTCAAGAAGTAGTACGCTAACGCCCTGTAAAATGTTACGATTAATGTGTGAATGTCGGCTTATCTATAAAAGTGGAATAATTTTGGAGCAACCAAACAAATTTAAATGTACATCATAAGACTGCATTACCTTTCCTCTCCAATATTTAATTATGTCAAAATCAGTAAGCCACTGTCAACAAACTTTGATTCGCATGTTTCGCGAAAACAAAATAATCGACGCGAACGTTTTTGAAAATTGTATTATTTATACCAAATATCCAGCTAAAGTCACTATCGCGAAAGTTAAAAGTCGCAAAATGTTTTGGCAAGAGAATTGCGAAAGTTCAAATCCGCGAATAAAATGTTTACAGTTTATGGATTTTTGAAGATCTTACAATGGCCGACTAGAAAACACATTTCCAATAAACAGTATGACACGTATGGTTTATTTAAATTCAATATTAAGATTTGATTTTTGGTAAGGCCACTCACGGTCTGGAATCTTTACATTCGTTTCAGTATGTAACAATCGTGTAGTGGTTGTCCATTCAATGACCATCTGGCCGCACAATGGCAATAATCATTCCTGTAAATACCAATAACCATATATTCAAAGCATTCGTTAACATTGAGAGATGGTAGGAGTACCTTTACCTCTGTTAAAGGTCATGACAGACCGTGACCCATCTTTGGGTGTCTTTTGTGTAATGTATCACGAAAATTAGCCAAAGCCTAAAAATATTTTTATGTTTTTTAGGAATTTCCGAAAGTTGCAAGCACTAGATCCAAGTTCATTGTAAAGAATACCATTTCTCAATATAGAGTTTCTAAATACAAAATACAAGTTTCTAAACAAGTCTTATGAGCTGGAACAATGACACAATGGCAATTCTTCATATATTTTTCTTTAATGATAGAATGTTAAGAAAGATAAAATCGATAATATTAGCTTGTCTATTGCTAGTAAGACGGATACTTCTTTTGTTTTGCTGAAATTAACATTCACTTTATATACAGAGAATATAGGCTATAAGAAACAATGTTATAATTGCTGAACTGTACCTAGAGAGTAAAGAACAAATAGATGATCTAGGAACCATAGAATGTAGGCCAAACACATTATTTCTATTGAAAAGGTGTTCTAAGTCATAGAAAATAAAGGGGATAAATGTCTCCCTTGGGGAACATTAATTTGACCCATTTAAAAAATCAGAACATACTTATTGTGTCAATAGTTTTGTATAATGCTAACATCCAACATTTATATGGAAGTTTTGTATAATGCTAACATCCAACTACAATGTACTACTTATCAATTACTCTCAGAATCGACAAATAAACCAAAATATATATTCACTAATTGAAACGGTTATTCGGTGTAATACCAAAACTACTACGAAACAATGTTCCTTAATATGCTCGACAAAATAGCAACCTAAAGTGTACCCTGTAACAAGGTGCCCATCAAACCATTTTTCATAACAAAGCATCAAACCTCTCCTTTCGTGCTTGATACAACTGCAGCTGTTTCATTTGCGGAAAGTTGACGTTTTCCAGTAAAGCAAGACGTTATTTCTTGAAATTTGCGATAAACACCTGCATGATTGGAGATGTTCGTTTAGTCTGTTGCCAAAAATCTTAATTATGCTAGAGTTTCTTTCAAGTTAGAATTGTGTTAAGATTTTTAACCCAAGTGCTATACATTTATTACCTTTTGTTATCAAACAAACACGGTACACATGGAATATTCAGACTGAAGCTTACCTACAGATGGCGTAGGGATTCTCTGGACCACTAGACACGAAGCTAAGAATTTCAAGCCCTTCATACCAAACAAAAAACGGTCGACATGTGACTTTTCACACTTAAACTTACCAGCAGGTGGCGTTTGGATGTCCTGAGTCACTATTCAGACTAAAACTTACCGACAGGTGGCGTTTGGGTGTTCTGGACAACTTGACACAGAACAAGGTGGCTGGATACATGCAATAGGTATACATCCACTTACAGTGCCTTTCAAAGAAGAAAATATTCAAATCAGAAAAGGGTGAAATAAACAAATACTTTTCGTTACGGTCCAATATATGATTATTCCTTATGTTACATCGTTTAAATGCTTCCCTATTTTTATCAGTTTTATGCCAGTTTCGCAAGCTGGCAAATCTAAACGAATCCTTGCATATTTCAACTGTATGAACATTTCATGTGTGAGTATCTCTGGGGTAGAAAAGGGATTCCTACATTTACATTATAACGATACAGTTAACACTGAACTTTGGTTCCAGATTATGGTTGTTGTTAATCATAAACACGTTGCAATTCTTTATTTGCACCAAAGACAGTAAAACCAAAAAAGAAAAAAATAGAAAAACGTAGATGCAAAACAAAGACTCAAACCCAGGACCTTCCTTGCCCTACCCACTGAGGTACCCGGAGACCTATCATGCCCGGTCCGCCGCACAAAAATGTGATAAACACAAACCAGGTATTACTTAAATTTTCACTTACCAACAATACACACAGAAATAATGAAAACCGTCAACAGTTTCGCCATTGCTCTAGATAAAATGCTAGGTTGAATGACGTCACCAGTCGAGATAAAAGATATGACTTAGTCAGAACTCGTTGGATTTAGTTCAAAGTAAGATCATTTCCAAAGTAACCCGCTTTTTTATTTTAGAAGATAATTTACTTACCTTGCGTATTGTTACAGTGGGAACATTTTCTCATGTACACACTTTTTCAAAGTCCAAAGTATTTCAAGCCATGAAAGTCAAAGTCCAAAGTAATTCAAGCCATGAAAGTCAAAGTCCAAAGTAATTCAAGTCATGAAAGTCAAAGTCCAAAGTAATGCAAGCCATGAAAGTCAAAGTCCATAGTAATTCAATCCATGAAAGTCAAAGTCCAAAGTAATTCAAGCTATGAAAGTCAAAGTCCAAAGTAATTCAAGCCATGAAAGTCAAAGTCCAAAGTAATTCAAGCCATGAAAGTCAAAGTCCAAAGTAATTCAATCCATGAAAGTCAAAGTCCAAAGTAATTCCAGCCATGAAAGTCAAAGTCCAAAGTAATTCAAGCCATGAAAGTCAAAGTCCAAAGTAATTTAAGCCATGAAAGTAAAAGTCCAAAGTAATTCAAGTCATGAAAGTCAAAGTCCAAAATAATTTAAGCCATGAAAGTCAAAGTCCAAAGTAATTCAAGCCATGAAGGTAAAGTCCAAAGCAATTCAAGTAATGAGATACAGGCGTAAGTGAGATGGAAATAGCCCAAGAGCTAGTGGGGTTTGAAATATGTGTCAATGGCCAAAAGCTTTGAAGGTTGTTTCTGATAGAAAAATGTCTGTAGTTTTCGAATTTGGGCGTCTTGTGAATGAACTCGTTTCCGATTTTTTTTCAGACGCGAGTTTTTACACTAGAATCGCATTTTTCAGCCGGTTTTTCGGTAATTTGATAATTCTGCATTATGGACGCGATATGGCCTTAAAATGTCTTATTACTGATGCGGTTATCAAGAATTATGATCATTGTTGACATTTAAGTTAAAAACTTCTTGATACATTTCAGATTTTTTTTTAAAATAACTATTTTAGGAAAAAAATAGACCAAAAATTTTGCGTTTTTAATATTTTGCCCTCTTTTATGTCTTATAAAAAAATAATAAAAGCATTTAAGTGAAATGTTTTACCATATTGTCACAGCCTAATGTGTTTTGCATTCAATAAAAGTAGCTGCATATCATTTGGTAGGAAATTGCGGCACCCACAGTGGAAAAACTTTACCCCAAAAATTGCAAATTTCTCAAAAAATCGATCTTTACTACAAATTTTGCTATTAGTTGCCATACTGATTGTTATACCGTGTAAGCTTTAATACTTGGGTGACAACATTGAAGACCTCTAACTAAAAACTTCTTGTTAAGCATTCAATCTCAATTTTGTGGCCAATTTTAAACAACCGAGTTTTGCGTTTTTACTTAATCTTTATTCGTTAAAGTCTTGTAGCGCATTCAAAAAAGCCTGATTATCAATATACTATTTTATTTAGAATCCCTGATGTGTGTGCTTTATTGTGCAAGTATAATGTGTAACAAAATCGTCACATTAACCCATTACCCACGATTTATTCTTCCCCTACCCCAATATGCTAACGATATGCGAATTCACGGGATATACTGTGTTAGTGCTCTTAGACAGGCTGGTTCAAAATAACTCGTATTCATTCAGAATTATAATTTCATTCATCATCAGTGTCTTCACTATCACTACTGTCGGATTCACGTACATCCTCATCTTCTCCCATGTCATCCTCTGTAAAAGTTGTACTGTCCATCTTCAGTCTTATATCTTTCGGAATCTGTTCACCTTCAAACCAGTGAATCGCATACTTGTTATTTTCTTTTTTCCATCCATTTTCTTGTGGAGTATTTAATGTAGGACAACTGCAATTGGCATGTTTCCAAAAATATGCAACATATTCTGTTCGGAGGATTTTCTGAACAAGAACACTTTTACAAGGAGGTAGTGAACTCGGATCGGCTCCTTTGAGCTTTTCTAATGGGTCAGTTTGATTTGTTGGAGCGTATTTCTCTCTGAAAATGGCAAATCGTGCCTCATTTACTGTTTAAAATGTTTTTTTTGCCATACATTTCACAGACAAAAGATTCCATTACCTTCATATCTCTTTCATTAACTCTTTGATTTGTTCCAATATTTGAGAAAACGCTTCTGAAAGTTGCACTTTTTTCAACGATATTATAAGGCCTAATTTTACCTTTTCTAAGAAATGCTGCAGTATAATCACATCCAGTGAAAGCATGGATAGCTGGAAGAACTTGGCACATTTCGATCCCAATTTCATTGGACAGTTTTGTTAGATCAATAAATCGCCTAGTATTGGTGCCGTCAGTGCCTGAATCCATCCATATGTTTGCATGTATTTGGTGACAATGATACAATAAAATAACCATTACATCCGTGTCATTTGCTCTAACCACTACGTTAGGAGAATCGGACCTTGAGGCAATGTATTGCACATGTAAGGTGATCCTGGTATCTGCCTCCTCGTGGGTACAGGCAAGATTGGACACTTCACTGCACACTACTGTTGCATCATTTTCGCAATAGAATTGATGGCAGTGGTCCTCTGTTGCATAATATAATGTATGGCCTGCAAGAATGTCAGCATAGTTATCATTCTTCCATTCTTGTAGCAAAAACGATAGTAATGACCTCTTGAAATTAGCAGATTTCAAAGCTGAACGGAAATCATGAGGTCGCTTTTGTTTTGGGCCCATTACTACAATATCTGGTCCACTGCTCTCTCCTCGCATATCTCTTTCAATATCTTTGATGGATGGATGGACATAGTGTCACAAACAAAGTGTATTTCTTTTGCCAGTTTACATAATAGCTTGAGAATGGTTTTGGCTACACCTTCAAAAGTATCTGGTAGGTTTGACAGCAACTGTATAAGGAACATGGCATCAACGACATAAGCATCAATTTGATTTGCAGCTGGAGGATCAGAATGAGCCTTGCTCTCTAACATTTTCATAAGTATTGATTTGTCGGTTTTATTCATATTCCCGTCAATTTGTGCAAGAGCTGGCGGCACGGGAGTGAGAGGATATTCAAAAACTTTCTGCAAGTTTATATCTGTTGTCGTTGCCAAAAACAAAAGCCTACCAAATAGATCACGTGAACACTGTAGCTGTATGATTTTCTTTGCTTTCACCTCAACCCGAACCTTAAGTGCCAAAGATGCAAAAGTGCGCAATTTGTTTCTTGTAATAGGTTTTTCAAATCTAGAGGGATCTGCAAAACAGCCATTTCTAAAGTCGTGAAAAGATTGCTCGCCATATTTTACACAACTAAGTATCTCATTTTTCACATCATCTTTGACTCTGTTACCAGTTGATATGCACAGGAGATCCTCATTTCTTATCTCTGTATCAAACGGATTCTTAGTTGCTTTAATACAGTCGATCAAACTACTTACATCTTTATTATCTCTCTGAATTCGCGACGGCTTGAGCTCTTGATTCACATCCCCCTTTTTCCGGATTCCAGTTTTTGAGAGAAGAGCACCAACGATAGCACTGCGGACACTTCGTGTAATCATCCATCTTCGCCTGGCCGTATATGACTGGCTGAATGCAGAAATGCCAGTTAGACGAGATGCAGCATCAGCATTGATTGTCTGCTCAAGTGTCATGTCCACTGGAATTCTGGAAAATGATTTATTCGAGCGTCTTATAGACAAACCACCATTCTCAAGCATTGCTCTTGCTTGTGGATGACTTATATCAATGTTAAGTAAATTTAAGTGATAGCGTGTCATCCATCTTGCATAGTTTGGTCTATTAGCTGCAAAAAATACTGGACACATTTTTCCTAAGCAGTAAGTAAATAAAGGTAGATCGTTAGTTCGACAAGATCTACTGAAAAGTAACAGAAGTTCAACTAATTCAATATACATAAACCAATACTGTGCTGTTGATCCATGGTTTCCAGTTCTTGTGTCATTGGAAAAGGCTTCATACATATCAAAAATAGATTTTAAATTTTCTTGCTCTAGAACGTTTTGCATTTCTTCTGAAGAAGTATTTGTAATGAATTGTTCTAACTGCTCGTATAAAGATTCAGATATCTGACCATGCTCTTCCAGAAAAGACCGAAAATGGAGAATACGGAAAGAAAGAGATAATATAGTATGCATTCTCTGACATCTGTTATAATGCTTCCCTTTTATGAACCCATTTAGAGACCCTTCTGCCAGAACTTTGGTCTCGGTTAGCACATATGGTCCGCCAGAGCCCTCAATTAAGTGACCAAGAGCGCCAAAATATGCCAACATTATATGGAAAGGACCAAAACATATGAAAATATTGTCGTACTTTGGTGATTCTTCCGATTGTATCTGCATCGCTGGTTTAGCTATGGCAAGATCATAGTGGACAATTGCTGTGTTATCAGAACATTCCCGTGCCACAATCTGCGATCGACGTAATGTTTCCGACACCACATCTAATCGGGTCGGTGGCAAACTTATATTGTCCATATAGCCTATCACTTGCTCTGGTAGATGATCTACTGTGATTAGAGAATTCCATCCTGACCACATGGGTATATTAGAAAATAAATGGTGACAAATCACCCATGTTAAATCCCTTTTTCTGGTCTCATTTAAATTAGAGGGGTCCGAAATTGCTTTTACGGGATATTGAAATTTTGTTATTTTTGGACGCTTTCTGTAAGATTCTAAAATAGGGTCCTCAATATCTAAAGAGCGTTTACGTTTCAATGACTTTGTTTGTGTAGTGGATACTTGTGGAATTCCTAGAGAGTCCCCCATTGAATGTTGTTCGTCGGGAGTGTTCTGGTAACATATTCCAACTGTGTCGTGCAAAGTTCCGCTTCCAGACAAAGTCTCGGTGTTTTCATCATAATTATCCCAAGCCGTTCCGGTTGACAAGTTTGGAATTTTCAGTAATCCATCAGGAGTTAGCTGATTCCTGTCTGATATTGTCATTGCAAGTTCAGTTTCAAGTGTCTCCGCAACATGGTAACTTATTGAGTGCCCTAAATGATTTAGTACTTCAATAATTTTCCTACTACCAGTCATACTTTTAAAACCCAGTCCAAGACATAAATGTTTTGATGGCTTTATTTCGCCATTGGTTACAGCAAACAAAGCATCATCTGCTGCTGAACTGATGCATCTATTCATTCTTTCAGAAGGTTCTTTTGTTGAAGACCCTGTATATAGAGTTTTAAAAAACTGCATAAGTATGTCTGGGGGTTAGCTTGGCCTTTCTGTATTTCATTTACAGTCAATGGGTTCTGTAATTGGGGACATGTCTTTGACATTTCTAATATTGTATTTCGCAACTGGTATGCAGCTTCAGTGACTTTGGAATTTAATAAAACGTATTATGGAAACCTATAATCTGATCTGTATCTAGAAAGCTTGGATATAATATTTTGCCTTGTCGTTTACCTATTTTACTCATGCAAATATCATCTTTGAAGTGATTTAGAAGTTTTACTTCTAAAGTCTGGATGGTATATGAGGAGCAATCAAGACCAATGTCCATCAGCATTGTAGTGTAATATTCATACAAGGAGGCAATTGTTACAGCTTGACCTTGTGCTATAACGTTTTTATTTATGTATTCGGTCAACCATTTAAATGCTTTTTCGTGTCCTAGCCTAATGTTGCCATATTCTGTCTTAGCAGACCCGGGTATACACCTCTCAGAAAGATTTAAGTAATGTTTTCGGCAGCTATGGTGATATTTAACCTCTTTAGCAACAAAATCTATATCACAAACTCTGGCAATCATATCTGTATCACCCAGAACCATTGCAGCATTTTTTATTTTTTCTCCCGCTTCCAAACTTTCACAATTGCCTAACTGTTCCCTTTTCTTACCCTTCGTCAGGAGGCCACAAAACAAACATACGGGAAGAAAAATACCGGAGGAGGAAGTTTCGTCCGATAAATGTTCAGTGTGGGATCTTAAAGTGTAAGAAACTTCTTCTACTTCTACAGTGGAAAAAGACTCTAGTTCTTTTTTTGAGACAGCAGTGAAGTTCTTGTAACACATTCTGTGATAACCATTGGTTTTAGGATCAAAGTTTTGAGGAAGATCTTGACAAATTTGTTTATATTTGTGGGATTTTGTTTTCGAAAGACGATATTCAGCAACTTTTGCCACTTTACTCCATGTTGTTTCATCAAAAGGTTTAATTTCTATATCTTGGAAACGTTTATCGACATGAAGGCAACAAACAAGATTTGTTTCATCTGTGCTATCGCCCTGTAATATCTGTTTCCCCTTAGATGTATCCAGCCGTGTGCTGGCCATTTTGCAACACTTCTAATTGAAATGACAATGAGTTATCACAAACAAATCGCAAAATATTATTTACAGTGATTTTAATTCAGTCACGGAATCAAATAGAATTAACAAACAGATTACTTATCTGCGTCAAAACTTCATTGATTCTATTGTGAACACGGATTCTTTTTAAAAACAAATATTAAATAAAATCAACTTGTTCACACGAAATATAAACGGTAACAAACAATAGAAAAAAGGGGTGAATAGTTTTTTCTTACTTATCATAACAACAACCATATGAAAGTATCTATAATTGCAACCACGTGTGATTTGCAATGACAGAAAACGTAACACAAACGCTTTGCGCAGCGCCATCTGCCGAGTCATACAAAAGGGCGTGGCACTATCATTGCTTAATAATACAAAAAATCAAAGCATTGAATAAACAAGCTAACAGCGTAATTTACTATATGTTTCAAGTACAAATTTACGTTATAACACTCTACCGTGTTTAAAATCTCACTGCCTGAGAACGCACAAGTGTAAAATCAATATCTCGCGAACTCGCTTATTTATTGCATATGGGGTAGGGGGAAGAATAAATTGTGGTGAAAGGGTTTGTGTGACGATTGTGTTATACATTATACTTGCACAATAAAGCACAAACATCAGGGATTCTAAATAAAATAGTATATTGATAGGCTTTTTTTGAATGCGCTACAAGACTTTAACGAATAAAGATTAAGTAAAAACGCAAAACTCGGTTGTTTAAAATTGGCCACAAAATTGAGATTGAATGCTTAACAAGAAGTTTTTTAGTTAGAGGTCTTCAATGTTGTCACCCAAGTATTAAAGCTTACACGGTATAACAATCAGTATGGCAACTAATAGCAAAATTTGTAGTAAAGATCGATTTTTTGAGAAATTTGCAATTTTTGGGGTAGGGGAAAGTTTTTCCACTGTGGGTGCCGCAATTTCCTACCAAATGATATGCAGCTACTTTTATTGAATGCAAAACACATTAGGCTGTGACAATATGGTAAAACATTTCACTTAAATGCTTTTATTATTTTTTTATAAGACATAAAAGAGGGCAAAATATTAAAAACGCAAAATTTTTGGTCTATTTTTTTCCTAAAATAGTTATTTTAAAAAAAATCTGAAATGTATCAAGAAGTTTTTAACTTAAATGTCAACAATGATCATAATTCTTGATAACCGCATCAGTAATAACATTTTAAGGCCATATCGCGTCCATAATGCAGAATTATCAAATTACCGAAAAACCGGCTGAAAAATGCGATTCTAGTGTAAAAACTCGCGTCTGAAAAAAAATCGGAAACGAGTTCATTCACAAGACGCCCAAATTCGAAAACTACAGACATTTTTCTATCAGAAACAACCTTCAAAGCTTTTGGCCATTGACACATATTTCAAACCCCACTAGCTCTTGGGCTAAAAGAACACTGGTTAAAGGACAAAGTCATTGAATTGATGAGATACAGAGACTGGTAGCTGACTTCTAAGGTTAAAGCAACATATTATTTTATCAACTAATTTGGTCAAAGTTCAAAAGTATAATCAAGTAATGATAGCCAAAGGTCAAAGTTAATCAGTCAAGTGATAAGATGAGCAGAATGGGGGTCAAATGTCAACAAAGTAATACTATGAAGAGGAACATGGTCAAAGGTAAAGGTCAATCGAGTGATGAGATGAAGATAGGGGTCAAATGTCAACAAAGTACAGTATAACCTGTTTATAAAGACCACCCAGGGGACTGAGCAAAAGTGGACTTAATAGACAAGTGGACTTTATATAGAGGGTCAACTTATTAATGAGTCAACGTGTATTGTTGACACTGGTATACAAATAAATGAAAATAATACATATAATACCTATTAAAATACTCTTGTATAATTTTGTTAAAATTATTTTTATGGTATTTGAAAAAAAAATTAATTATAGAAGATATTTGAAAAGTGCATTATAATCTTAATGGAGAGTACAACTGATTACATGGTAACACTTTATTTATTAGTATACACTTGACTAATTGTCTTTGTTTTCTTAAGAAGCAGGGTGTCACTAATTAAAACAATAGGTAATACTACTTGAAATAGCAAAGACTATTTCTGCCTTGTGATCTAATGGCTTCAGTCACTGACATGAGAATAAGGACTTCACATTTTTCCCCTCAAAGTTTTACTTATTATAACTCATCTATACACTTTGCAACAAAAAATTGTAAAACTTAAACAATGATATAAAACAATGATATAAGATTTATATTAATTATATATTTCTAATCTTCAAGCATTAAGAATATGATTATTACTTGGTTGGAAAATTTACATAAAATTAGACTAAAATTATAAAATAAAAAAAAACTTTAAAAAAGTTGATTGAAATAGTGGACTTTATAGACAGGTTGAGAAGTCATTTGGGACTAAAAAGGGTGGACTCTATTCACATTAGACAGGTGGACTTTATATACAGGGTCATTATATAGTAAAATCCATTGGGGATACTTCAGACCGGTTGCTATAGACAGGTGGACTTTATACAGAGGTGGACTCTATAGCAGGTTATACTGTAATACTATAAAGAGGAACATGGTCAAAGGTAAAGGTCAATCGAGTGATGAGGTGAAGATAGGGGTCAAAGGTCAACCAAGTAACACGATGAAGAGGAACATAGCCAAAGGTAAAGGTCAATCAAGTGATGAGATGTAGAGTGGGGGTCAAAGGTCAATCAAGTAATGCAGTGAAGAGAAACATGGCAAAAGGTAAAGGTCAATCAAGTGATGAGATAAAGAGAGTGGGGGTCAAAAGTCAACCAAATATTACGATGAAGAAGAACGTGGCCAAAGGTAAAGGTCAATCAAGTGATGAGAGGGGTCAAATGTAAACCAAGTTATGAGATGTAGAGGAAAAGTGGCAAAAGGTAAAGGTCAATCAAGTGATGAGAGGAAGAGAGAAGGGTCAAATGTAAACCAAGTTATGAGATGTAGAGGAAAAGTGGCAAAAGGTAAAGGTCAATCAAGTGATGAGAGGAAGAGAGAGGGTCAAATGTAAACCAGATGAAAAGTGGCAAAAGGTAAAGGTCAATCAAGTGATGAGAGGAAGAGAGAGGGGTCAAATGTAAACCATGTTATGAGATGTAGATGAAAAGTTGCCAAAGGTAAAGGTCAATCAAGTGATGAGAAAAAGATTGTGGGGATCAAAGGTCAACCAAGTAATGCAATGAAGAGGAACACGGCCAAAGGTAAAGGTCGATCAAGTTATGAGATCAAGAGAGTGGGGGTCAAAGATCAACCAAGTAATAAGATGAAGAGGAACGTGGTCAAACGTTAAGGTCAAACGTTAAGGTCAACCAATAGATGATATGAAGAGAGTAATAAGATGAAGAGAAACTTCATAGTTCATATTATTGAAGAGAACAATGGTCAAAGCTAATCAAGCAATGGTGTTAATTAAGAGAATTATTATCAAAGGACAAGGTTAATCATGCAAGTGATAAAATAAACAGAATGATGGCCAAAAACAAAGCGAATTCGGCAATGAATAGAAGAGAATGATGACGATACATCAAACTTAATCAAGTAATGACATAAAAAGAATAATTGAAAAAAACTTGCATTTAATATGAAAATTTAAATCTTTTGTCCGCTAAATTGCAATAAGACTTAATTAATTATATCTCATGTTGCAATTTTAAAGTTTTTACACCATGGCGATTTTCCCATGTTTTGAGGTCGTGTAACTCGGTAATTGCGCAGTTATGCAATTTTGTGATATACTACATGCACTTTGGAGCGATTTTTAATATCCGACAGCTAAAATGAAGTATGTTATAACATAGATAGTGAAAACCTGGAAAAGAGGTTACATGGCACTATTAAGAGTGATTTGCTGTTTCCTATAGTGGATTAAAAAACTAATAATTTTTCTCTGATATACAAGTCCCAAAACGATCGGATATTATCTTGGTTTTGTAAAGTTTCTTACAGGTAAAAAAGACGATAAGTATCCATGTTGTTTAGTTGGAATAATTTGCCGAAGAAAAACACACGTTTATATAAAGAAAAGGTGAGTTATTTATTTATTTATACATTCGTTTTATTTATATTTTTAAAAACTTATAATTTTTATAACATTATTTGGCCAAAAAACAATTATTATTATAATTCATCTTTCAGCACGCGTATATTAAATAAGTCCACGAGACAAAAAAAAAACCGACAGATTTTCTTTTTACTGCAAAAGTTGAAGTTTCATTGAAGGTCCATTATAGAAGTCATTAAGGTAAACTATATAAAACTATATAAAACTTACTTTTGGCAAAGACATTTTTTTAATACTGGCGCAGTTATTAAGAGATTTAATAAAAATGTTAATTGTAATTTGTAGTTGTGAAATACTTCCTCGACAGTTTAACTTAGAAGGTGCTAACCCTTACGGAGCACCCGGTCTCACTTCCCTGGTGGAAGTTCACGGTGTTTAAGTCAATTTCACAATTTTTCCAATTTTGTACGTCGCTTTGGAATTGTGGTTGAGATATGGACGGATATGTTTGTGGTTGTCTCACATCCCTGGTGGAAGTTCGGCGGTGGTTGTCTCAATTCCCTGGTGGAAGTTCACGGTGTTTAAGTCAATTTCACAATTTTTCCAATTTTGTACGTCGCTTTGGAATTGTGGTTGAGATATGGACGGATATGTTTGTGGTTGTCTCACATCCCTGGTGGAAGTTCGGCGGTGGTTGTCTCAATTCCCTGGTGGAAGTTCACGGTGTTTAAGTCAATTTCACAATTTTTCCAATTTTGTACGTCGCTTTGGAATTGTGGTTGAGATATGGACGGATATGTTTGTGGTTGTCTCACATCCCTGGTGGAAGTTCGGCGGTGGTTGTCTCAATTCCCTGGTGGAAGTTCACGGTGTTTAAGTCAATTTCACAATTTTTCCAATTTTGTACGTCGCTTTGGAATTGTGGTTGAGATATGGACGGATATGTTTGTGGTTGTCTCAATTCCCTGGTGGAAGTTCACGGTGTTTAAGTCAATTTCACAATTTTTCCAATTTTGTACGTCGCTTTGGAATTGTGGTTGAGATATGGACGGATATGTTTGTGGTTGTCTCACATCCCTGGTGGAAGTTCGGCGGTGTTTTTCTTAATTTCACAATTTTCTGTAGTTTGTACTTTGCTTTGGCATTGTGATTGGGATACGGACGGATATGTTTGTGGTTGTCTCACATCCCTGGTGGAAGTTCTGCGGTGTTTTTCTTAATTTCACAATTTTCTGTAGTTTGTACTTTGCTTTGGAATTGTGATTGGGATATGGACGGATATGTTTGTGGTTGTCTCACATCCCTGGTGGAAGTTCGGCGGTGTTTTTCTTAATTTCACAATTTTCTGTAGTTTGTACTTTGCTTTGGCATTGTGATTGGGATACGGACGGATATGTTTGTGGTTGTCTCACATCCCTGGTGGAAGTTCTGCGGTGTTTTTCTTAATTTCACAATTTTCTGTAGTTTGTACTTTGCTTTGGAATTGTGATTGGGATATGGACGGATATGTTTGTGGTTGTCTCACATCCCTGGTGGAAGTTCGGCGGTGTTTTTCTTAATTTCACAATTTTCTGTAGTTTGTACTTTGCTTTGGAATTGTGATTGGGATATGGACGGATATGTTTGTGGTTGTCTCACATCCCTGGTGGAAGTTCGGCGGTGTTTTTCTTAATTTCACAATTTTCTGTAGTTTGTACTTTGCTTTGGCATTGTGATTGGGATACGGACGGATATGTTTGTGGTTGTCTCACATCCCTGGTGGAAGTTCTGCGGTGTTTTTCTTAATTTCACAATTTTCTGTAGTTTGTACTTTGCTTTGGCATTGTGATTGGGATACGGACGGATATGTTTGTGGTTGTCTCACATCCTGGTGGAAGTTCGGCGGTGTTTTTCTTAATTTCACAATTTTCTGTAGTTTGTACTTTGCTTTGGAATTGTGATTGGGATATGGACGGATATGTTTGTGGTTGTCTCACATCCCTGGTGGAAGTTCGGCGGTGTTTTTCTTAATTTCACAATTTTCTGTAGTTTGTACTTTGCTTTGGCATTGTGATTGGGATATGGACGGATTTGTTTGGTTGTCTCACATCCCTGGTGGAAGTTCGGCGGTGTTTTTTCTTAATTTCACAATTTTCTGTAGTTTGTACTTTGCTTTGGCATTGTGATTGGGATACGGACGGATATGTTTGTGGTTGTCTCACATCCCTGGTGGAAGTTCGGCGGTGTTTTTCTTAATTTCACAATTTTCTGTAGTTTGTACTTTGCTTTGGCATTGTGATTGGATACGGACGGATATGTTTGTGGTTGTCTCACATCCCTGGTGGAAGTTCGGCGGTGTTTTTCTTAATTTCACAATTTTCTGTAGTTTGTACTTTGCTTTGGCATTGTGATTGGGATACGGACGGATTTGTTTGTGGTTGTATATAATGTAAGGAATATTTTGGTATTATTTCTTTCTTTTGTTTTGTTTTATATTCTATTTGTTATATTGTAGACTGTATAATGACTATTAGAATCGCCAATCAGGCATGTGAGAATAGAAAAGCCTTGTTTTCACAGTCGTTTTGAGATTCTCACATGCTGTACACAGTGATAATGAAACAACCACTGTTTTTACAGTGTTTTAGTGTTGCTTATTAATGTTTTTTGCTCTGACTTAACAAATTAATAATTAAGAAATTAATTTAAAAATTCCAGGACTCATTTTTAACCGTTCAGCTTACATAACGTTTGGGTTACAAATACTTATTTATTTTTTTTTAAACTTTATTTCCCTCTATAAAATATTTTCCAGAGCGTATTGGAGAAATGACTGGCGAAGACAATCTACTGACGTTATGGAGATGTGGATGTTTTCTCATTATGTTCAACCTATTCTTAAACCCAGTGCTGCAAACAGTACAGGCTGACCTAGAACACCACTGCGATTCTGGCACATACATGAGAGGGAGTCACCCAGATGGACTGTGTGGTCCAAGTCTATCAGATATGATCTCTCTGATATGTGGCGGTCTGAACAATATCAACACAATAGGATCTGGTGACAAGATGATGAAAAGGAATGAAATTTACCATGGTAATGAGAGAGAGAGAGAGAGAGAGAGAGAGAGAGAGAGAGAGAGAGAGAGAGAGAGAGAGAGAGAGAGTAGACTGGCTACTCATTTTACCCCCAATAAGTCAAGAATTGAAATAGGGTTTAGTAGACTGATTAGTCGGACTAGTGGTGGTAGTGGTGGTCTGATCGTTGTTGCTGAGAACCTATCTGATTTTTATTGTTTTTGCTGCTGTTGACACATCCTTGACCACTTGACCATGATGACGACATAGATGATAAAATGATTAAACAATTTTCTTGACAAAAAGTTCATGTCTTCGATCTAACGACTTCAAACGTCTAAATGTCACTGTCATATACCATTTTTGAATTTAATCATAAAATACATTCAAAAATGGTATATGACAATATATTGTCATATACCATTTTTGAATGTATTTATGATTAAATTCAAAAAATGGTATATGACATCACTGAAACGTTGGTAGTCTTGTAGTCGATTTAAGTCTCTCAATCGTAAATCTGACCAAAGGAGAACTGCTTTGATTGGTCGATATTGTCATATACCATTTTTTTTAAAAATTGAATCGTAAAATACATTCAAAAATATATATAACAATATGATCTAACTTCAGATATATGATGATAACAACGACACTATTTAAACAAAATATCATGTAAGACAGCCCCTCCGTTTGTTAAATTTAAAAAAATACTGAAAAACCCAGAACATCTCTTGAGAGCCAAATACCCTCGCTCCAAACACCTCCGAGGTTATTATTTTCACTTTGCAGTACTTTATTGTGCAAACTATTTTAAGAGAAAACTCGGATTTGACTCAAACGATAACCTTGATATTTGACCCATAGGCGTAGGAGCAGCCCCCCCCTCCATGTCAAGAAGGGGGGGGGGGGGCCTAGCCCCCGCAATATAATGTGTGAAATTTTGTATCATGCTAAAAAAAAAATAATAAACCAAGAGCTTTAACAGGAAATGTTCATCTGGTAACCAATCAATTATCAATTTCATCATTATACTTGTAAAAGGCGTCAAAATTTTCCGAGGTACCCCCATATCCAGTGGCGGATTCAGCGGGGGGGGGGGGGGGGGGGGGGGGGGGGGGGGGGGGGGGGGGGGGGGGGGTGGGGGGGGTGTTGGGGGAGGGGAATACGCACCCCCTTTATGTCGCTATAATACATATTGTTCAGCTCAGATTGCACCAGAATGCAGGATTTTTGCGCGGCGCCACGTTTTCAAAATTTTCAAAATTGATTATGGAACTTGTGTCATACGGTTATTTTATATATTCTTGCCTTGATATCACAGTATTTTAAACCTATCAAACGATGCACAATACATTGAAAATGCGTCTAGACAGGACTTAGTTTTGAAAATTTTCCTACGCCCCCCCCCGCTTAATCCGCCACTGGATATGGGTGGTTTAGCACCCCTCTCATACTCTCCCCGCCTCGTGCCATAGGTCGTACCTGCGGCATAGACATAGCTTCGGTTTGCCCCCCCCCCCCCCATATTAAAACCCTCCTACGCCTATGTGACCTACACAAATTTGGTATGTGACTAAACATTTGTTCTAAGTTTAATCAAAATCAATCCAAATATGCGGCAGTTATAAAGCGAAAATGACATTTGGATTCGACAAGGACCTTTGACCTACACACCTAAGTTGGTGCGCGACACATCGTCTCATGTTGGCATACATTTGTACCCAGTTTGATAAAAATCCATCCATAGGTGTATAAAGGATAAAACCTTTGAACACCAAACTAAGATTTGAGCACGTGGCCTGTACTTTTGACCTACATACCTAAATCACATCCCTACAGTTTCAATGCTTGGTTGTTGTTTTACGTCGCTTTAAGTACACCGTTGAAGGTACCCCCCCCCTTTGCCACAGTGGAGAGTTGAGTTGAGTAATGGTGTTTAACATCCCAGTCAAGAACATTTCACTTATATCGAGATGTCGCCAGCTACAGGCGAACGAACGTGCAGAACATTTGCCTGTACGTTGCACTGATGGCATTATACAGCAGGGTTCTGTATTGTGCCACGCCTACCGTGACACGGGTCCTCGTTTATTTTAAGTTCCCATCCGAAAAAAACTTCTAAATGTCGAGTACTTGGCGAAAGATCAGTCACTACTCACTCAGTTCAAGTCTTGGGCCAGAACCGGTCGGGCTTCGAACCCATTGTTCATTGTTTAATTTACCAACAAGATTATTATAAAAGCATTTTAGTGACAGCATTTCAAAAGTATGAATATCTAAAAAACAATATTATTGTATTTTATGAAATTTCAAATTAGCCAGAGATTTAAAACTTATTCCAGTTGTCTCCCTTTAACTGTTAAATTCTTGTACAATGAACCAGCTTATCAGTCCTCAGTGGAGGACGCTCGTCTAAATTTCTTTATTGTGGCATTTGAGCGTGTATACAAGCTATCTTTGCATGTTCCCTTGATGGTATTTGTACATAACTTCGAGTACTGGTATAAATTTTCCCATTTAGAATGCTCGAAGCTTTATTAATTGAATCAGTGATAAGCTAAAAATTAAAATATGAATACAATCAAAATATCACTACGGAATTAGTATTTATATTTATGTGCTTAAGTTTGATTGGATTTTTATTCATTTTCGACATTTCAATTTTAAGTTCAAAAATAATATTATTTTAAACTAATCAAGCTTCGAACAACTGATTCCAGATTGAAACTAATTAAGGTACATATAAATTTATCTCAAATATGACTAGTGCGTATATCAGTCTACGGTGCAGCTTGCATATTATATATTATTATTTTTAATATTATTTGTTGTTGTTGTTGTTGATTCTTAATATAGTTTCTATCATTTCAGCCAACAGCCATGGTTTTCTGCCTAGAGTGACTAAGCAAAGAGCCAGCTCGTATCTGAAGGAGAAACGTTCTGGAGCATTTGACAATGGAGTTTCCTGTGAATGTTGCTACCATAGCTGTTCATTCTATGAGCTTGCACAGTACTGTATAAATCCCCCAGTTCTTACTGAGAAAGATATGCTGATATTTTAAACATTTCGAGAGGACGTGACAATAAACACTTGCTTAATTACGCACGTGCATGATTTCAGATTTTGTTAGATATACACATCCGTTTGCTCCATACATATGATACATCAGTTTCGTTTTCCCTTTATTATTTATTCACTTGTAAGATCAATTATGGCGCTTTAATGTATATGTGTAAAACGGTATTGAAAACCCTTCGATAATTTTGAAGTCCAAAAAAAGCATCCTGTATCCTGTCGCTTTATCGTCGAACCCGTTTACAACCCCCCCCCCCCAATTAATTAAACAAATTGAAGGTTTTTCTATATACTAGTAATTAAAATGACAACTAGAAGTTGAAATATTTGTGCGAGTTATCCCGCTTTAATTAGTTGTATATCCTAGTGTTACGCTTTCACTTATATCGAGGCGACAGGTTCGTGGATGGTGGAGGAAACGGGAATATTCGGGGGAAAAAACACCGGTCACCGACCAAGCAAACTGACAAACTTTCTCGCGTTAGGATCTGCAAGATTTGGATTCGAACCATTGAAGCGATGACATTGATGTTTTCCACTATTGTGCTATATTAGACAGTGGGCACCTTTAATATGCCTTAGTGTGTATTATGCGTATGCCTGCTATGTGCTAGCGCGGGCGCACTCATCGAGTCAGCAGTTGCATATGTTGCTGCCCCACCGGCACATTATTCTGACAGCGAGTACCGGCAAGCCGGAAACAATACGATATGAAGTAATTTCCTTTTAAACGTCACAAAATGCTCCCGTCGGGATTGAACCCACGATCCTTAGATTGTGGGTCCGGCGCTCTATGCACTAGCATGCCGTTATAGCACCTGATGTAACCTACGAAGTTATTATCGGATAACCCGACTTCAGGGCTCAGTTGTTCGACGATTGATTAGTTTAACCAATCGATTAGTCAAATTTTGTTTTTTGCATTGTATCAATTATTTTGTGATTTTTTTTGTTTAAAGCACGAAAAGTGAATAAAATTTCATAAAATTGAAACAAAATGTTATAAAACAGTTGATTCAATAATAATATGTTGAGTTTCATTGGTGTTTTAAATTTGCGCTAATCACTGATTAAATTAATTAAGCTTCAAACATTTGGACACTGCTTGATAGATATAATTGTATTTCAACAGCCATCAACGGTTATCACTGGTAGAACATTTGGTTGCACACTATTTCTCTTGCGTCACTTGGTTTTGTTGTAGATCTAACGACTATGACGCAAATGTTAGCATTTCAATTAGAAAAAAAAAACAATAAAGGTATGGGCAGAATTATACAGAAACGGTAAGTTTGACATGCGTTAAAAGTTATTCCTTGATTTTGAAATAGTAGTTCGTATATTCGCAATAGTAACTTCGATTATTCCGTATTTTCTTAAAATAGTTCTTCGTATTTTCGTAATAGAATTTCAAATTTGCGCACTAGTATTTCGAATTAGCATTTCCAATATTCGAAAAAAGCATTTCGAAAATACGAAATAACTATTGCGTTTATACGGCTGAATAGCTAGCTATTGTGTTTTTTTCGAAATAGCTCTTTCGAGTATACGAAATAACTTTTTTCCAAAATACGAAATACTATCTCGAAATTTCGAAATAACTTTTTACACATGTCACTTTACTGGCGTCGTAGCCTGTGTAAACGTGTAAATACGGATTATTTCGTATTTTCGCATGAAGCTTTCGCATTTTCGAAATAGTATTCTCTATGTACGCAAAAACTACCTCGTATATTCGCAATAGCTATTTCATACATTTGCAATAGCTATTTCGTTTATTTGCAAAAGTTATTTCATACTTTCGAAATAGAATTTCGAATTACAATGTTAAATGTTCGAAATAGTATTTCGAATATACCAAAAAAACTATTGCAAATAAACGAAATCATGAATTGCGGATGTACAAAATCACCATTGCGAATTTACGAAATAATATTTAGAATTTTCTCAAACCCAAGGAAATGCTCATAGAATCGGTGAGCAATAAATCGCTTCACTTGTTGTTACCCAAAACTTGATTGCTTTGTAAAAAAACGAAATTAAGTTCCATTATTTTACACATGGCAGCAAAATACCGTTTTCAAAAATTAGCACATTGACAACCATTTTTTTTAATTAGCACATGGCAACGAAATAAAGTTTTTCAAAATGTCGTGTTTCGTAAAAGATTATTTTTCACTACATGAGTTGTCTATATTTATACACGGGTAAAGCTATAGCCAAAACATACACATTAATGTATTATCACGCCGGGATACTCATTTTTAATGGTGTATCTTTTCAATGTAAGCGACTTCTTTCTTTTTGTAACTATATAATGGGCATCGCTTGAACTATTTCTCCAAAATTTGAATTTTTACCTACTCCTTTGTAGTGTAAAATTGGAAAAAAAAACTAACTGCAACATTGATTTCAAGTTTTCAAAAATAAAGTAAATTCAAATTTCATTGTTTTTATCAAGGAAAAAATAGTTTCAATCTGCATTTAAATGCAGATTTGGAAGTATGTCAGGCGAGAATACATAATACGCTTTATTATGTTTTCAATGCAACTTCTTAATGATTTTTAAAACTATCAATTCAATCATCGCATAGAACAAATTTTAAAATTTCAGACTACCGTCGGAAAATCAAACTATTTCCGTCACGGATTCGCCTTAGCGATAGTGAACAATTGATTGATTGATCAAATGGAAAAGGTCCTTACGTAAAAATATGAATACATAGAAATTTGCTCATAAAAAACGCAATAAAAAACAAGACAATTGATAATTTTTATAGCAATTTTATCATAGGAGAAAATTAAAATTATATTAATTTTATGTGTTATACTGAAATATCACTTGTAAATGAAATTGTTAAAACAATATTTATTTATTTACTAGTATTTATTTATGTGTTATACCAGAAGTGGGGGATATTTATTTATTTATTTATTTTTTTATTTACGTGTTAATCCAGAAGTGAGAAAAAGAATGTGTTAAGTGATAACATTACGTAACGAAAGCTTCAATTAATGTCACGTTAACTAACAAATCCGTCAATACATGACAAGTCCAAACACTCAATATTTACCATGGGTGTAAACAAAGAAATCCATTCTTTCAACATGTATGACATTGAAAATTTTGTAAACAATTGAAAGTGCGTAATACCGTATAATCACAGATCATCCGATAAAACTAAATTGCTTTAACAAATAAATATAAAATCGCTGGATGGCACTCTCATAAAATTGCTCTTTTCCCGATTTGATTTTGATTAATAGGGCGATAAAATAGCTAATTGAATTGAACACACAAGATCATCAATAAAACGAAAAATTCTCCCGAGTAGAGTGTAGATCAATACACTAATTATGTGAATAACTTGTATCGGGATTTCTCTTCCATGTTCTATTTATACTACTCGTGACGTCACGATAATAGAGTTGTCGGATTTTCATTCAGCGATCTGAGAGTTTCCCCCGGTAGCGAGGGAAAGATAGTCACCGTGAACACATGTAGTTTGTAATAATGACTAGTTTATTGTAGAAAATATTCATGTGTAGCATCACGTTAAAATATTTGGATCATTGAGTGGAATATATTTTACATAAGATTCTATTTTCCGCCCAAAATGAGGCTTGGATTTTATGGAATTATTTCTATATGCACCTTTATAGCCGTGTGTCTGATTCAAGTGTCACCCTGCAAAGGTAAGATTTACGCATCTCTAAATTTGGGGTTTCCCGAAGGGGAAATTTAATTTTTAGAAAATCGTTGTGATTATCAAAGATCGAGGATTTTATTTTCTCGAATGTACTTAAACGTGGTTTAGTGTATTTATTTAAATTCAAAAGATTTTCTATTTATAACCGTTTGTTTACATTTTGTAATCAACAACATTGACCTTTATGACGCCCCTTGATTTACCTATTAATAAAAAAGTTCACTACACTTATAAATCGTAACAAATAGTGAATATGTCATTAACCCAATTACCAGATATCTTCATTAACATCAGCTGTAAGCAATATTCGACATACATAAATTTTTACAGAAATAAAAAAAGTTTTGTTTTGTAACCCTAAGTTTTGGGGGTATACTTTAGGTGAGAGATACCGCTCACTTACACAACATTCTGTTCACTAATTCGACTACGACGGTTTATTTTGAGGGTTTTGAAAAGCTCTTCCCTCAAACGTGGGTTAATAATATAAAAGTCGGTGTTTAAAACTTTAATTATTTTTGAACACCTATGTTTTTCACCTGTGCAGTTTTGTAACTGAATTTAGAAAATGGCGTCTGTCTCTCCTGTGTACATTTGTAAACCCGGGTCATTGTCGCATAGTCAGCTGTGGTATTTTTGGGATGGGAGACAGCAGTCAATTAAAATAAACATAAATGGTCTTAAATCAAGAAATAATTAACTTGCTGTGTCTAATTGCAAGCTGTTGTGTGTATTACAGCCAGGTCATGTCTGGTGTAAGATATTCTAAAAGTGCATGCATGTCCAGAGTGCAAATAAATGTATGTGTAAAATTTTAACCACACAAGAAATTACGCATTTAAAATTGAAGTTAGTTTTAAGTGAATTAAAATCATGAATATCTCGCCTGTACTACAATTTACAAACCACCTGCTTTTTTCATAGGGCTTAGCAATTTAAAAAAAAAAAACATTTTTTTTCTTTTTAATGTAAATTCTACTCTGTAATTTGGACCTGTATAAAAGGGGCACCTGCCACCCCTCACCTTATAATGTCAAAAATACAGATACCCTTAAATGGTCTCTATAGACAGGTGTGATAGTAGACAGGTGTAAGAGTAGATAGGTGTGACAGCAAGCAGGTGTATCACCGTCATCATATCACTGAAGTGTGACATGTTTTTAGGCAACTTTGTGCACTTTGGGTTATAACTCATTGATTTCCTTCTGTACACATCAGGGTGCCCAGGTACATGTATATTACATTCTACAGGGTGCCCATGTATCATATTCTATGGTTAATGAAATCATTTTCATTTTATAAATCATAAGTTTACCAATGAAGCACAAGGGTTAAATAATTCAGTAGGACTTCTTTTTGTAAACCAAACCCATTAGATTTTATGTAAATTTGTTGAAAAAAATATTTGTCATCGAAAATAATATTGTTTTTAGTGTTTTTCTGTCAAATTAAAAATTTTAGTGGAAAGTACAAATTGAAGTTCTTCCTACAATTTATCAGTAGTTTTGTAGCCGAGGTTGTCAAAATTAAAATACAAATTATAACAGGGTATCAAAATTCAGACCAGTCCACCTGCATGTGACACCTAATTATTCAGACCTGTAAATATTCAGTCTGGTCTGTAATCTTGTGACAGTTCTGTTACATTTTGTTATGTAAAATTTTTAGCCTTATTTCAAATGTTATACTGTATACTTCATTAATCAAACTATATAGTTTATCCAATCTTAATAGACCAAATGACAGCTTATCCAACCCTTTGGTAAGAAGGAAATTGTCTTACTTTTCTCAGAAAAAATTAAAGGTCTGATTACAATATTTTGTGTTGTGACAGTATGACTGTATTATATAGTCCATGGAACAGAATTTGTAGCTCATAAAAGTACATATAACAGTCTATTTCAAGAATATGAAAAAAACCCCAGAAAATCATAAATGTAATATTTTAAAAACAAAAAAAATTATGCTTGATTTTAGATCAAATAGTTAAAAACATAGATTTATGAAGAGGATTGCCTCGTTCATTGTTTAATATTAAAGAAACTTTAAAGCAAAATTGAAATGTAAGTACCGGAAAATAATTAAATATAAAAAGAAAAAACTTTTACTTCTTTCAAAGGTGATTTTAAAATGCTAGAAAACAAAAATATGCAACTGCTTAGAGGCATTTGAGTTTATGCAGCATACTGCTTAGAGGCATCCTCTTTTGCCTATTGCTGATACATTTTTTTTACACAAGACTTCACACATGGTTTCCGGTTTCGTATGACATGAAAACTGTACTAGTAACTTCAAATAAACCTGTTTATAATGACCACCTACATATAAGTGGATTTCTTTACTTGCCATCTTATGTCTTAGAAAACTTGGGCCTATGTGGTCAAGTGGTCTAAGGTGCCAGCTTACTAGTATCTCTCAGCAGCTAGGTTTGTATGTCTTGTTATGTCACTCGAACAGATCATCCTTGTGTACAAATGAATTTCAATTCATTTCCCAAAGGTCAATGGGTTTCTCCTGGCACTCTGTTTTTCTCATCATCCCTGAACTGACTGCTTCAATATAAGTGGAGGAATCTTGAGTGGGGCATAAAACACAATTACTCATTTTACTGGCTATATTAACTGTTTTACTGGTCCATTGGGCATGTATGAAGACTATCTGAAAAAAAAATTCATGGTGATGGGTGATAGGTGTTTAACAAACAAATCATATATTTAGGGGGTCCTTTCTGGAATGGTAGGGGAAACCAGAGTATCCAAAAAAAATCAATTTACCAAGCAAATTGACAACATTTCTTACACTAAGATCTACCCCGAAAGAGATTGGAACCCAGGTGACAAGACTCAGAGATACAACTGTGATTATTAGTAAAAAGGATACAAGTGATTTGGTGGTCTCAGACATAGAACCAGTATAATTTTCTAGCCCTATTTACACCTGTATAAAACCCCCTGGTGGTCTATAAAGAACCAAGGGATATATTTAGTGTCATAATTACTGTACCTCTCTCCCTATTGCATACCTGTTATTGATATGAATAGAAAATTATATTAAATAGTTTTTGTTCCTTCCATATAATAATGTAGATTCTTTATATTTATTAAAGATATTTAAGTGCAAATTAATTTGTGTGTTATGTATGGCTGCAGACTGGCTGTTAAATTTAAATTTATCAAAAAAGTAAAAATTCTAAAAATTAAAAAAATAATAACTACACTAACACAGAGAGACAGCCCATATTTAGTAAAAGTCATGTCGCCTCCTTTGATATGATTAGCTAGGTTATTACCTAATTTGAGTTGACAATTGTACAACATTTTCATGATATAATCAGTTATATATAATCATAATATTACAGTACATTATAACTGGCACTGTTAGAGAATTTGATTCTTCAAAATAGATTTTTATCAGTTTAGTTCACTTTATTTGCTCAATGATTACCGGTAGTATACTGTATTATGTAAGATAAAAGTACAAGTGACGGCTATATCAACCCTCAAAGATTTGGTTTTTGCGTGCTTATCAAACCAAAATGTTCAATAAAGTGTTCATCAACCTTCATGAAAATGAATTTTAAACATTTGTACCTGATTTTAGTTATACTGCATTCTCTATTTCCATGCTAAGGGACAGACCAAATGGAAATACTAAGTATCCAATTAAAAGTACATTTGGTGTTAATTTTCTTCAGGTACCTAAAACTACTTTCTGTATTAGGTATAGGGTGGTCTCTGGGTAGGTATTATTAAGATCAGTAGATCACCAGTCTCTCTACTAGGTTCAAATCCCAAAACTCAACTCTCTTTCTTAAAAATAACAGAATCAGAAAAGTTGACAACAATCTGTTGTCATTGCCATAACCACTGGTACTAACCATATAAAATATGTCTATATGTTGCTGTCTTTTCAGGTTGAGGCTTGACAAAAAAAATTTAATTTTGAATCAACAAAATGTAACCATCTTGTAACCTGAAGTTATACAATTTTTAAAAAAAAAATGATGTAAAGATGTTACATATGCAGTACAATATTTTTCCAAAATTTTACTAAAATCATGTCGCGATATCAGAATAAAGAGAGATATGTGCAGTAGGTGTTATGTTTACATTTTATAGCTAAAATTGCCATTTATTGGCTACTAATTTCTTAGAAATTCTTTCAAATATTAACCTATTCTAGCATATTTGAAAATAAAACTAAATAAGGACTACAGTAAATTTTCAAAATTTTTGAAAATTTTGCAACTAATGATTTTAAATTTGTGGTAACCCAGTAGGTGTATTATATATACCAGTAAATATATATAGCTAGACAGTTTTATCTGGAAATATAAGACAAATATCTACTGCTATTTGAGGCAGAATTAACATGATGATTCTACATGATTGATCAGGGATATTGGCTTCTTAGTTCATCATTAATTGTACAATATAAAAGATAGAATTTACTTGACTGCTTGTAGTACTTGTATCAAAATAAACGTAATTTATCCTAGGAATACAATTTGACTTCAACTTTCTCCCTTGGGGATGTTGTCGTGCATGGAATTTGAAATTTTGATTTTTCTGTTTCTGTTTCCACTGTTCAGCCACCTTTGACAAAATGGAACTTTTATTGCTTGTGTATGCAACATGACAAGAAGGATAAAAGATAAAATAAAAAGATCGCTTTTAAAATCTTATAAATGATGAAAAATTAAAAACAACATGCAAGTTTAATGGCAGTATTGCAGTTATTGGAAATTTAGCTAGACATCAACAGGACCCCCCCCCCCCCCCCAAAAAAAAAAAAAAACCCCAAAAAACCTAAACAATGGTCTTTCAACCAGTTCCTATATGTTGATTTTTGGTCCAGTAGCAAATAAAAACTCAATGCTTGGTCTATGGGCCATTCACCAAAAAGAAACCCAACACATTCTTTGCGCCAGTCATTAAAAGGAACAGATATAACCCTTGTCCATGGTCAAAGCCACCAAAAGTAACCGCAATTATGTTATAAAATATGGTGGAGTCACTACTAGCAACCTGGGCATACACAATCACTATTGTTAGTCACAGCATTATCCGCTTACCCTTCCAGAGCACCCGGCCTCACTTCCCTAGTGACATATTTTACTTAGTTTAACAGTTTTCAAAGTGTTTTTTTTTTTTTTTTTTTTTTTTTGTGTGGGGGGGGGGGGGGGGGGGGGGGGGGGGGGGGGGGGGGGGGGGGGGGGGGGGGGGGGGGGGGGGGGGGGGGGGGGGTAATATGAACATTGACTGATTTTTATTTTTTGTGTTTGACATTATTCCCAAGTTGCAAATAACTGCCTATTATATCTAAAAGTCAATTGGAAAATGGTTTCATCTGCAGTGAATGAGTGATAATGTTTTGCATTCTAATTATGTAATGGTGCATCCTTTTATATTAATTGACACACATTCTCTTTGTCTGGAATCAGGACAAAAGTCTGAGATGCTGCAGTCTGCATTGCTGTTATTTAATATGAATGAACAAAATAATACTCATTTAGACTTCTTTGTTCATGAAAAAGCATTGAGATTCAAAGATAAAAATCAGTCCACAAAAATATCTGCTGAAAAACTCACAAGTCTGAAATAGAAATTAAACCAAATTTAGCTACATGTATCACGAGTAGAGAAAACCCCAGTTGTCAAAAAACCTAAAAATGCAAGAAAATTGAACATTTTTTACATTTGTAAGTTTCTGGACACACACTTTTGGCTACTAATAAGAAAAAATTAGTGGATATAACACTAAAAGTCCATCCAGATGTCATGTTTCACGATCACTAAGTTAAGTGCAGAACTTATTTTAATTTAGTGACAATCCTCCAGGATTTTTTAACAAACCTATTTAAGGTATAAATATGCAGATAATTGTTACATTTTAAACACAGAGTACCTGTTTACATTTAATTTGGGCTTGTTAATATTTCTGTTTGTGATTAATTAAAATGTAATGTATACTGATATTATGCAATGTGATGCTGTACAGCATGAGTCACATGGACAGATGTTCCAGAGACAAAACAAAATGTTTATACAACTGCTATCAGAGTGTCAATATAGGTACCTTTATAGGTGTGAATAGGTCATATGACTGGCAATTGTGACACTTATCAAGGTGTGAAATGCGTTTAATTTTTAAGCAATAGGGCTTTATGTGCTCACTTGGCACAATCATTGTCAAAATAGGTACATGTATCTTTTTAAGTTAAAAAAGATAATTTGATTGGTATCACTTAATTTGATACTCTTTTTAAAATGTGGGTAATGCATGTTATTTTTATACAATACTTTCCTGAAACTCCAAGGACACCGGGAAGTAAAATGAAACCAAAGCCCCTTATAGATAGATGAGGAGGATGGAGGCTATTTTACATATAGAATCATGGGGATGGTAGGTGTATTAAAGCTGAAACAATCAGTTATATTTATTACAAGTTGTCTCTGAATCATAAGTATCACCTGCAAAATACACTGTACATAAGTTCAAGTTCAATGTCAAGGTCAGTCACTATCAACAAGAAAAAGGTCAGTCACTGGTGATAAGTTCAAGGTCAAGGTCAGTCCATCTTCTATAGTGTTTGTATCTATCACTTTTTATTATTTTGGAAAAAGTAAGGATTAAAAAACGTTCTTCAAAAAAGTTTGTGACAGAGTTGATGTCTAAAACAAATGACAATACCATAAATGTTTGTGATATGCTGCATATTTTCCAGGTGACTCCATGAGACAAAAAAGGTATGTCATAGCTTGACGTGCTGTTGTGTTAGACAGTTTCATTCAGATATTACTCAATGTTGTGACTTTGAAATAGGAGGACACTAATCATATTATGATATTCATTCATTAAAGATACCTGGCTATACATGGACACTATATCATTTATATACCTACGGCTCGGAATATCAGTATACATTTATTCATTCATTACTGATCTTTGTCACGGAAAATTTAAACTTAAGATGATAGCGAAAACTTGTATAGACACAAATGAATAAAGATTCTTTTGATATTTCTGTTTAAGTTTTCATAAAAATATCAGAATATTCAAATTATAAACCATGAAATTTTACTTTCAATGGTACATACATACATGCATGATGTATATGTGCATAACAATTTGCAACCAGTTTGAGATTTTTTATATCTTATATAATTTCATACTTGTACCGGTACTTGAAAACGGGAAAGTTTGAAGTTTTACGACTTTCTCTGTCACATGATTTTGTTTATAAATTGATAAACGATTTTAAAATTGGCATGTTTTGAAATTTATTTGCATCATTTTCCATACCTACATTTTTATTAAAATACAAAAAGTTTATTATATAGCAAAATTTTATAATATTTCTCTCTTACATGGTTGTGTTTGTGAATAATATATAATTTTAAAATTGACATGTTATTAATTTTGTGTACATCACTTTTTATACATAAATTTCCAGCTATAGTTATAAAGTTGACATAGTTTTAATTTTATTGCATGTACCTTGATTTCGTGTTGAGTTTATAAGCTTACATAAATCTGCAGGTAGCTTAACATAAACATACCTGGTACTGTGTGTATATATATGTATATATATCATAAAATTCATACATGATCATATATAGTCAAAGTTCAACCTGATGTCAAACCAGTACAAAGTTACTCTGTGTGTGAATATTAAATTTATGTTACTGGTCCGTGCATCCATTTATTTGAAAGTTTTAGATATAAAATTACTTGTAGTTAATATTTTTCCTGTTGTAATGTTCATCTTGCTTCCGTGTACAAAACAATTCTTTGTTCTGCAGAAAGAGGGCTATTGGTTTAAACCTTGGCCTGCTACTTTATTGGGCTCGCTCAACCATTTTAGGTGGTCAATCATCATTGCTCTTAGGATGGAACTCTATTTTTTTGTACAGCGTTCACGATAGTGAACGTGTACATTGCCATCACTTTCTTCCAAGATATCGAGCTTCTTTGCTATGAAATTATAAGATATGAGTACACCTGGAAATAATGCGCCTGGTAAATGAGCGTGAAAGAAGTATATCTGTTTTATCGTGAGATATGTATTCTGAGACGGGTAATGCATTTGGTTACATATGCACATTTGGAATAAATTTTCGGAATACATTTCGGAATCTAGTAAAATATTGCGACTGGATACATCTAATAATTTCTGCAATTTGGCGAACTGATCTCATGTTTACAATAAAAAGTAGTTCGAGATGTTTGCGTCCTACGATGTAAAATCATAACTTTTTATGAAATGAACAGCAACGGCAGGTTGTTTAATTAATTCTTTGTGAAATCTACGGAAATTTAAATTTATTTTGAAGG
Source organism: Anadara kagoshimensis (assembly GCA_021292105.1). Classification (NCBI taxonomy): domain Eukaryota; kingdom Metazoa; phylum Mollusca; class Bivalvia; order Arcoida; family Arcidae; genus Anadara; species Anadara kagoshimensis. The sequence continues at coordinate 53,634,448 of CM037870.1, read as the reverse complement.
TTATGATAACGTATTTTGATGTTGAGGCAATTGTGTCATATTTTAAAACTGTTTATCGATTAGATTTTACTTTCGTGAAAGGGAGATAATTCGTACAGTGTTGTGTACAAATTTTAAATACAGTCGTTTTACCAGTTCCGAACAGACGTCATCCACAAGCAGAGGAAATAAAATTTATGTGGTGTAATAATACAAATGTTTACTGATTCCAAAATATCGACACCTGTCCTCAAAAACACGTGGTAGTATGTTTTCTTGAAAAAAGCATTTCCGTGATCACGATTTGTTTACATCGTTAAACTAGGTCACCGACATCTGTCGACCTGTCCTGCACATACATTTAGGAAGCGGTTGAAGTTTATATTATTTAAACAATTAATGCCCATACATTCAAGTAGAAGCAAATTGAGAAAGTTATTTTGCGATTCCTTTAATTGAACGGGATTGAAATTTTAGATTATTCGGTAGTAAAATTCGGAACTGGTAAAACAACTGTACTTCACCATTAACATGAAACGGGAATATTGTGAGTGATAATCAGCAGTTAATTAAACCCAGATTAACAGCAATGATCCAGCGACGGTAGGATCTGCAAAACTCTACTTTCTCTCTATCCGAAATGACAAAACGATCGGGTACAACTTTTTTAAATTTTAATTACCGATTGTCTTTTTCATATATTTATGAAATTATTATTTTCTACCATTTACTTCAGCAATAGATGATTTGGTACATTGTTTCTTTTTCCAAAAAACCTTCCGTCGGACTATGCATAGATCGAACCCCCCCCCCCCCCCCCCCCCCCCCCCGAATTTTCCCAACTACGCTGTACAGCAGCACGACAGTGCTATGTTTTTTAATTCAAAACTAGGAAATAGGGAATGAAATGGTGGGGTGAATTGGAGTAATAGAGTTTTATGATTATTTTTTCACTTATATTGAGGTGGTCAGTTCAGGGATGGTGGAGAAAACCAGAGTGCCAATAGAAAAACAACTGACCTTTGACAAGTGAACCGAAAAATTATCTTGGGTCTGTCCTGATTGGGATTTGAACCTACTGGGTATGTTGCGAGAGGCACTGTGATCCTTAAGTGTGTGCGTTAGACCACTCCGCCATCGGGCCACAAATGAAATGGTAGACAAGCAGCTGAATTTGCACATTGATGATTGTAGATCACTGATTTATAATAAGAAGACAAGTTTTTCTTTCACTTGATTTGAGTCATTAAAATTTGGTCTCGAAATTTTAAAATCTAAACAGTTCCTATTACTGGTAGAATAATTCAGAGAATTCAATTTACAAAAGTAGATTATTATAAATTGATGAATATCTGTGGAGGAAGTTTTTGATTTTTACTTGATTGTTAAAAAAAATTATCATATTACTGAAATTTGTAACTGTGTTACAGACCCATTTTCTGATAAAATATCAAATTGCTGAAAAATGTGAATTTTGTAATTTGTAACTGTGTTAGACCTTTTTTCTGATAAAAATATAGAATTACCTAGGTTTCCACAAATTTAAAATTATTAATAGCCAAATTTCCAAAATTTGTGAAAATATAGTCATTTCTAAAGTACTTTTTCACAAATTTACTAAAATAGGTTACTTTTTGAAAGAATTTCTCAGAAATTAGTAGCCAATGGCGATTTTGGCTACCAGGAATGGAAACATAGAATTACTGAAAAAAGTATTTTATAATTGAATTGTTCTAGATTAAAAGCAGCGTATTTCTATTGCATCAGTTTACATTGTAATCATGTATTTATCAGTCCACAATGTACCTTTATTATCATAAGTACCAGTGTGGTACTCTGTTCTACTGAACTACGTAATTTACTACATATATAGGAAATAACTGTTTGATTTGTTTGATTAGGTTCTTACTACGCATATTCTTATTGTTGATCAATTATCAGATTAAAATTTAAAGTGTATTTTGTAATGAAATTAAGTTAAATCATTCGCATTAATTATGTAAATTAAGGCTTATGTAGTATAAACTGTATTCAAAGTATTTCGACTGATATTTTTCATGGTTATAAAGAAATTGAAGATTTGCTTTTGAAATGGTTAGACCATGAATAAGAAATTATGCTTACTACATGTAGTATGTCATGTGCTGATTTAGAATTTTTATGTAAAAAAATGTAATACAGCACAAACAGTCAATGAAAACTCTTTTGAATGCATTATTAAAAATTTTTTTTAAATGCACATGACAATTGGAAAAGAAATGAACTTTATAACTAGTGATAGCTGTAAATAAATAAGTTCTTGTTTTCTTTTCAGATAGATTAAAATCAAATCTTAAATGAAAAGAGAAAATTTTGTCAAATCAGCAAAAGTGACTTACGGTAATAAGATAGGTCACAAGGACTTGTGTAGTTGATATCATCTGCATTGATTTTTTTAATGGAGTTTAAAGTTAATCTGTTAGGAATATAATATAGGTCAATATTGAAAATCGATGATTTTTGTAGCTACATTGCTGATAAAAATGATATTATTATTATGTGTCAGTGTGTAGGCATTTCAAGAATTTTTTTGCTTTTCATTTCTGTCTTGGGTTTCCTGCATTGGTAACTAAAGGGATAATGGTTTTCTTTGCTCATTCAAGATTTTATTTACTTATATCAAGTAGGCAGTAAGTACTGGGATGGTGGAGAAATCCAGAGTGCCCAGAAAAGATCATCTGTATATCAGAAATTGAACTTAGGAAGTGAGAGGTTTGAATTACATTCTGGACAGATCCTAGTGTGAGAAGTTTATCAGATTGTCGAAGGACTGGTTTTTGTCCTGGTACTTCTGTTTTATCCATCATCACAGAACTGACTGTATTGAAATGAATGAAAGAATCTTGATTACGGCATGAAACACCATTAATACACTCCATTCCTAGGTCTAATACTGATTAAATGGAAGTTTTTTCCTTAGCAATCTAGTCCTTGCTAATCTGTCCTTTGTCTGAAACAATATAAAGACATTAAACTACTGTGCTATTAGTATATACATGTATTACAAACCAAATTGGAAGATATTTCTTCAGAATAAATCTTGCATTGTTGGTAACCAAATTTTCAATTATTTTATCCTGGGTTTCGAGCTTATAAGATTTAAATTATGGCCATTATAGAATTTGTCTATGATTGATTTCTTTGGATTAATTGTATCAATTTCATCTCTCTGTCACGATAAAGTTTCTGTGAATAATGATCATAAGAACTAGCTAGTTCTGCCTGATTAGGGAATATTAAATACTCAGTCACAGTGATGGTGGGCTCTTAAGGAAAAATTTGATCATATAACTCGTGAAAAAATCATGGAAAACTCGAGAAAATCACGAACATTTTTAAATGATTATCTAAAGTATTTTTTAAGCTTCAGGGTTAATTCCATAAGGCATTTTCAGTAACTTGGTGGTGACCTCTTAAAGAAAATTTGAATGCATAACTTGCGGAAAAATCAGGAAAACGCGAGAAAAAACATGAACACTTTTCGAATGATTGTCTTAAGTAATTTTGTAGCTTCAGGGTTAATTCTACAAAGACATCAGTAACTCAATTGGAAACGATGCTCGGATAAATTAGGTAAATGGTGCCCAAACTTTTAAAGAAAGCTAGTTAATGTAATTTCATGAATGCCACTTACAAAAAAAATTCAAATTTTAAATTTTTTTACAAGTGCAAATTTTATTTTTTTACAATATGTAGATTACCAATTTGCAGTCTTTGATATTAAATTGATAGAATTCTTTTTAGCATATTTCTTGAGTTCATCGGAAGTCCCTTGTTTGGACCCTGGATACAATTTATCTGATTTGTGACATTTCATGATTGATTTACCAGGAGAAATTTCCAATTTGATCAATGTTGTTTCCTGTAGTTGGTCATCATGGCAGTATTTCATCCTTGTCGGACAAAGTCTGCAGCAGATAATAACACTACAATAGAATTAATATCACAATGTATATCTGCCACTTTCTGATGTTTTAGGATTGTAACCATTCTTATGTGCAATTTGTACCATATGCCCATGAGAGACTTCAAGATATAGTCAATCAAATATTTTTGGCATCTAGTTTTTTTTGCTTGTGACCCCTTGTTGTTTTGAATTGATTTTTTTTGGCTTTTATTCCTTCATTGAGTTTTGAATTAAAAATTCAATTTTTGTACAAAAAACCACTTTTTCATTTATTTGCTTTATCTTTTCTGTCATTGAGTGGCAGCACTGAATTGCTTACATTACTTAGATATCCCAGATACATTTTAGCTACATGCTTTTAACGCTAATTAAGGTAAAAAAATTCCTGATTTACATTGGTAATATATATTTTATTGGCAAAAAATTCATTTCACTGTGGGCAATCCTTGCTTGTCATTTTAAGATGAGCAGCTGTTTGCCTTGATTCTCACACCCTGTTACCTCCATTATTAGAGCTGTTTAAAAGCACTCCATTGCATTTCCATTTATAGCTGTCAAAGTAAATAAGATGAGAGATTTAAAAATGGAAAGAATGTTCTGGAATGTTCTAATTGTACCTAACAGCATATAGATTATTGTATCTGTTTGTCATTATCTGAGTGACAGAGTCTGCCATAATTTCTATTTTAGCTAAATGTCATATAAACTTACTTATTTTTAGAAAATTGATTGGCCAATTATTTCATATTTTAACAAGAACAGTGCCCAACACAATGATTTTTGACAATTTAAAACCCTAATTGTAACATAACTGTTGTTGGTTGCCATGGTTTAAGGCATTTTTGCTGCAATACACTCTCTAAAACCCTAAAAGGACCTTAAAACCTGTAAAAGCTGACAGTTTTTAGCATGCACATTGACAGGTGCATATCACAGAATTATATAGAGTATGATCAAATCTTTGCTTGTACTGAATGGACTACCTCAGTCTCTGCTTTGTACTTGCAATGAAACTTTAATAACAATAGAAACACAGTTTGTATACCCTGAATTAGTGTTATCAGGGTGTTCATTGAATTCACAGGATGAGGAATGAAAGAATCACTGTAAACTTTTCAGGGTATTTTAGAAATCATGACTTACTTGACTTATTTCCATCTCTACTGAATGTTAATTTGGCGAGGCAGATATCTTCGTTTGTTCTTCTTGTGTTAGTAAGTTTTGTTCTTAGATATGTAAAGGTTTTGACATCTTCAATTTCTTTCTGATCATTGCTCTTAGAAGACAGTATACTATGTTACCATTCCTGGTAGCCAAAATCGTCATTGGCTAGTAATTTCTGAGGAATTCTTTCAAAAAGTAACCTATTTTAGCAAATTTGTGGAAAAATACTTTAAAAAGGACTATATTTTGACAAATTTTGGAAATTTGGCTACCGGTACTAATTATTTCAAATTTGTGGAAACCTAGAGTATATGAGTTATTCATTTATTGCTAGTATTCTATATGTCGCGAGGGTTGGGGTGGGGGCGTGGGTTAGGTTTAAGTGTTGTCTTACTTATCACATTGTCTGCTGTCACTGCCTACATTGAAGTTCACTTTGGTAGGTCCTAGCCTAAGAAAGAAAGTCAGGGTACACTTTCCAAAGGTTGATGGTTTTCTTCAAGCAATACTGATTCGTCCATGGCCATAGATATACATGTATGTGAAACTTCATTACATCACTCTGTTTCATGCTTGCTGGAACTCATTCAAGTGTTATAAGTTTTCATTATTAATAGATTCTACATGGTTTAAATTTCATTTTGTGTGCCTTGTTGTAAAGTTATTAATTACATAAATTAATTACATAACCTATGTGAATGACATAACGATTGGCCTTAGAGCGACATGTGATACGTGGGTGTTCTCTCGGATTTCAGTACATATTTGTCAGACACGACTGATTGATATGTCTTCTACATATCTCCAGGTTAATCCAGGTAACATTATAACTTAGAAATGTTGGTCAGACCTATGATACATTCAACAAAAAAACCACAATGATAGCCCATCTTGTAGAGAGCTTTCTTAAGTAGTTAGTAAGAAGAAATATTGCTCAGATTAAATCCATTTACAAGATAAGATATATGTTACATGACTAATGTCTTACCACCTAGGTTCATATCGCATTTGAGAAAAAGGCCTTGATAGCTGAGTGGTCTAAAGTGCCTAAATATGGACCACAGTGCCTCACACTGCCTTGGTTTGAATCCCGCTGGGGACAGAGCCTTAGAAAGATTGTCGGTTCATTTGCTGCAGATCCTACTGTAGAAAGTTTGTCAGTATTTTTAAAGGTCAAGTTTTCCCATTGGCATTCCAACTTCCACCATCATCCCTAACTAACAGCCTTTGGGGTTTTTAAGCATCATTGCAACAAACATATCTAATGGAATAACACTCCCCATATCGAGAAAAGCCATATTCCATAAGAGCCTGAATTCAAGAAAATGAAATACCATTTAGGTTTTTAGCTCATGATTCTTTCACTGGTATCAAGGTTGTCAATTCATGGATACTGTTTCAAACTGGAGTACCGTCAGAAAACTGCCAACTTTTGGCAACCAACTGACAAATTTTCTTACACTAGGATCTGTCTTGAACTGTGAGACTTACACGAAGATCTGTCCTGAGTGGAATTCCAACCTGAACAGTGGGTGGCACTGTGAGCCTTACACTAGGATCTGTCCTGAGTGGAATTCCAACCTGAACAGTGGGTGGCACTGTGAGCCTTACACTAGGATCTGTCCTGAGTGGAATTCCAACCTGAACAGTGGGTGGCACTGTGAGCCTTACACTAGGATCTGTCCTGAGTGGAATTCCAACCTGGGCAGTGAGTGGCACTGTGAGACTTACACGAAGATCTGTCCTGAGTGGAATTCCTACCTGGGCAGTGAGTGGCAGTGTGAGCCTTACACTAAGATCTGTCCTGAGTGGAATTCCAACCTGAACAGTGGGTGGCACTGTGAGCCTTACACTAGGATCTGTCCTGAGTGGAATTCTAACCTGGGCAGTGAGTGGCACTGTGAGCCTTACACTAGGATCTGTCCTTAGTGGAATTCCTACCTGAACAGTGGGTGGCACTGTGAGCCTTACACTAGGATCTGTCCTGAGTGGAATTCCTACCTGAACAGTGGGTGGCACTGTGAGCCTTACACTAGGATCTGTCCTGAGTGGAATTCCTACCTGAACAGTGGGTGGCACTGCGAGCCTTACACTAGGATCTGTCCTGAGTGGAATTCCTACCTGAACAGTGGGTGGCACTGTGAGCCTTACACTAGGATCTGTCCTGAGTGGAATTCCAACCTGGGCAGTGAGTGGCACTGTGAGACTTACACTAGGATCTGTCCTGAGTGGAATTCCTACCTGGGCAGTGAGTGGCAGTGTGAGCCTTACACTAAGATCTGTCCTGAGTGGAATTCCAACCTGAACAGTGGGTGGCACTGTGAGCCTTACACTAGGATCTGTCCTGAGTGGAATTCTAACCTGGGCAGTGAGTGGCACTGTGAGCCTTACACTAGGATCTGTCCTTAGTGGAATTCCTACCTGAACAGTGGGTGGCACTGTGAGCCTTACACTAGGATCTGTCCTGAGTGGAATTCCTACCTGAACAGTTGGTGGCACTGTGAGCCTTACACTAGGATCTGTCCTTAGTGGAATTCCTACCTGAACAGTGGGTGGCACTGTGAGCCTTACACTTGGATGTGTCCTAGGTGGAATTCCTACCTGAACAGTTGGTGGCACTGTGAGCCTTACACTAGGATCTGTCCTTAGTGGAATTCCTACCTGAACAGTGGGTGGCACTGTGAGCCTTACACTAGGATCTGTCCTTAGTGGAATTCCTACCTGAACAGTGGGTGGCACTGTGAGCCTTACACTAGGATCTGTCCTGAGTGGAATTCCTACCTGAACAGTGGGTGGCATTGCGAGCCTTACACTAGGATCTGTCCTGAGTGGAATTCCTACCTGAACAGTGGGTGGCACTGTGAGCCTTACACTAGGATCTGTCCTGAGTGGAATTCCAACCTGGGCAGTGAGTGGCACTGTGAGCCTTACACTAGGATCTGTCCTGAGTGGAATTCCTACCTGAACAGTGGGTGGCACTGTGAGCCTTACACTAGGATCTGTCCTTAGTGGAATTCCAACCTGAACAGTGGGTGGCACTGTGAGCCTTACACTAGGATCTGTCCTTAGTGGAATTCCTACCTGAACAGTGGGTGGCACTGTGAGCCTTACACTAGGATCTGTCCTGAGTGGAATTCCTACCTGAACAGTGGGTGGCACTGTGAGCCTTACACTAGGATCTGTCCTTAGTGGAATTCCAACCTGAACAGTGGGTGGCACTGTGAGCCTTACACTAGGGTCTGTCCTGAGTGGAATTCCAACCTGAACAGTGGGTGGCACTGTGAGCCTTACACTAGGATCTGTCCTGAGTGGAATTCCAACCTGAACAGTGGATGGCACTGTGAGCCTTACACTAGGATCTGTCCTGAGTGGAATTCCAACCTGGGTAGTGAGTGGCACTGTGAGCATGCATGTTAAACCACTAGACTATGAGACCCCTTTAAACTTAGACATCTCACAGCAGTGTTTGCTGTTGATGTATATAAGAAGATAGCTATCAATATGCATCTTCACCTTTGGAAACTCTTGATGTAGGTAAAATATTCTTAATTAATTACACTAGGATCTGTCCTTAGTGGAATTCCAACCTGAACAGTGGGTGGCACTGTGAGCCTTACACTAGGATCTGTCCTTAGTGGAATTCCAACCTGAACAGTGGGTGGCACTGTGAGCCTTACACTAGGGTCTGTCCTGAGTGGAATTCCAACCTGAACAGTGGGTGGCACTGTGAGCCTTACACTAGGATCTGTCCTGAGTGGAATTCCAACCTGAACAGTGGATGGCACTGTGAGCCTTACACTAGGATCTGTCCTGAGTGGAATTCCAACCTGGGCAGTGAGTGGCACTGTGAGCCTTACACTAAGGATTTGTCCTGAGTGGAATTCCAACCTGGGTAGTGAGTGGCACTGTGAGCATGCATGTTAAACCACTAGACTATGAGACCCCTTTAAACTTAGACATCTCACAGCAGTGTTTGCTGTTGATGTATATAAGAAGATAGCTATCAATATGCATCTTCACCTTTGGAAACTCTTGATGTAGGTAAAATATTCTTAATTAAATTTAAAACAGGTGAATAAACTTTTTTTCTTTTTTGTTATTGTGCCAATCTTATATCAGATCTTATATACCATGATACACTTAATGCATGTGCATAAGTGACACAATAGGCATGCATAAATACATGTAAATTAAGATGACTTATCTCTCTCTGTATATACCTGCAAGTATATAAGTTCATCCAGGTGTTAGTTTATTACCTGACCAGCCCTTACTGCCTTATAGTACATAGAGACCTGGACGATAAGGAGCATAAACAATAATACAAATAGAAATACTTATATATAAAAGTAAACAACAGTGATCTGTCTGCTTGACCTTTGATTTAAATATTCATTATGGACAAGTTGATCATGTGTGTAAACTTCTAAACTTCGTCTATATGATATGAACACTCATCATGGGCAATGTGTATATGCATTGACTGCGAATCTTAACAATACCCATGTATTGGGTGGAGCCTCCTATATATTCCTAATGAAAGGTCAAACGGATAGGTCAATGTTGTTTACCTATATACACTTACATTTTTGTGGTTTATTGTATTATATTACAATTAAATTATTCTGTGGTCAGAGATTTAAGTATAATAAAATATAATTGGCAAAATATATATATAAGTATATATATATATATATATATATATATATATTACTGGGGTATAGGTAAACAACATTGACCTGCCTGCTTGACCTTTAATTTAAATATCTATTATGGTCCATTACATATTTGCACAAGGAATGGAGGTGTTCATTGCATCTACATCATGGGAATGGGAAACACACATTGTTTAATTCTAACACTATCCATGTATTAGGTGGATATTCATATATGAATATTCATAATGTAAGGTCAAGCAGACAGTCCTTTACTCCTTATGTACCTTACTTTTGTATTACGTATGGGGTTATATCACCGCGGTTATGAAAACTTTTACTTAGGTTATGAAAACCTTAACTAAACTTAGTCAACTGTAAGAAAAATGTGAAAGTTTTACATATACAACTTGTGGTTTTGGCTTTGGATCAAACTTTGATTTTTTTCCTTCAAAAGTGAAACTTCACTGGTTTAATGATTTGACAATTTTTCATTTACATTAGGAAAACCTACTCAGTAAGTTTAAATTTAAAAAAAAATCTCAATGTATGTATGCAGACAGCAATCTTTTCAGGGACAGACAGACAGACATGGAGACTGAATACTGTCTGATATGTCATGGAATATTCATGAATCCACAACTTATCATCATCATCAAGGTTAAATTCACACTTATATGGGTTCAACTCCACATTTTTCTCAGTTGCCTTGGGCCTGTACTTGTTGGCTTAGCACTAGTATAATCGACTGAATGATTTGTAGCGGCATTACTCTTCGAACTGTTTATTACAATTGTAAAAGTCATCACACTTATAGAAAAAACTATCATAAACATTTTCACAAACACTAAATGTGTATAGATTAACTAATTAGGTTACATGAAATAAATTAAATTTAAATCTTGTCACTAAATAACAAACCATCTCCATAGCAGGAGGTTGTGGATTTGAACCCAGACTTTGAAATTTGAGATAGTTTTTTTGTCCTCAGAGTATTCAAAGGACAGAGTATTGAGTTGTTCACTCAGTGTCAAGTATATGACTAGGGGAGTGATATGCTTGTCTGTGGGGTACTGAATCTGTGAGCTAGCACATTAAAGTCGCCCTGAGTGTGTGCTAATTCAAGATGGATCATAAAACATACTCGCATATCTCACACATACCGTACATGAATTTGTTCTTAGATTCATCCTTAGACATTAATAAAAACCTGCTTTCCTACCAAATAGCTGAAAAATTGCTGATGGGACATTAAACAACATTACAATTAACAACCAAGCAACAAACCATTCAGCTCTGCTTAACCTTACAATAATGATGTATAGCTATTATGATTTCCTTTTTCAAATCTAAAAATAATGAGCAGAATAAATAATAATAATGATTTATATAGAAATGTCACAATTAACCATCATATATATACGTTTTTCACACTTCGCTATTGGTGGCTGGAATAATTGTCTGAGATTAGATTGTATGTAGTACATTACAGTTATATTATTACGCTTATTATTTGCACCTCCTGCTGAAACAGAAGTATTTATAGTAAATCGCTAGGAAGGTCAAATAAATTTTTTCCGCCTAACATAGCTAACATAATGTGTCGTATTAAATGCTTTTTTGTGACAGAACATGATGATTTTTTTTAGTATTTGTGCGATATAAATATCTATAGGAAAACCATATTAAACAGTCCACCACCCTTTGGATAGTATTTTGTCTGGTTAAAGAGGTACCAGTATTTAGTTCAGGAAAATCTTATTAAACAGTCCGCCAGCCTTTGGATGGTATTTTGTCTGGTGAATGAGGTACCAGTTTTTTTCCAGGAACGCCTTTTAACAGTCTATCACTCTTTGGATAGTACTTTGTCTGGTTAACAAAGTAACAGTATTCAGTTCAGAAAAACCGTATTAAACAGTCCACAACCTTTGGATAGTATTTTGTCTGGGTAAAGAGGTACCAGTTTTTGTCCAGGAAGAACGCCTTTTAACAGTCCACAACCTTTTGGATAGTACTTTGTCTGGTTAACAAAGTAACAGTATTCAGTTCAGAAAAATCATATTAAACAGTCCACCATGCTTTGGATAGTATATTGTCTGGGTAACAAGGTACCAGTTTTCAGTTTAGGGTCCACCCTTTGGAAAATACATCCTGTTTATAAGGTATCCAGATTGTACAGGATTGTACCAGAAGCAACCCCAGTCAGTTTACTTAGCACAAAAACTTGCATATGCAGAAAGTACAATAGTCTGTCTCAAGCTGCAAAAAGGCTCATCAGGTCCAAGTGGCTTTATAATCTAGGTTTCACTGGTATGAAGTGGTGGGATACCTATTATTTATCAGATGGATGGCTTAAATGCGTGTTCATGGCCAATACTGACTGGGATATCAAAACAGATGACCTTTTGTTTCATGAACTTAAATCAGGTTTACCCATTCAGTCATAATACATGTGTACATTATGCATTTAACAGTACTTGTACCATAGTAAAAAGTGGAGTGATGTTTTTTGCCAAAGTTAAGCTTATATTGAGGCTGTCAGTTCCAGGATAGTGGAGGAAACCAGAGTACCCAGAGAAAACAAATATTCTTTGAGCATGTGAACCAACAAACTTTTTCACACTAGGATCTGCGAGAGTGGAATCCCAACCAAGTAGATGAGACACACTGATGAATGTAACCTTTAAATCACTTGGTGAGTAAGGTTCTGTCTGAGTGGGATTCTAGTGACAGGCACTGTGATCCATTAGCACCTACTCCAGAGGACTAAACCTTTGAGATTCCCTATTTTTGTAGAGAGTTTAGAGAGAGATACATACAAAAATGCAAAGGTGGTCATTGATGGAATTGAACACGACAAATCACCCACGTCCATCCATTCATTCATGGATATGCATTTATCCTTGGAGATTAATAAAAATTGCTTTTTGTTGCATTAAACCAATAAATAATCATTTTAGAGTCCCTGAGTTAAAAAACCCCAATAAAACCAATCAATCATGACTTCAAAGACATATTCTGACAAAAAAAAGAAGGACTTTGGTTATACAAAAAATGCATTTAATACAAGTTGCCATATAGTAATGGTGGGTTTGAGGATGGGAGTGCGTGACAGTATGACATTTATGTTACATCACAAAACATGGTTAAATTGATATAGGAAATGATTAAAGTAGGGTAGGTTGTGCATTGTAATTACTTGCGGAGGTGTATTGCAATTTTGCAACTTACATAACATCGCACACAGAAAACGTTTTATGATTGTTTAAATTTGAGTATTTTTCTTTTAGTAAATTAGTTAAACTATGGAATATGGGTTTAAACGATATATATCTATAGAACACAATTTTTTCAGAAATATTATGATGTGACCTGCTGTGTAAATAACTGCAAAATTCTTGATGCATTTGTTCCCTGTGTTCGATGGATTAAAACACTTAAAATTTTACATCTACTTAATGATTGGTGCTTACTATGACATGGGTCATCTGTGTCTAGATTGTTATGAAAGAATGATTACAATGCATGTTCTCTCAAAGCTGAGTCAAAGCCGGGATAAAAGTTTAATGTTGTAAGCTGTAGGATTGGTCCTATACAACTGTATTACATAACAGATTATAAGATTGAAGATTCTTTATTACACTATGTACTGAATTATAGATATTCTGATATATTAAAGCTTATAGACATCAGACTTAGATGTTTGAAATCAAACCTTATCTCCATCAATACTGGATCAAGTGTTTGATCCATTCGAACCATTCAAGCCAGTATCTTCATTGTTGTGAGCATAGGGGGTCAAGTGTTTGAACCATCAGAGCCAATATCTTCAATATTATAGACATATAGGGTCAAGTGTACTTGAACTTTAAGGATTGAACATAAATTACTGGTAAAGTTTGAACTTATGTAATTACAGTTTACAACTCTCCCTGCACATTACCTTGAGTGCACTGCAAAGGTAAAAAATTTCTGGCACTTCAACTATAGATGGTGATGTCTCAATATAAGTTGAATATTTTTGACAGGGACATATAAGCCCATTCATTTGGTCTATCAACCAATCCTGTTTTTAGGTTTTGTGTTTTTAGGATGGGAAACGAACAAAATACCCAGACAAAACAAACTTATAAAAGTTACTTCACTGCAAATCATTATTCAGGTAGACAATATTTACAGGTACTTAGATTTCCTATGAATTGAGTTGAGTAATGGTGTTTAACGTCCCAGCTAATGGCATTATACAGCAGGGTTCTTTATTGTGCCAAGCCTAATGCGACACAGGACCTCATTTGTTTTAAGTTCCCATCAGAAAGAACTGTGACTTTCATTTCGTAATGCTGAGTGCTTGGCAAAAGACAGTCACTACCCACTTTCAAGTCTTGGGTCATACCCGGTCAGGGTTGGAACCCACAACCTCCCACTTATGGAGCAATCACTCTACCAGCTGAGCTACTGAGTGGTTCAGATTGCCTATGACAAAATCATGGTACTCCATTCTCATGGCAATGCCTTCAGTGGATATCCATAGATATGACAGTATTTACCTTGGTTACTTTGGTTACCTATGGGAACTACGGTAACATGTCACCCCACTCCCTATGACTTTTCAAGAAATCTCTAAAAATATCCTGGCAGGTCTATATACAATACTTGTATTTATTTCATAATTAATACCTATACTTTAAGGGTTCTATGTAACTACATATGTAAGCCTTTATTATAAGATGGGAAAAAATATTTAATTATGATTTATCCATGCTTTGATATGTATATTTTATATCTAATACATATATATAAGTATTACCTGGCATTATCCGTAAGGATGATCCCAGTAAACAGGTTTATTTCATTTGTTTACAAAATAAACCCAAATACCTGTTACACAGTCTAGTTATTAAATTCTGGAGTGCTTGCTCGCCTTCATTAGTTCAGGTAGAAGACTCAAATCTGCTTTTTAAATGTCAACATACCTGTAAAAAATGACACATGTAACGCAACAATTTTGACCTGCTGGCATTTTGAATGTTCTATAAGATCTCGCTGTCTGCATGTTCTTGAAAAATATGATGCTTGCTTCCTGGTACTACATGTATCAGTATTCTTTAAGCATTGAACAATTTTAAGTACATGGAAATCAAACTGTTTCAGATCAAGCTATGAATTTAGAGTACGGTATTTAGATTTCATATTGACAGTCAACCAGACAGGTCAAACTTGTCTACCTGTATTTTTGGGGGGGATTTAAACAGAAAGAATAAAGTTATTTACTCGATATAATCATGATATAGCCTTACATAATGACAGAGCTGATATTTGTGTTCTAAGTCTTGATTATTTTGACAGCTTATAAATATTTAGTTCACTTCTTAACAATTATTTTCTTTTATTATTGTTTTGGTTAAATTTTCTAACAATTATTTTCTTTTTTCTATTGTTTTGGTTAAATTTTTCTAGCCTTTTTGTATATTTGTGGTTTTAGGATAATAAGCTTAGGATTATTTAGATATCTGGATTATCACAGTTTAGAGGATACAACACAAGTTAAAGAAAGTTAATTTCCTTTTTTAATTAGATTCAATACTGTTGATTTAAATATAAAAGGATCTTATAGCTAATATCTGTGGTAAATGACAAGTGAAGGGATTTTGAAACTTCTGAAAATTGATTATTTTTCTTAAAGGGGGTGTCTTAGTGGCCAAATCTGGTCTAAAGCACTGACTTAAGGATTACAGTACTTCAGACAGCGTAGGTTCAAATCCCACTAAAGCAGATTCATGTGTAACAGTTATCACTTGCTTTTTTTCTGGGTATTTCAGTTTCCCCCACTATCCATGAACTCAATGTGAGATGAAATAATCTTGACTGAGGTGTAAAATTAAAATATAATTACGGTACTACACTCCAGTCTTTCTGCAGAATCACAAACCCTCACCCCTAGCACAGTATACATGTATATAGATTTCATGAAAATGAATCCTTATTGGTACTCTCATAATCTCATAAGAATACACATAAGACTAGTAATGTGTTGTTGGACATCAGTGAAAAGTGAAAGCAGACACATATATAACAACTATACTAGTGTGGCGACACCTTTAGGGGTTTCGCGGGAAAGAATGGAACAATCTAAAGGATTTCTATTAGTAGAGCTCATCCACAGAACTTGCCACTCAAAAGTTTAACACAGACCTAACGGATAAGTGCCAAACCTACCAATAATTTGGTAAAGAATTGGTTACTTTATTATGGGTATGAACGTTGATGATAGGGTCGACTTTAAACACTTATTGTGGATTTTGTGTACAAGATAGAAAAAATATAAAAATACCGTTTTTTCTGTGAGATCTTAATCTAAATCGGCGCATTGACGACTTTTTCGTACATTGAACGGTTATTGAACAGGAGTCGGTTAAACAGAAAGATTGTATGAAAAGTCCATTTTTTGCATGTTTGACCCAAAAATTAAGTATGATCGCGATTTTTCCCAAACATATAACATAGTTGGATAGCTAGATCACATTAGACTCCATAACGTCTGAAAATTTTGGCAAAATCTATAATTTTTTTCTCAACTTTCTCAAAGATGCCATAATACGCGGCTGAAAAGGAGAAAGTTGTCGCCTTTATCATTTCACATCCAGAGGATGTTCCGAATGAATTCGTCACTAATCCTCTAGATTGTTCCATTCTTTATATTCTGGTGAAATATATAAAACTCATTTCATCCATTTATTGATTCGTTTGTTTGTTCCTTTTTTCATTTGTCCTTTTGTTCATTCATTTATTTATTTATTCATTCATTCATTTGTTCCAGTGAAATAAATTTGCTGCTTCCTAGGACATGTAAACTGACCATTAGACTAACAACAATGTATTAAATTCTCTAGTGGTCACTTTGACCTTATTTAATGTCCAGTATAATAGAAGCAAATCAAATGACCATAAAATTAACATATTGACAATAATCATGCTTGATGATAAAAATGAGGTCCAAGTTTACTACATATTACAATAGTATGTAATCAAGGTGGCCGATCCTTAATCAGCTGACTGTACAGGCAAACAACATTGACCTGTCTGCTTGACCTTTATTTAAATATTATTATGAACTAGTGTATTTATGTATAGGCAGCATAGCAGTTGTTTAGTCTACACCATGTATTAATTGTGAATCCTAAAGAATCCTAACCCTACTTCATAATGTATAGGATGGATCATCGTATATGAATATTCTCAATGAAAGGTCAAGCGGACAGGTCAATGTTGTTTGCCTGGTTATTTATTACATTATATAAATAATTTATACCTTTGTGTTGTGTGATTATAAAGGTCATCAGCGGTTATTAATTTCTTGTTCACCATGCATATGCAAATTAAAAAAATTGGCATGCTATCTTGATTAATTAAAAAAATTGTATACACCTTGTTAAAAAAATTAATTACATGTTTTTTGTCTAATTGGTCATTTCTATTTAAGGACAAACTTCTTATCGGGGTCAGACATTTTTTATTTCTCAATTCCTTGTCTATTAGGACAAGTTTGAATGTATGCTGATCAAAATTGGTTATAATTACTAGACAAAAAATCAAGATAATTTAGAAAATATTCTACACATTCAAAACTGTCAAAAATGAAATGTTTCCTGATTGTCCCTATAAATGTCTTGCTTCTTGCTTCTATTGCTTATTTAATTTTCTTGTACATGTATCATCTGCTGGCAGATGTCAAAACAGAAAATAACTGGACATTACTGCTAGTCTTAAAAAAACATGGGTACATTTGGTTACAATTGGATTAAATTCCATAAAACTGAAAAAATTCCTGACATTTATCTCTGGGCCATGAAGTTTGGTATAATTTGATTGAATTCTGAAAAATGCCAGAAACCTCTATTTGTATGTATTGTTTATGTTTCTGGGAACCTCTTCTGGCACATGCCAAAATAAAAAATCTGAAAGTCACTGCTTGTCTGTTTTTAGAAACAATTCAATTAAAATCTACAAGACCAAATTATTTTGATAGCAGGCTGGACATCACTGTCAGCCCGTGAAACAAAGTTTTTGGTACAATTCAATTAAATTGTACAAAAAGAGAAAAAATGTTGACATGGTAACACAATCAGAAACATATTGTAGCTAAATATTAGCCTTGTCTCATTTGATAATGAAATATGTCATTGTGAGGGAGATGAAGCAGAAGATTTAGTCATCAGCAGAAGACATTTTGTTCTCTCCATGTGTCGTCTGCTTTTACTTCCAGATTGTAATTGATTGAATTGGAACAAAATGAAACCCAATCTCATCTCTGTTCTGTGTCTAACTGTCAAAAATAATTTGAATTATTGATTTTCAAATTTCCCAATCTGTCTTGTCAAAGAGAGTTTCTGAGAGTATCATCTTCCATGGAAGCTTTTGTCTGAAGATTGTAGGAACCATGTGTTTGTAATCACTGCCATCATAATGGTGTATTTATCAGTGATTGTTTTATCTAGTCCTGTTATGTAACAAACACTGTGAAGTTTATATTTTCAATCACAATAAGGATGTTTTTTATAAAGTTGATTACATTGCCAAATGAAAATGATTTGTCAATCAGTTGTTAAGAACAGAAAATAACATTTTGGTATACATGTGTTTTTTGCCTTCGTGAATCTCTAGTTTAATTTTAATGTCACTGAACTGAAATGTGTTTGTGTAGGTTTGTAAGTTTTCAAATCTTGACCATGCCTTATATGAAAAGGGGTGGGGTGGGTGGGGGTGGTGGGTGGGTGAGTGGGTCTGTGAACTTTTAACCCCCCCCCCCCCAAAAAAAATGGCAAAAGGATACAGTAATGTATTGCGTCTGTCTGTCCTTTCGTCTGTGAGACACACTTTTTGTCTGCACTAGTGTCCACCAGATATTGGTGAAACATTACAGGAATGATTGATGAAAGGTGTAATTTGCATACTGTTCTGAAATCATTTTTCTAGAAGTTATGGCCCTTTGAATTTTTGAATGGTTTACAAATACCTCTCAGTGGGAGATCTTGCTTTCTCTGGAAGCTCTTGTTCAGACCTATTTTGTTTTAGTATTCATGACTTGTACTAAATACTATTGATTTTAGGCTTTCTGACTGGAAGTCATTGTTGTAATATCTTTCCTCTATATATGCATATACATGTTGATATCAATTTTAATTGATAAATTGGGGTGATATCTCCTACAAATTGACGTTACAAATCATTGTCGACTCCTGATTGACCTGTTATCGACCTGTGCTGTAAAACCACCAATATAGCTGTTTGCTAACTTGATAAGTTTAATTGTTTGTAAACATGTTTTATCCAATTAGATGACTTGTGGAAATCAAGCTTGTTGCCTATTCAGACAGCAAGAAATTGGAGAAATTTTCCGGTATTAATATGTACTAGTACATGTATTTGTTAACTTTGATAACATGAATTGTTTGTAAACATGTTTTATCCAATTAGTTGATTTGTGAGATCATTAGCTTGCTGCGTTTTCAAAACAGCGAGAAATTGCCCAATATGGAGAAATTGTTTGGTATTGGCATACACGTATTTGCTAACTTGACAACTTTAATCGTTTGTATACATGGTATTTATCCATTTACATGATTTGCCAAGATCAAGCTTGCAGTTTTCAGACAGCAAGAAATTGGAGAAATGGTTCGGAATTGATATACATGTATTGGTTAATTTGACAACTTTAATTGTTTGTATACATGGCTTTTACCCAATTAGATGATTTGTAGAGATCAAGTAGTAAATTGCCCCCGTTGTGTTTTCCGACATCAGAGAAATTGCCGCACATTGTTAGAAAACATATTAATCATTTATCATTGATTGGATCATTGGAACAATAAATTCTCACAAAAATACTAGTAGTCTTGTGTAACGATGTATAAGGGATCTAGTCAGAGATAAACTGCAGAATTTAGATAATTATTATAATTAAGTAATTTTTGATATATGTGTATTTTTTTCACAAAATCATGCAGTGAGAGTTGTGTATTACTAAAGTGTTTATATAAGAGGGATCTAGTCTATATGTTAAGTCAAAGCATATATATAGATAATTATTGTAATTGAATAATTATTTTGATATGTGTATAATTCTCAATGATTTATGGTGACAAACACACATTCAGATCATTTATCTTGTCCTTATTTATCTATTTTATTGGGTAATCACACATTGTTTAACTCCTACAACAAATCAAAGAAATGAATGGGCATATAGCTTAAATTTCTGCTGACTGTGTCAAAAAGCAGAGTTAAAGACAAACCTTCTTATTCCTACATGAGTATAACCTCTTAATGAAGACCACCCATAAGAAAGATTAACAACCCTCCCTGTACATTACCCTGAACACACTGTTAAGGTCAATATTTTTGCGACTTCATGTCTAGCTGGTGACTTCTTGATATAAGTGAAATTTTCTTGACTGGGTCATAAAACCTTGTTCAATCAATTCAATCAATTTGTACTGTAGAGTTATTTGTTTTCACATGGTTCTCTATCTAATGGATTGGAAACAGTGGGAAATGAGATTCATTGGCAAGAGAAATCTCGGAATCTGTAGATTGAAGTTGTCACCTGCTTGTTGTCCAGTGGTCTAAAGCATTGACTTGCTGATCATAATCATAAATGCTTTTTGTGTTTAAATTTCGAATTCCAGTTTGGCCAGATCCTGGTGTGAGAAAGTAGTTTTTTAGTTTGGTTGTCAAAGGTCATTTATGTTCCTTGAGCACCCTGGTTTCCTCCACCATATTGGAACTGACTGCAAAAATATAAGTGAAATTTTCTTGCCTGGAGCATTAAATTTCATTCCAACCTAACCACCCTTCGACAAACTATAAGAAATAACCTTGACTTAAGCATTAATTCCATTCCAATTAACCAACCTTTGGACAAACTATAAAAGGAAATTCCTGTTGTTGTTATTGGAGATGCTGAGTCATATAGCTCCTATATTGCTAGCTTGCTTATAAATGTCCACCTCATACTGCAGCAATATGTCTTAAAATTCTCATACATGTATTAATCTATAAAAATACTCTTTTTTTATATAAAAATACAATAAAAGCAGAATCACATGATAAATTGTACTTAATTCTCTTATATGAATTCTTAGATCACTTAAGAGTAAGACGCAGCTATAACATTTCTGACCACTAATAAAGACGAGCCAGCCATTTACGGTGTTACTGAATGATTCATTGTAATTCTGAGTGAGGCATTTTAGAAGATAAATGTAGAGTGATCGTTATTATCATCAGTTTACTATGCATGGAACAGGGGATAGTTTTCTTTAGCGCAAAAATCAATATTATCTTATTTAATTTAAATGAACTTATTGTATCTTTAGCTATCCCAGTTTTATTTCTTCTAAATATTGCAATGTTTATTTTTTTTTTTTGGTAATTTTTTTATCTACAGATTAGAGTTTACATTTTGCTGTTGCATGTGATGAATTACCATGGTTATCATTTGGTGATTTTGCGTTGCTATGTAAATATGAGCTTGGAGTTTTTATTTCATTGTTATAATTTTTGTATTACTGTCTACTTTTCTACAAGTTTAAGATAATTCATAGCCATATTTCCAAAATTTGTGAAAATTTGTAGATTTTAAGGTATTTTTTCACAAATTGCTAAAATAACTTACTTTTTAACATAAATTCTCAATAAATTACTAGCCAATTTGGGTTTTAGCTACCAGCTACTATTGACTGAAGGATTATAAGAAGCATATTATGTCAAGAGTTTTCTTTTTCTGATAGTGAACCTAGTGCATTGTTGGTATTAGCACTCTTAACGGCATTTATTGGATTTGTGTTAAATGTCAAAATGCTTAAAATGTTTATGTGTTAATTAGTAAATGTGCCAAATAAGAATGGTTTTCTTAGCAATGATGCTATTTTTGGTTAAAATGTCATTGATAGACTAAAATGCAGGAAACCAATTCTACTTGTCTGGTAGCTTATGTTTTGTTTCGTATTGGTAAAGAATTGGACAATTTTGGTTCTTAAAGGTCCCCTGATCCATCTTCCTACCATACTGGTAATAGATCCAGAATTGAAGAATTGGTCAAGAGGTTTCAGTCACATTCCCAAATCATATATTGTGCACACTGTAAACAACCTTTTATTCAGGAATTTAACTTTCGCAATTCTCTTACCATTCCGTGACTATTAACTTTTGTGATATTGACTACAGCTGAATATTTGGTATAAATAATACTATTTTCAAAAACAATTTGCGTCAATTAACTTTGGCAATTTTTTTATCCTCACCTTGTATGTGAAAGTTAATCGCACATGAATAAAAAATGAATAATACAGTACCCAATGCCTAATTCTATTTATATAATATGATAGGCACACTAATGCAACACATTTTTTCTTGATATTAATATAAACACTAGGTCAGCTTATTTTATATCAGATTTTTTAGGAGAAATCTGACAAAACATATAGATTTCATTCATAAATATCTTTTATTGTTAGAGCAGATGATTTTTTACCAGCCCAACAATAGCCAGGGGGAATGACCCTTGGTAGATAAGGGAGATAACTTTTCTCGAATTTCAAACACATTAGATGATAAGAAAGGTATTCATTGGTTTGCTGAACAACACTTGATAATAGATAAAAACAATTTAGTTACATATCACAGGAGATTACACAGGCACTGAAGCAACACATTTGTCAAAAGTTCATTCATAATGATAACATGTTATATTTTTGTACAGGAAGCCATTGAGCCTGGGAATTTGTGAATGGAAAATATGTAATTGGTTAATTGAATTCTATGTCTAATGTCATTTTAGTAATAAGTTATATGGAAAGTATTGAGAAAGCAATGGGAATTCACCTTTCAATCAAGGTTATGGTACTATAATTGATATATCTAACCATGCCAGGGGACATCTGACAGTGACAGAGTAGCATGTAGCACCGTCTTGCAGATCCCAGCATCTCACATCGCCTAATTTTGAATAACTTGGACTGATCCTATTATGAGATTGTTTGCGAGTTTGTATGCTGAAATTTCATGATTTGCTCTGGGAAGTCTGGTTTCAAGAACTGATATAAGTGAAAAAAAAATCTTTACTTGTGCATGTAAAACACCATTACTTAATCCACTCTGAAGTTGCATGTTTTAGGTGAAATCTGTTCCTTTTCAATGCACTATGGCAGCAAGACACTGTGCAGCACCTACAGTGACATGTAACACTGTTAACATCACATGGTTACAACTGCATCAGCCTCATAATAGCAGGGCTTTGTGTGGCAGTGTTCCATAACATCCGTTTACAAATTACACTGTTCCTCTTACTGGTCTAAGTTGCATAACTTTAGTCAGATGCTAGTTTGAAAAAATTTGCCATTCTGGTTTTCTCAACCATCTCAGATCAGATGAATTGAACCGACTATCTCAAAGAAAGTGAAAGAATTTTGACTTGGGCATGAACTACACTGCCATTTTATCTATCTCATATGCATCATTTGCTGTTGGGTCATGGTTGGGGTGTGTGTTAGAAATTACTTGATAGTAAGGTCACAGTACTAAAGGATTATAGAATATAGGTCACTGATAGTAAGCCTAATAATTTTATATATCATTTTAATGACATTTGAATTGAGTTTTTGTCATTTAATCAATTGTATTTATGTGATAATGTACTTCAGCTGTTGTATCAAACTGTATATATAAAAGTATTATACAGTCTAACCTGTCTATAAGGGCCACTCGGGGGAAGTTGCAAAAGTGGCCCTTATGGACAGGTGGCCTTTATATAGAGGTTTGTAAATCCAGTTATGACATCAATATAAATATTAGTTGGAAAAATAGTGAGCAGTTCTAATTTATTTATTTTATTTGTTAAAAATTATGTTACAAAAAAGGCATTAGCTAATTTTAACAGAATAATTTCTTTGAAAACAATTAAAGAAAAATCTTCTGACCACACTATTTATCAATCTTTGAAAAAAAACCTTAAAAACCACCAAGTATATACACATATCTTAAATAAAGACATGTTTTCTTTAATAGGTAGGAACCAGTAATGAAAACAATAGAAAATAGTATATGTATCATAAATAATAATGAGTAATAATCTATCCTCAGTGCTTTATGGCTTCATTTGTTGACATGAGGATAAATGACTTAAGAATTTTTTTCAAGTTTTTAAAAAAGTCTCAAAAACATAATTTTTAAAAATTCTTTTCTTATCAACATACAGATTTGGTTATATGTACTTAGTTTAATGATCAATGGTTTAAAGTTAAATAATCAATGTTTAAAATCTAATTTTAGCTTCAAAATTTTAAAAAACTACATGGCTTAACATTTTTGTATAAATTTTTAGAAACTATAACAAAACTTGCCAAAAAAGGAATAAAAAGTGGCCTTTATAGACAGGTTCATGAGCCATTTTGTACTAAAATAGGGTGGCCTCTGGCTCAGTTGAACAGTGGCCCTTATATAGAGGTTAAATAAAGAGTAAAATGACTCGGGAGGAATTGAAAGTGCCCTTTATAGACAGGTGGCCCTTATATAGAGGTGGCCTTTAACACAGGTTGGACTGTAATGTCAAAAGTTAGGAGAAATGCTGTTTTAGCAGTGATTTATTTTTATGTACCTAAATATTCTTAAATGAGTCTATGTCTCAGAAAGATAAAAAAAGTTGTCCATCTCTGAAAAAATGATTGCCTTCAGCCTGGCTTTCAAGCTAAGCTACCAAGCATACCAAGGTACTTGAAAATTTGGAATTGAGAGGAGTGATATTGTTTTGTTGCCAATTCAAGATTCTTTCTCTAATATTGAAGAAGTAAGTTCTGGGATGGTAGGGAAAACCAACATACCTGGAATAAAGCATCAACATTTGGCAAGCAAACTGACAAACTTTCTAACATTAGAATCTGTCCTAAGTGGAATTTGAACCTGGGCAGTGAGTGGCACTGTGAGCCTTACACAAGGATCTGTCCTGAGTGGGATTTGAACCTAGGTGGTGAGTGGTGCTGTGATCCACAAGTATGTGCTTAAGACTGTTCAGCCTCCAAGGGCCCCAAAATTGTGTGTATTTTGAATAGCTGAGAAATTACTGATCGACATTAAGAAATACATTTAACAGACATTAAGAAATACATATAACACAACAACAACAAACAACAACAATACTTGATATGATAAAGCATGTCTTTTTACGTGAGTAACCTCTGAGTGCCTGTCTGCACATATTAAATTTGTTAAATGATATGAAATTATATTGTGAAATGAAACAATGCAGATACAAAGTTTGAAGTCTTTAAAACTAAATACAAGGCAGTATTTTAAAATCTACAACCAAAAACCATGGTAATTTAATATTTGCTGTCAGTACTAAATAAAATTTAGAATAATAAAAATTTGGGTGTTTGTGTCTGTGTATTGGATCTTGTACAATAATAAAACGTATTATTTAAAATAAAAAATTGTAACCAGATAAAGTTTATGACTGAAGGATTGCATAATGAGACAAGTTCAGTTTAACCTTCATCTTCACATGCACTAAGGTCATTGTGATAGTTTAGATATTCTTTTTTAAATCTCTTAAATCTTTCTTTTTTATTTCATTTTACCTCAGCAAGTTTATCTTGCTGATTCTGATTGCTTATTTACTGGTGGCCTACTCTTATTATACCTTAGTTTTTGTTTATTAAACTTTTTAAAGCATTATTTTGAGGATGAAATAAAAGGTGAAAATCATAAATTAAACTCATAACCCTCAAATATTGGAAACCATGTTTTAAATGGCATATGTACCTATAACTGTTTGTGTTTTTAATTAAATGACATTAACATTTGTACTCAGCTGACATCATCACTGCAGTAGCTCAGTTGGTAGAGTGCTCACTTAAGTGGGAGATCTTGGGTTTGATCCCCAGTCGGGTCTGACCCAAGACTTGAAAGTTTGTTACAGCGACTGTTTTTCTGCCAAGCACTTGGCATTGCGCAATGAAAGTCATGGTTCTTTCGAATAGAACCTTAAAATAAACAATGTCCTGTGTCAAGGTAGGTGTGGTGTGATAAAGAACCCTGCTGTATAATGCCATCAGCACAACACACAGGCAAAATTTCTGCACCTTTGTCTTTAACTGGTGATGTCTCGATATAAGTGAAATATTCTTCACGTTAAACACCATTACTCAACTCTAGCTGACATCAAATTATGGGCAAGGTATAATTTTAGATATAATTTTAAATGAAACTTACAGATCCAATACTGGTAACACTTATTTAGTATATAAAACAAAGTAATTAGTACTCCTAAAATCCCTTGTAATTTCTATAACACCTTTATTTATTCATAGGACCATTTTTATTCTATATATATACACTGGGTGCCAAGAATACCAAGTCTATTGTACTCTTCCAGGTGCTGGGAGTATCGTGACATCCCACATCTGACATCTGAGAGATGTGATTATGAATAAATAATCATCATTTTGTTCTAGTTAATAAAATTTACAAGAATGGTAATGTAGTCTTGTGACCAGATAAAGTGTTCTAATTCCCCAGACAGATCTGTGTAATTATTGTCAGGGACCCATGTTAGTGTCTGTACCCCCAGGGAATTTAACTTGTACCTGTAATTCTAGGGTCATTCTGTTCATGATGGACACATATGTTGTACAACGTAATATATTAATGATAATAAGTTGTAATTAAACACGGTGTTACATCGTTACTATATATAGTTACATTGCCCACAGGTAAATTGATCATGTCAGATTTCAATATCTAGGTATCTGTCAAATATTACAGCACTTAAATTAATCCTCTGACATTTCATTAAGAGAAAAATGTGTGTATTTCATTTCACTTCAATATATTGAGATTCAGGAAGGCATTTTATCTAGATGTATAAAATAATAAAATGTTATACCGTTTATAGTCGGACACTCCTGCTTAGCATATAGTAGGCGGAAATAGGATGTTGAACAAAATACCAGTAGACTTCCTCGTGAATTTTCAAAATATTTCCTTCATTTATTTTGTAATTTCATTGATTACCTATTTACCATGACAAATTATTTTATTTAGGAGTGTGCAGATCAATTGATTTTCTCTCATTTTAGTTTATTTAATTAGCTCTTATCTACTTACTTCGTAAGTGGTAGGTCGTGGCTTAGAACCACAACAGGTTCTGACCCAACACTTGAAAGTGGGTAGTGACTGTTCTTTACACCATGCACTCAGCATTACGAAATGAAAGTCATGGTTCTTTCACTCTACTGTGTAATGCCATCATCGCAACATGCAGGCAAAATTTCTGCACCTTCATCCATAGCTGGCAATGTCTCAATGTAAGCGAAATATTCTTCACTGGAATGTTAAACATCAATACTCAACTCAACTCTTTAACTAATTACATTTCAAGATCCTTTATCAACTGAGACATAGAGTGAAGTGGTGGCGTTTTATGTCCCAGGCAGGATCCTTTCACTTATATTGAGGTGGTTAGTTCTGAGATGGTGGAGGAAATAGAGTGTCCAGAGAAAGCCACCAAACTCCATCCAGCAAACTTACAAACTTTCTACTTTCTTGCACTAGGATCTGTCCTAAGTTGGATTTCAGCCTAGGTGTTGAGATGTGCTGGGATCCTTTAGAGTGTGCTTTAGACCACTCGGTCAACCAGGCCCTTCATACATGTTTATGGCAGTAACTGTGTAATTGTCATGGTCAGCTTTATACAAAATGGTAGTTTTCATCCAAGACTTGTACTTTTTAATCCCTATACAATAAACTTTATGTAATATTTAAGGAACAAAGTTAACAGAAATTTTCAAGACAACTTTGTTCAGTTATTTTAGGTTGTTTCAGGCAAAACTGGGTGAGAAAAGTCAAAATCCATTCCACTTTTAAGTGAAAATGGTAGTTGCATCACAAGATCATGACTCCACTCCCCCATGCATGAAAATGCAAATTACCTCACCAGATCATGAATCCCCTTTCCCCAGTTTGCCATATTCTATAGGGGTTGGTTGGTTTAATAAGCCTGTAAATAATTGGAGCCCTTATATATTTGGTTTTCTTCTGTTTGATAAAGTGACTCTTCTATGATCATAAACTTATCTTCAACAAATTCTCTGTAAGAAATGGTAAACCTGCAGTAAATGGTTAGGCAAATATTTGGTTTTCTTCTATTTTAGTTTGACTAAGTAACTCTTTGTTGATTAACAGACCCCTAAGCTAGACTCTATATTTATTATTATTGATTGTCCACTTTACAGTCCCATGTAGCCATCTGACCACTTCACACATGATGCTAAAATGACCATCAGTCAGTCTTGGACCTCAAGTGATATCAGCTCCAATCTTGTTTGCTCAATCAACAAATTGATAAAAATCGGTAAATAAACATAAAAGCATTGATTAATTAGGTTCTTGGTCTTCTAAATGTGATGAACAAGATTAACTTCAAAGATCCTTACAAACAATTTTTTATCAAAATATATGAGTTTTAATTGATTTTACTAGAGCTTTTAGGAATTTTTTTTGTTAAAAACGCTCCTGAAATTAAGTTAGTAGTTTTAAATTGATGTGTAATATCAATATTTTGTCTGAGAACATTTTTCAATATTTACAGAGAAACCAATTAAGTAAATGAAACACTTTTAAGAGAGTTCACTTACCTTTGTTAAGTGGATCAAGTTTGACCTGGTCGTTTGACCTTTAACTTGAATATTAGATTGGGCAATAGACTGTGTGATTTAGTTCAGACAGCATGTTCCATTACCATAAAAACACAGTACACAGTATTTCTATCATGTTTTCTGATATATCAACTTTATATTGCCCCTAAATTACACAATAGATATGTCTATTTGAATATTCAAATTGAAGGTCAAATGGCCAGGTCAAACTTGAAGCACTATTCACCATGCATTAAACATAGTTGATAAATCTATTCTTATGTCTCATTGGTAAGAAGAGTCTTTAGCAGCATGAGTGGATTCTTCAGCCTGATTCTAAGCTGCAAACCTATAAAGACTTATTTTCTTTACTAAATGCTATGCATTAAGAAGTGAAACTCTAGGGATTTAATTTATATCATCATGCTCAAAGTAGATTGCTGACATGAAGCAAATTCCCAACAAGTACATGTACTATCTTTAATGCATTGCTTTGAAAAAAGATCTGTAGTTTTACAAATACGTTTATATATAAGTGTTTTAGTTTAAGTGAAATGTAGGGACCATGGTGGCTGAGTCATCTTAAGTACCAGGTATGCACTTAGGGATTACAGTGCTTCTCATAACCTAGAATAGAATTCCACTCTGGAAAAATTCTAAGCGTGACAAAGTGTGTCAGTTTGCCTGCTGAAGGTTGGTGGTTTTGCTCCAGGTACTCTGGTTTCCTCTACCATTCTTAAGTGAAAGAATCTTGACTGGGATGAAAAACTCCATTACTCCACTCTACTCAAGTGAAAAGTTCTCGGCTATTTCATGAAATTCTATCTCTTATGTACATGTATACAGAAAGCAATATAGTTTGACTCTCAGTTCAGTTGCAATGTTTTGTCTAATTTTGGACACTAAGAACAAGTAAGATTATTTCACTGGGATTGAACTAAAAAAAGTATGTAAATGGCTTTCAAGGTCATTTATGAATCATTCCTCCATTATGTCCACTTTAAGTTGCAGGATATTAAGCTATTTCACCTGCTTTGTAAGCAATTGGCATACCATTCAACGTTTTCAAACACACACACTATAAAACAAAGTAAATAAAAATATGACTGCATTACTGTGATGTCTTGCTCTTTCAGGCAAAACTAAACGTCTTCTGTAGTGCATGGCTGACAGTTTTTTTTAAAGCTGAACAAAATGATATGCAAATCAATTTAAACCTTGGATAGCTTAGATGACCACTCAGGTCATTGGCAGAAAGTAGGAAACCAGATTATATCGGTTCAACAAACAAACTTAATGAAAAAAAAGAAAAATAATGATTAAACATATTGTTTGCTTATGGTTAATGGTTTAAAATTGATTAATTTGTTATTGGAATTAATCCAATTGGCCGATCCCAGGTGATTGCTAACAGGTTTATAATTGAAAGATTAGCCATACATCTAAGTGCAACGCCAACAAGTGGGAATACACGATATGTTTGTTAATCTGTCGATTTGCCTTGATTTGCCGATAAATTGTATAATTAATGTAATTTTAATACATTACACCTAGGATTTCTCTCCAATAAATATGTGTGAAGTGCTGAGCTAGGGATTTTACTGTTAATATCAGGGTATTGTAAAAACGCAACTGAAGTGGGATGACTTTTATAACGAATTTGTGTGATGTAGCGAATCCCAACTCATCCCTTTATTACTTACAGATTGTAATTGATGTATACCGTACAGACCTGTCAAAAGTTTAACACTAGGCTAGAGAACTAGTTGTGCCAATCTGCGGCTCCTCGTGGCCTCTAGTTTGTCAGATATTCTTTGGCAGCTCTTCGATAGTTGCTATATATCTATAGACAGCTAGCTATTCATATCTCAGCCAGTTGACAGCTGAGCTTCAACCCCTTTTATTAGCTTAGTGTTAAACTTTGGACAGGTCTGTACTGTATATATACATACATGTACATACAATATATATATCAAAGCAAAAAAATTGAAAGAAAAATGATGATATTATACAGTTTGAATGGCGTCAGTCTGTGATGGATTGATTTAGATTTAATCTAGAGTCGTTTGAAGCCAGCTTGATCCTAGAATATTTTACTTATATTGAGAATTTCTATATGTTACCAGGTTACTTACCGGTACCTTATTACCAGGTAACTTATATTATTACTAGGTAAAATTAAAAAATAAATGATCTACCAATTTTTTTCTGGAATGGTTTCAGTTTTAAATTATACACATACAAAATACATGTATTTTGGATTATGCATGCTATAGCCAGGTTTTAGGTCATATGTTTTTGATTACGGGACATGCATACAAAAACCAGGTTTTAGGTTATTTTGTGGGTGGGTGTTCAAACTAAAAACCACCGTTTCTCCCTGAATCTTGGAGAATAAATTAGAGACTATTTCTGATTATGTTAAATACTAAGACAGTAATACAACAAAGTAACATTGAAATATAAATAACTGTAATGTATGAGAGAATGCAGCAAGATAGTACCTTTATAAGTATCTACATGAATGATAACCTCCGATATCAAAGTAATACCTTGTTTTGCTCTGTTGCAAAATGTCTCAGTATTAAATCTTTTACTGATCACAAAAAGGTTCATCTCCTTAATGATGCAATAAAATAGTGGTAAATCCCGTGTGGAATAGATATTAGATTTAACTTCAGACCAGGGATTAAGTTAATGTCAGAATGATTTAGACACAGTAAAATGTGAGAATGTCGTTAACGTTCCCCGATCTCTCATCAGGTGATCAGTTAGAATTTTGTTTTTTTATGTAATTAGACTTTTATTTATCTCTGTCTTGTTAACAATATCAAACTAGAGATCCACATATCCATATGTCTCATCTTAAAAATCAATAATGAAACCAAGGTAAAGAAAGTTAAAATTCAGATTTCATGACTAGAGATCAAACTAGAGATTAACATATCCATATGTCTCATCTTAAAAATCAATAATAAAAACTTTAAATCAAGGTAAAGAAAGTAAATTTCATTTTCATGACTGCTATGTCTTACGTAGCCATTTCGGGTGGAAAGAAACAGTTTGAAAACCAATGATCTATAATATCAAATGAAAATAACCAGTTTTTAATGTCAACGAATATGTTTTTTTAAAGGGATATCTCTTGTCAAAATCTTTTGCATATATGTCATATGTTCAAGTGGTTAAAATGTTGTCCTTAAAACCCAAGGTGTCTCATGATTGGGTTTAACTCCAATTCATCTCAAATAAGAAAGGGTTTTACCCAATCATAGGTCTTCAGTGCTTGGCTTGATACAAGTATAGTCACCCTCCATTATTTTATAATGCAAAAATTTGAATGAATATTAAATATGGTTGTGCTTAAAGTTGAAGCATTACAAAACTGGACATTATAAGTTAAATCACAGACTTTGTTTTGATTCAGGTGATGTGCATTCCCTAACTAAAGGTTAAAAGTGAAATGTTAGAATATTAGCTTTCTTTTTTATCATGCATTTGTACTTAAAGCAAACAAATTGGTTGACCTTGAAATGTTATAATTTTGAATAAATGGGGAATAGCATAATTATTGAGTGGCAAGCATTTTAATGATGTTTTATTGTTCAATGACATAAAAATAATCATGTACAATATCTTCAGCTTGATTGTAAACAAAAAAAAACCAGTATGTAATAGGTACATGTCCACAAACATGCATACCTTTACATGGAACAACGTCATATGGAGCACCTGTCTCAAAGACACTTAAAGTAACATGCTTTTACGACAGTTGGGGTTCATTATCAAGGTTGACAGATAATTTATAACCTTTTCACCTCATTGTATTGCCCTGTGTTAACCCATTATCTTAACAAATAGGGTCTTCTTCCTGTCTAGTAGAACATTGGGAATTAATGAGCTGTAGTGTGATAGGTATATCTGTTGATGGATAGAGTTGTATTGTCTTTAGAGTGACATATAGGAATTAACTGCTAAATAACAGGTGCTTGATAAATAGCCATAACAATGAAATTTAAAAAATACATTTGTTAGAAAAATATGTTGATTTTTTAAAAACTTTCTTAAAAAATTAAAGTTCTTTAAAGTGCATAATCAGAGTGTGATGGTTGTGGGTAACATTGTCTTCAATGTATTTCAAAGTGAAAATAGGGGTTCCCAAACTATTTGGCCTATAAACATATAAACATAAAGTCATGATGCTGATGTTGAAAATGATGCTGGATGGGGTACTATTATCACATGTAAATAAATGGTGTAATACATGCAAGACAAGATTTTTCTATGTCTTAAGGCAGTCAGTTCTGGACTGAAGAAGGAAATTAGAATAGCTAGAGAAAACAACAGAACTTTAACAACCAATCTGACAAGTTTTCTATCAATATGATCTGCCTTAGTGTTACTAAAACCGGTTCACTAATCTGTGCTTTAGTCTACTTCACCACTGCAGCCAGTTGATGGTGATTTATACATATTTGGATAAGATTTTGTTAGTTTCATGCTTGGATCAGTAATTTTGGTATTGTGTGTTTGGTCCAATGGACCAGTTAAATATGTTGGTGCCTGTCTATTTTTAAGGAATAAAATAGTCATTATTGGGGTCTTTATTTTGTTCATAAAGATTGCTAATTGTAAAAGTTTCTTCTCAGGGATCAGCGTTTTTATCCAAACAGCTGCTTGCTCTAATATTAACTGTCACTTTACAATAGAATCGTTAACCTGTAAAACTGCTACAGTATGTTGGTATAGAGTATCTTCAGGCGAAATTTCTCAGGACAGATTGTACAGATAAAGTCCGCTATCAGATCTGGATCTAGAGTGAATCCTGACATTATATAGGAGATTATATCAAAGATTAAACCAATACCAGAGTATCTATCTTAATTGGTCATCAGATGGATAAACCAGTCGGCAGGGATAGTTTAGCTTGAGGCCAAGTTGACACCAGATTTACGCCATTTTAACCCGAGGTCTAGTCATAATAGTGTAATGGTAATTAGGATTCTACAACGGTTTTAACCCGAGGCTTAGCGGCAGTGGTGTAATAGTAATTTGGACTTACAACGATTTTAACCCGAGGCTTAGTGGCAGTGGTATAACAAGTAATTAGAGTTTGACAAGCTAATTGGTAAATTCTAGATCTGTCTGTATGATATACCAGTACATTCTGTCATGTTGTTTTAATCTTGTTTTCAGAGAACATGATTATTTAATCGATATTGACCAATGTTATTATTTCTAAGAATGTTAGTGTAAATAGGCAATGTTTTAAAAAGATGAACATCCATGTCCAAATCAAAATCCCAAAGGAAAGGAAAAACAAACATATCAATTCAGGTCCAAATCAGAATCCCAAAGCAAAGTAAAAACAAACATACAAATCCATGTCCAAATCAGAATCCCAAAGCAAAGCCAAAACTGATGTTTTAATATTTTTAATTGATGTAATTTATTAATTATTTCATTTATTTATTCATTAGGAATGTTGAGGGGGGGATTGGGAATCCAAATTATTCCAAACAAAAGGATGGCTTTGAACACCCATTGGAACTAAATTATGACTAAAAGCTTTCCATTGTATTTGAGAAAAAACAATAATATTTATTAATTGAAGTTCTAGATTAGTCTGAAACTGAGGTATAGCTGTCACAACTACCCCCTCCCCAATTGAATTAACTTAAACTTTCAGAAGTCAAAGTCCTTGTAAATCTCTAATGTATAAACAGTTATAATAAAGCTTGTCTTCCCCAAGAGCATTGACCGAAAATTGATAGGAATATATTTAAAATAGGAAGTCATAGATAGTCCTCATGTTTCTAACCTCCACTGCATCAGAATAAAGAACTCACACAGGGGAGTCAATCCTTGCCAGATATCATACATGTCACTTCTAAAATTATACAGTACACAGGAGTCAGTCCACTCAGTAGATAAGTGGAGATTGTCATCTTTAACTTGTATAGTCTTTATTTTCCACTTTGTGATTTGATGATACATGTTGAAAGATTTTTCATTTTTTTAACAAAAGTGATTTTTATACTAGTTTGAAAAAAATGTCAACTTCAGTATGTAAATGTATTCATGTTCAGCATGATGCATATGATAAAGTATTGCTTATCAAAAATACAGTCAAACCTGCTATATAGTGACCAACTCTATGTGAAGACAAGCTGTCTTTTAAGACAAGTGTTATAATGTCCTGTTGCTTCAAATTTCAACCAAAGAAAACCTTTATATAAAGACCACCTGTTCATTAAGACCACTTCTTTAAGGTTGCTTTCCTTCATATTTCAACCAAAGGCTGAATGATAGAAAGACCAACTGTATATAAAGTCTATATTTCTTAAGTCCTATGGGGTTTCTGTTCTTATATTTAGACATCACCAGTTATTTTTCAGTTTACAGGGCAATGTTTAAAAATATCTGTGCTTTACATTCTTATCAAATGTCTAATTATGTCACCATATATTTATATAAAACATTCAGAATCAAGGTCAACCTTTATTCTGTTTGGCCTGTAAATGTTTATTATTGGTACTGGTAAGTTAATTCAATGTGGTCAGACCTCAGCATGTTGCTTAGGTATACATATATAATGGTTAACTGGTTGATTTGCCCCAGACAAGATAATTTCATTTTTATCAAGGCAACCCATTTTAAAATGATAAATAAAACCTGAGTACCCCCAGAAAGCCATCAATCTTAGCTACTATAAGCAAACTAGCAAACAGTCTGTTCTGAGTGGGATTCAAACTTATGTGGAAATAGCTACTGTAATCTGTAAGCCAGCACTTTTGAATTTATACCACTTAGCCACCAAGGTACCGTTTTGTAGATGGCAGGACAAATAAACCTATACATACACATGCAGAAGAACCAAGGGCACAGGTTTTGTTTACAAGTATTGATATTGCAATCATTATGTAAAACCATCTTTTACTAAATTTAAATGTCTGTTTATGGCTAAAATCTTGTGCCTTGAAAGCATTGTACAGTCCCATTTTATAGAAGTCCCAGTCCCATTTTGTAGATAGAGGTAAAGCTAGTCAAGGACAAATGCACCCATACATGCACAGATACAAGAGAGAAAAAGGACACATATTTTATTCACAAGTACTGAACTCTCAATCATTGGTAATAACATCTTTTACTACAATTAAATGGCTGTTTATGGCTATAATCTTGTACCTTGTAAGATTGCAATGCTTCATTCATATCTCATTGAAGGAATAAAAATTGACAGTATATGTTCATTAAGTTACCAGTCTTTACTGACATTCTTAAATAAAAAGCCTTATTATAGCCTAAATCCTACCACTTAGAAAATTTGTTGTGCACAAGTGTTATTAAGGAACTAATCCAATTTACTGTAATTTAAGTTACCATGGTAATTTTTTTCCTAATGATAATAAAGTTATTTCTGTTTTTCAAAAGACAGAACAGTTTTGTAAAGAATTTGTTATGGATGTCGTTGTATTGGATTCTAGATGACAAAAATTTCTGTTAGGGATATGGAACGCCTTGGAGACTAATCAGGCAGATTTTAATGGCCTTGGAGACTGATCAGGCAGATTTTAATGGCCTTGGAGACTGATCAGGCAGATTTTAATGGCAATGGATTTATTTATGTGATTGATTAGCCATTCAGAAAATCATAAATTTAATGCAGTGACTATTTCTGCTAATACTGTGCATGATTGTCTTCATTGTTTTCTTTATTGTTTTGTTTTGTTTTTTCTTGTTCTTGGTTGTATTAAATATAGTCATATACATGATTTTAACGTTGAATCACAAATGTTGCAGAAATTTACCATGCTAAAACCAGCTAATAGATTGATCCCTTATACCTCACTCTTACAATATGAGCTGCAGACATACCTCAGTTGAATTTCCAAATGCTTGAACTCGCCTATTTTGTAGGCATTAACTTTGTCATTTGCTTGGGCATTCTACATATCTTGTGGACACTCTATAAATGATGAACTTTACCTATTTTGTGGGCATTCTATATGTCTTGTGGACACTCTATAAATAATGAACTTTACCTATTTTGTGAGAATTCTACATATCTTGTGGACACTCTATAAATGATGAACTTTACCTATTTTGTGGGCATTCTACATGTCTTGTGGACACTCTATAAATGATGAACTTTACCTATTTTGTGGGCATTCTACATATCTTGTGGACACTCTATAAATAATGAACTTTACCTATTTTGTGGGCATTCTACATATCTTGTGGACACTCTATAAATGACGAACTTTACCTATTTTGTGGGCATTCTACATGTCTTGTGGACACTCTATAAGTGATGAACTTTACCTATTTTGTCGGCATTCTACATATCTTGTGGACACTCTATAAGTGATGAACTTTACCTATTTTGTCGGCATTCTACATATCTTGTGGACACTCTATAAGTGATGAACTTTACCTATTTTGTCGGCATTCTACATATCTTGTGGACACTCTATAAGTGATGAACTTTACCTATTTTGTGGGCATTCTTCCATAAGCTGTAAAGGCATTCCTTGCCTGCATTTTGTATAGATCTTTTTTGATAAAATTTTTAAAAAAATAAATAAGTTAAGACCAGGAGTTTGAATCCTTCTACCTTATCCTACATTCCTTCCATACATTCTTCATTATTGGACATATTCTACTATAAGCTGTAAAGACATACACTGACAGTTAGTATCTTTTTAAATTTAAAAAAAACAAATTTAAGACGAGGAATTTGAATCATTGGTTCACCAGCCTGTATATTGTTTTAACAGTAATATCAACTACAGATGGGTAATTAGGTTTATGTTTCTTAGTCAGCGGTGTTACACTGATTGATTTTCTGTCACAAATATTCATATCAACTGCTTTAGGGGAGCCTTGATGAATTTTATCATGGAATAATTTTTGTTTTTTGTTTTTTTACAAATGATTTGTCTCATGACTACTGCTATTTAGTGCAGAAGAAATGAACTGGTTGTATTATCTTTAGCGATGGATGAGCAGATCAGATTCTAGTCGTAAATGTCAACTTTTCTGATGTATATGTACAGTAAAACCTCATTATAACACCCCTTCATAATTTTGCCACCACAGTTATTGCTAAGTATTTTGAAATCTCAAAATCTGTTTATTTTATGTTTTTCTTTAAAATTAAGTAA
This sequence comes from Anadara kagoshimensis, assembly GCA_021292105.1. NCBI lineage: Eukaryota > Metazoa > Mollusca > Bivalvia > Arcoida > Arcidae > Anadara > Anadara kagoshimensis. The sequence goes on along the minus strand of CM037870.1, from coordinate 53,596,848 downwards.
ATTATATTTTTGTGCCTGTAGGTTATGGTATAGAAGCTTATAAAAAAAACTCCCTTGTGAAACAAATGTTCTTTGAAATTATTATGTCATGATTAAATAGATGAAAAATTGCTGAGGTAATGTAAAACAGCATACCGATACTGTAAATGGGGAAAGTTTTGTGTTTGTTTTATTTTCATGTACATTTGCTGGAGTAACAAGGCCTTTGAATATTAAATTTTTAATTTGATATAATTCCTCTACATTTTCAACTGACCATTATCAGATGACGCAAAATGAGAAGTGTGCATTGATATCTTCAAATGACAATGTTCATAAAAATTAACTGAGACAAAAACATCCAATTTACAGTATATGCAATCATTCCAATCCTTAAAACAAATAACATTCCACATCAGAAGAAAAAAGTCATTAATATATGTATGGCGTGGCTGTTAATTTTATCATCAGAATGTAAACTCTCCCGTGAGTGTTATGATAACAATACATTGTAATGTCATACATATTTAACTGACATTTAATTGTTTAATTTTATTTCAAAGCATTCCACTCTCTTGATACATGTATTTCTCACACTCTGGTATTTAAGTACAAATTAAATATTTTTTGTTATTTTTGTTGTTTAAGAGTACATCTTATATAATACTCAATCCTTCATCTTATCTCAAAATTATTTTTACAAGACCCATAAAATTTTCGATAAAAGTGAAATTTATTAAGGAGGCTTACTCCTTGTGTGTAGCCAATAACTCTCTCTTCATTGTGTTGAATTTGAAATCCAAATAATGGGCCATTTCCAATAAAACCTGAAATGTTATTGTAATCCATTAAGTTTTAGCTGTGGTTAAGTGAAACATCATGCTTATTATTCTTTTACACTACACAAGTTCTCAGTTATTAAAGACTTGATTAGTTTAATCAACGGGAAAGCCATTTTTTGTGAATATAATTACATTAAAATGATGCAGTTTGTTTTAAAACTGTTGATTTAGGATACTAGTTAAACTTATACCAATCTGGGTCCAGTTTGGGCTTTCATCTTGATCAGGGCCATGTTATGCAACCTTTGACCAATTGGTCCTGTTTGATCAGGGCCATGTTGTGCAAACTTAGAGCAATTGGTCCTGTTTGGGCTATCATTTTGATCAGGGCCATGTTATGCAACCTTAGAGCAATTGGTCCTGTTTGGGCTATCATTTTGATCAGGGCCATGTTGTGCAACCTTTGACCAATTGGTCCTGTTTGGGCTATCATTTTGATCAGGGCCATGTTGTGCTACCTTAGAGCAATTGGTTTTGTTTGGGCTATCATTTTGATCAGGGCCATATTGTGCGACCTTAGAGCAATTGGGTCCAATTTGGGCTATCATTTTGATCAGGGCCATGTTGTAAAACCTTAGACCAATTGGGTCCAGTTTGGGCTGCCATCATTATCAGGACCATGTTGTCCATCAGCTTGACCAAATGGTTTTTGAAAATTCAAAATATTGTTTAAATGTTAGATATTTTATATTAGTATGTAAAGGTTAAACTTATCGGTAAATTACATCTACTTACAATAGTAATGGATTGCGTTTACTTGTAAAAATAAAATTAAAAAAATTATATTGCCTCAATTACGGTACATGTACACAAGATAAGAAATTTCACTATCAAAGTGATTAAGGTAACAGAAGCTTTGAACAACCAAGCTCAAAAGAGTAAAGTGAACTTGTTGCACAGGTTAAATTCTTGTAGTTGATTTAAAGATTTTGTTTTTCTCATAAACAAAATAAATATATTACTTGATTTAATTTGGAAGACAAATGAGGACAATTTAAGTACAGAGAGAGATCATCTATTTCTGTGATTTTGTCACTGCTGTATGGTATAAGAGATTTGTCGGCAATGTACGGTATGTCAAACAGATTATAAGATATATCAGATCTCCAGAGTTGCTTAGAAAGCTATAAAGCCCTTCCTGATTACATTGAAAGGCGTAATACCCCTTACATTGATGCAGTACAACACCAAATAAAGATGTTATTAAAGCATCAGAGTTGTGACTTAATCTCTGATAAGACTAAGGCAAAGAATGTGTGAAAAATGTCACTCTAAATTAAGACGCTGATGTAAACATTAATCATAGACAAGTGCTTTAAATAGTGTTGTTGATTGGTTTACAAATTATAAGGTATCAGATCTGTGCTGTTTTTCTTCAGGGCGTGCAGTGATGTATTGGTGTTTAATGCCCCAGTCAAGAGTTATTCACTTATATCAAGGCAGTCAGTTCAAGGATGATGGAGGAATCTAGAGTGCCCAGAGAAAACCACAGATTTTAGGCAAGCAAACTTAAAAAAAAAAAATTTTCACACTATTATCTGACTTGTTTTAGATTTGAACATAGACATTTCAGGGAAATGCTTTATGAAATTGTAAAAATAAAAAATTAGATGAAGTATTTATGCTGGTTCTTTTATTAAATTACCGGCTGGTAAAACCAAAAGGGACTGTTGTGTTTGTTGGTGTTTGTAAAAGGTTGTATCCTTACATCCTCCTTAACCATTGCAGGAGATTTGTTTAAATTAGTATATAAGCATGTGGTCTAGATGTTCACACTTTCAGCTTGTTTAACTGAAAATGTCAAGCTGCTATGCAGTTGTTGGTGTCGTCATTGTCAAGTTTCTTTACTTTGAGTTATAATTTTATTATCAGCAAAATAGCATGTTTTGTGAAAACTTGCTATTCACATATCTCTTCTGCAACTAAATGTTATTTTCACCTGTTAACAAAGAAGTTACCTATTCATTTAGACCACTTCTCAGGGGTAGAATTTGATATTTCTCTCCTCTGCCAGTACAGAATTTTTCTACTGGCATTCTTAGTTTTCAACTGGAAATTTTTATTTTTTTTTCACACTAAAATGTTTTCTACAGTTTATATATATATATGTTTCATGTATAGTTCTTGACATTGGCCAGGGTGCTTTGGGATTTGAAATTCAAAGAAATATTTTTTGATAATGAGATGCATTTTTTAATAGAAAAAAAGGCACTTGCTTTTTTTTTTTGCATGTAAGTAGATTTCCAACTCGCACTTTGTGAAAACCACTGGCATTTTGCCAGTATTTTGCCAGTATGCCAGTGCCAAATTCGAACCCTGCTTCTATAGCTTTATCTGAATGTCCTTTATAGACAGGTTTAACTGTTCATTAATCAAAATATCACTGAAAAAACCATATTTGATTATTGTTAGTAATTGGAAATTTGAGTGATAAATGTCTTTTTACTTTTTACTTTTTCCGTTGATATTTATGATGAAGACTTACAGCTATCTGAAAACTGTTGTGGAAAATCAATGCCCTGGTGTTTTTAAGATTATACTGTATATAAATTGTCATATGAAGTCTGATACCAGAAGGCTACTTGATCTGTGACTTATGTCGTTGTCTCACCTGAGAATTGGAGAGAGATTAGATGTCTGTTAGAATCCTGCTGATGGTAATCATGGATTCCCAGTGGTCTACCTTGACTGAACTCTTCATGTCCCCAGGTGGCAGCATGGAGTGATATTCTAAGCTGATTAATACAGATATTTGATATTCAATGACAGAAAATATATAATAAATTGTTTTTGTAACAAAAATACCCTAATTTATTGTGCCTTAAAACATGGTAAAACAGTTATAGATAACTAATGATGACACCTGTTGCACACTCTACCTATACAGGTGAAATTGATACAGGTAGTGACTTTGTGGCAGTTATCAGTACTATTGTTCTTAATTATTGAATGCCTTTCATGACAGAAGACATTTTCTTTTCATCTCAAGGAGCTGTTGCTTTCATTGATAAATATTAACTATAGTTGAGTGCTAAGAACCCACACTTACTTTTTACTTTCAATTCCTGGTTGAAACCCTTCGATTTGTCATGATAATTTCATTTTCAGCTTGACATGTACATGTACTAGTATTTATACATATAATAATACAGTCAAACCTTTCTATAAAGACCTCCCCAAGAAAACCAGTGAAAGTGGTCTTAATGGGCAGGTGGCTCTGATATAAAGGTTCGAATAACATGAAGAAAGAGCAATTGGGATGAAATTTTACTGGCCTTTGAAAGCAGGCGGTCCTTACAAAAGAGATGACCTCTAGGACAGGTTTGACTTTACCTTAATTTTTCCCCTTCTGGGGATCAAACTTGTGGACACAAAGGAGTGTTCTATTGTTTGTCCTGGAAGGTAACTGACTGCCTTAAATTTAACTGTGGTTTGAAACACCATTACTCCACTCTACTGTGTAATGCAGTACTTTAGACCACTTAGCCACTGAGTCTACCACTTTACTGATTGGGCTACTGTTAAAGTACCGTACACTGTATAAGAAAAATGAGCTATAGTCAGTCACAAAGATAGCTTTTAGCAACTGTTCACAAGTGGCATTATTAAGATGCTCAAATTATATAGTCTATATTAATCTGATATCAATTTATCAAGTACTGATGTGTCTAACGGGTGATGGAAAAATATCCCAGAAAATAGTCTAACTTCAAGTGGAGCAATTTCAAAGCACTGGAATTTGATAGCATAAAAGTTTTTGAAGCACAAGACTATGAAAGTACATAAGCATGAAAGAACATAATTTTGATAGTACAATTCTCAGTATTATAGAGCTGTCTGTGATAACTCATAATAATAGTTTTTTCCCTAAGAGATGGCAACCAGCAACTGGACGAATTTGACCATCTAAAACTCCAAATTGACCACTTAAAATTAATAAAGGAAATAAAAAAGCCATTTTACCAAAACTTAATTCCAAATAAAAGTCTGTTGAATGGTAACTATCATTAGTTTTGTGTGTTGTCAAGATTATGATACTTGAATAATTGTGACTTTACTTACTGTGTTTAAAAATGTCTAATTGATTCCGTTTAGCTTGTAGTCAAACTAACAAGGGAGCCTATGTGGCCCCTTGCCCCCTGGCTTGTTGGATTTGTCAATATACCTCCTGCTACAAATCTTAGGGAAATCACTGTAATAATCTTTGGATGTATTTTGCCCTACAAGATGAGAATATACTAGTCATTTGTTTTCTAGGCTATTGAACCAGTAGATAAACACAATAAAAACAAATAGATACATACATTATTTACTTGTTGAGCACAAAAAATGTCAATAAATCTCTTCATGGTTATAAAATCATCTGTTTTGTTACAAATAATGAATTAATTTGTTTTATGTTATTCTAAAAGTGAGGTTTTTAAAATCACTGAGTCGTACAAACACAGAGCATGTAATATTGATTGTAAGAGTATTGTAATACACATTATACATACCTGTATTATTTTATACATCGGATACGGAGGCTGACTGGTAAAGCTGTTATTAAAGGGCTTGTCTACCTATCAGATCAATATTGAGATGTATAAAACTAGAGTTGAGTTAAGTGTTTAATGTCCCAGTCAAGAATATTTCACTTATATTGAGATGTCGTCAGCTATAGGCGAAGGTGCAGAAATTTTGCGCTAATAGCATTAAACAGCAGGGTTCTTTATCGTGCCATGCCTTCTGTTATACGGGACCTTTTTTCCATCCGAAAGAGCTGTGACTTTCATTTTGTAATGCCACGTGCTTGCAAAAGAACAGTCACTACCCACTTTCAAGTCTTAGTTCAGTCAGACGTGGTCGAGGTTTGAATCCACGACCTCCCACTTATGGTGTTTAAAACTAAAGTTAAATCAGTGGCAGAAGCATGAGCCATCTAATTGCAAGGTGTCTTACTTGGGCCAGAGTGTCTTTGTGGTAAAGGCTTTCAAAACAAAGGCATCTCACCACTTAGGACTCCACCCTAAAGTGACTAAGAACTCAGTGATGTTTAACTAGATAGACACTGCTGCAAGTGTACAAGCACTCTAGAGTCTGACATAAATGCACTGTAGAACAAAGCTGATTTGAAAGTCCTTCTGCCTCTAGTTTCACAATCATTACTTAAACAACTGCTTGTGGTATTTTATAGTACTTCAAATAAATAAATTCCTCAAAAATAGAAAATAGATCTTTGTAACATTAGCTTAACCTGGTCTTCAAAATGATACCTTTAATTCAGTAATATCCTGAAAACTAACAAAACTATTCAGATTTTAAATTTGTCAGATTTAAATTAAGTAAAATCTTAGTTAAGAAATTATTGTGAAACTGGGGCCGTGATAATAATAGTCAACTACAAAAAAAGATATCTGACACAATATGTAGGAAAAAGTTTGTCTATGAATTTCTTTGCAAAATCTGGTTTCCTCCACTATTCCAGACCTAAATGCCTTCTATATGTGAAATAACTTGACTTGAGATTCAAACATTATTCCAACATATTGCTTATTTAATTTTAACAATAATTCATATTTATTAATGACAATATTTATTTTATTTTCCAGGGAACTGTAAATCAAACTATTTCACATGTGACGACGGATCTTGTATTCCACAGAGCTGGAAATGTGATGGAGACCCTGATTGTGATGATCAGTCTGATGAAAGTGATGAAAATTGTAATTATTGTTATACTTATATTTTACTAGTTACTATGATAACAAGAATGCTTGATTGAATGGAGTTGTACGTCCTTGTCAAGGGTAATTTACTTATATTGAGACCTAACCAGCTATAGGTGAAATGACAAATTTTTACCTTTGCCGTGTGCCTAGGGCAATATGCAAGGAAGGTTCTATGCCTGCTGGGACATGGGGCATCAGTCTCTTCTGAAGGAACCCATGACTTTCATGATGTTGGGGTTGGGGGGTATACATGTAAAGGAATAACCCTATTTGTCCTTGTTAATCCATCCATCTGTTTGTGGGTACCAATATTGTCTCTGGTCCATAATTTTCAAATCTATGGATGGGTTAACATCAAACTTGAACAAATTTATACCAATACAAGATGTTTTGCAAACCAAATTAAGATGTTTAGGTCAAAGGTTAAGTCTACAAAGTAACATGTTTGATTTTTGCATAAAGATTAGTCTCTGCTTAATAACTTACACAACAATAGATCCATTTGATCAGACTTGGCACAAATGTATGCCAAAACGAGATGTGTCCTGGTGGTTGTGCCTGTATTTGTCTCATGGGGAATTGTTGATGTTAGTTACTTCAACTTCCACTTCAGTAGTTGATAACATCCACAAGCAGACATCACATCAATACAAGGAAAAAAAAAAACTATGTACATGTGGTCAGTGTGGAGTCTCTGGTGTGCAGTAAAAACAAATAAACAAACAAGTATACACACTGTACACAGATTGCTGGTTGTTTATGGTGCTCCAGTGGCTGTAATCTTGAAACTCTAGATCTGGTGCAGCTACAACCCTATTCGGCAACTGTTTCCAGTAAATGGTTGCTCTTGGGGAAAAATGAGCAAGAAGCAGAGTTATTCAAGTTATTTATAGCAATTGTCTTGAAACTCAAGGACCCTGTCAAAGTCATTACAGAATAACTGTCCACATTTATTTATTTATTTGTTTAGGCGAAAGAAAGAAGAGATCAACAACAGAAGGTCAGTATAAAATATTGTAGATGTTGTCATAGAAACAATTTATATGTAGACATTAGTGTTAAACATACACCTTTCACAGCTTTTCTAGACTTTTTGTACATACATGTATCTTCATTTCAACCACAGCACCTGTAATCCAGTCATGTTCATGGTTCCCACATGTCAGAGAATTTTTTTTCAAGGTCAAGGAATTGTCAGCGAATTTCAACAACAATTTTTGTTTCCCTTTCATATGATATTACTGAAATACAGTCCAACCTGCCTTAAAGACCACCTCTATATAAGGACCACCTGCTTATAAAGACCAGTAGAATAGTATCTCAATTGGTCTTTATTCATATTATTTGAACCTGTATATAAAGGTCACCTGCCCTTAAAAGCCACTTTTACTGGTTTTCTTGGGTGACCTTTATAGACAGATTTGACTGTATTTTATGTTCCTTTGTACTTTTAACTGCCATCATTGCTATCTTTACTAACTGTTCAGTGGCAATAATAGGAACAGGTGTATCTTGCTATATGCCTAGCTGCATTTTTGGTTTGAAGTGCCTTAGAATGTCAGGGTGAAATGGAATTCTATCAGGGAATTGTCGTAGAATTTTGAATGACATCAAGTGTGGGAACCATGAATTGCCGTTATTGGTTATTTTTAGGTTCATAAGTACTTGTACTTCTAGTTGTAAATTTTATGTTCATCATTGTTGTAAATTGGTTGTAAAATTTATGTTCATTGTTGAAAAATATTTTATTCTATGTCTCTGATATAAATTATATGAAGAATATTATTTTTAGAATACTAAATTGTCCTTCAAGTTCAAGTGTTCATAAATTTTTATGTGTAAGCATTCAATATGTTGTTTCCTATTTTAATGTTGACTTTCTGTCTGCCTGTCTGTCTGTCAAAGTATCAGTCTATTTGTTTAGTTTTTTTTCAAGACTTAAGATATGAATGATTGAAAACTTTGATTTATTGGAGGTTATTGTGCTTGATATGAAAACTTACAGATCAAGTTTGAGTTCTGCATTATTTGCTCAGTGTTTGGCAGTTGTTTCCCTTCATCTTTATTATACACTTTTTGATGCCTTTTCACTTTAAATGGATTATATTTAAAAATCATTTTAGGAATTAGTTCCTATTATTCTGGTGAAGCTGGGTTGGAGTTTGCAAAAACAACTTTGTAAATATATTTGCATTAAGCCTTGAAATGGAAACTTATAATTGGATAGTGAATAACTGGCCTGTTCAGTTTTTTTTTGGGTTGTTACTTTTTTATTTGTACTGATGTTTTTGGTGAGTTTTAGATTTGAGAATGTTTTGCAGGCACACAGTTTGATGTAAGTCAGAGATCGTTTTATATTAACACTAAACAATATTCCAAAATAAAATCTGATACCACATTAAATTGTGAGGTGGATTTTCCTGAACAAGAGTGTTTTCAATAAGAACTCGGATGAGAAAAGTTGTAAGGCCTATTTGTCAACACAAGTGTCCAGATAAACACAATTACGAACCACATGATTCTTAATTGGATGACAAAATGTTGTTCAAAGATGTATTTTTATGGCAAAAGGGAGACAACTCTAGATAAAGGTGTTTTATATGGACTTTGATACAATAAGAGATATTATATGTTTATGTACTTAAAACTTGTTGGAAATTTAAATTTCTGATAGCCTTTACTTAACTTGACTAGGCGGTTGTAACTATCTGCCAGATTTCAACAATGAATTACCAAATGATGATAAATATTATTGTAAGTATATCAATTACCCAAAATGCATCACTCTGTCATAGTTATTTCCTGTTGTTTGCATGACACAGATATATACAAAGCATAAGTTGTTGATTTTGAGATATTTTGACAATTTTTTTCTAAGATTAAAATACCTTTTGTAATCTATATTTGGAAACCAATCATTTAAAAACATTGAAAAAATGGAAGCTTGTGTGTTTTTGCTAATTTGATAAAAGATTAAGCACTTTCAAAGGTGATTGATTTGATTATAAAGTAAGACTGAAGACAAATGCCTGTCATAGTGGATGCCAATTTGTTCTATCACAGCATTTGCATCAAAAGGAACATAGAATTGAGATATCATTTTATTTTTTCCTGCTGTTTTAGTTGGCATTTTGGAAAAAAAATCCAGTTGTTATTTTTTAGTCTTTGTAAAATTGTAAAAAATATACTACAACTTATGCTTTGATTTTATTATATTATTAATAACTTTGTTTATTCACAGGTAACTGAGATTTTTAAGTTTCAGGTACATTTAACTAGGCTTAACCCCCTATGAATCGATTGTATGATCTAATATTGCTATAAAATATGTCATACTGAAAATTATAAAAGCGATGCAGATATAAGATGTATACTTCTGTATAACCAAATAAGAACATTCTATATCAGTTATATTTTATGTAAATGAGAAGGGAGGCAACTCTTGGAAGAGAATTGAAATAATTTCCTTTTTATAACCATTGTACACATTGCATTTTATGAATGAATTTGATTGGTTAAAAGTTTAAGGGATTCATATGAAACTAATGTTGGATTGGTACTAATTTCAGAAATTCAAACAAAACTAATATTCCATTGGGAGTTATATTTAGGATATTCAGTCTACTCACATTGATTGGTGTTTTCTATAAATTGTACTCGTAGTTTATGGAAACCCAAATAATCATGATGTGGTCTATAAATAGTACAAGAAGAGCCTTTGTCCAGACATGCAAAAACTCCCTTAGTGTGTCTTCATTGTCAAAGTTGTTATTAAATGGAATACAATTGCATTCAAGCTTGGTTTTTTTGCCCACAACATTGTTTTATCCCCCTTCTTTCAAAGAAAGAGGAGGATATTCAATTTGATCCATCTTTCTGACTGTCCAGGCACATTTTAGTTAGGATTAATTCTCCAGAACTATGTAGCACTATTTTCCAATTCTTGTTTTAACTTGGCACAAAGCATCAACATTCATAGGAGATGTGCATATAATTAACCAGAGTTGTTTTGCTCATTTTCCTGAGAGTTATGGCCCTTTGAACATAAAAGTGCACCAAAAAAAAAAAAAAAAAAAAAAAAAAAAAAAAACAACCTATTGGCGAGGATCCTGATTCCCTGAATGTGCCATTTGGCTACAGATTAAATTTCTTGATTATCTGCCCAGAAACAAAACAAAATTAATATATTTCTTGTATGTTTATTCGTTAGGTACTAACACTGCACCATTTCATTTAAATTTAAGTTATCATTTAGACACATAAGTTTAGCATTAATCATTATTGGTGCTGTATATGGAGTCATGCTTTAACTCACATTTGTTATACATTTGTTGTTATAATACATTAGTTGTATTGGGCCATGAGTAAAGCTAAAAGCTCCTTTAGAGGGAGGTTAGATAAAAAAAAAATGGGATTGATCCTAGTGAGAGGTGATGTGTGAAGCAATTTGCAACCAGCAGACTGCAAGCTAGATGTTTAACTAGAATCACCAAGGTACTTGTCAGTGGTGCATTGTGTTGGTATATGTGATATCATTCTAACATTTGGATATATGAATATATGTTAGATAGCCTTAATGTTAGTTTAGTAGCAGTAAGTAACAATAGAGTGAAACCTTGATACATTGCCATCAGTCAGTTTTTTGGAATTATAAGGGGTTTGGTGATAAGTTAAGGGAGTCCTTTGAAGAAAAACAGTGAAGAAATAGACTTCAAAATGATGTGGTGGAAAGCAAGATGGAAACGTTTATCAAGGTTTTGCTGTATATGAAAGCTGAGAAAATTGCTGATGTGACTTATACGTTACCAACCAGCCATTGTTGATCATTGAGGGAGATGTTAAAAACAAAGTTTTACTGTATATAAAATAATGAAATATTGCTGACATGAGTTATATGTAACCGTTAAATCCAACCAGCCATTACTGATCATAAGGGCACATTAAAAGGAGGTTTTACTGTTTATATAAATAATGAAAAATTTCTGGTATGTGTTATATGTAACAAGTCCACCAACCAGCCATGATTGATCAATCATTAGTCAATCAAAATCATTCTAGTAAGATATATATCTTGAGTAAAATAAGAGTAATCCATAGTTGTAAAATTGAAATTAATAAAAAGGTAATATAAGTGAAATAAAAAAGGTGTGGAAAACTGTTGTCAAGATAAGGATGTAGAAAGTTGGAATTATCTTGAATTATTCTTCACAGGTTGTGTTTATATAGCTTTGAAGTAGAACTGTTTTCAAATAATTAATGTCTGATTTGCCATTATAAAGTGTCTACTGTCTGTCTGTATGAGACACTTGAAAATAATTAAATTTCAAAATTACTGTCTGTTTCATTGCATCTAGTATTCCAGAAAATTAAAATTTTTCAAATACATTCAAAATTACTGTCTGTTTTATTGCATCTAGAACACTTAAAAATGATAAAATAGTTAAATTTCAATATAACTGTCTGTTTCATTGCACCTAGTACTTCAGAAAGTTAAAATTTTTTAAATGTATCTCTCATACTGTAATGGTATATTTATACTATTGTACTATTTAACCTCCGGTAAAATATATTTTCTGTAAAATTGAGCAGCTCTAAACATCATTCAATTAGATAAATAAATAAAATAGATTAAAATTTTATTTTTAACATGATGAGTTTGGTAAATGCTCAAAATCAGAGATGTTTTGCATTTCCTAAGAGTTTTACAACGCAACAGTATAAAACTTTATATAGATTATCGCTGCCAAATGTAATGAGTTTGACAATATCTTAGGTAACAAAGAGTGAAGTAAGTACCAGTAATGATATGCCAAAGTCAATATTCTTTTGTTTATATCAAGGAAGTCAGTTCTTGGATGATGGAAAACCACCAACTATTGTCAAGTGAATTGACTTTCTCCCACCAGGATATACTACTAGTACCCTATCATGATTTGAACATAGGGAATGTGATGAGTCCCTGTGGTCTAAACTTTGGCTACCAAGGTCCCTTTTAGTAACAATGAACAAGCCCGCAGATTATGAAAATTAAACCACTTGTTTTAGCACTTTTGATTTTAGGTTAACAGAATACATTATAACTAGTTGAAGCATTATTTCCCTTAGTTGGAAATCTTTTGTTCAGTTAGTGACAGTGGGTACAAGGCATTGAGATGATTATCCTTCTTTGATATTCTGTAATAAGGAACATTTTGTTCCAGTTTGTTTCTTCAGCAAACTGTTGATTGCCTTGAAAACCATCTACATTTCCAAGAAAAGTAATTTTCCGGGGTTATTTTATGTAAATGATGCATATATTATAATGAGGTCATATGCATGGAACTATGTGATCACTATAGCATATATTATCTGGAGTGCTAGTTAGGAAAGAAATCTTTCTTTGTAAAATGTAAAATTCTTTGCAAAACATGTGGAATCAGTAGTTCTCTTCTTTTGAAAAAATATTCTAGAATGTGAATTTTTTCTAAGAAGATATACACAAGCAAATCAAAGTACTGTAGACAAACAAGTATAAACGAATTATTGTAAAATTTTTGACAAAAGCAAGGAACATTTTACACATGTGTTTTCGATGGGAATCAACTGTTCTGCAGAAATGCCTTTGTAAGACTAGTATTTTCCATGGGAATCAGCTGTTCTTTAGAACTACCTTTGAAAAACATGTATTTTTGTCCATGGGAATCAGCTGTTCTGTAGAAATACCTTTGAAAAACATGTATTTTTGTCCATGGGAATCAGTTGTTCTGTAGAAATACCTTTGAAAAACATGTATTTTTGTCCATGGGAATCAGCTGTTCTGTAGAAATACCTTTGAAAAACATGTATTTTTTATCCATGGGAATCAGCTGTTCTGTAGAAATACCTTTGAAATACATGTATTTTTGTCCATGGGAATCAGATGTTCAGCAGAAACACCTTTGGAACACATGTGTTTCCAATGGCAATCAACTATTCTGCAGAAACACCTTTGGAACACATGTGTTTCCAATGGTAATCAAGTGTTCTGCAGAAACACCTCTGGAAGACATGTTTTCGATGGCAATTAGCTGTTCTGCAGAAATAAGAATCCTGCTATTAGTTTGTTGCCAAATGATTAGGTAGACTGTTTTTTCCATTTACATTAGCTTTTGATAATTCAGTATTTATGGTATGTTTTTTAAATTTTAGGTCTTTTGCATCATGAGTCATATTTATTTGACTGTCATCCAAATTTTTTACGATGTCCAAATGAAATTCAATGCATTCCAATGGCTAAATTCTGTGATAATCATAGGGACTGTCCCATATTTGGAGAAGATGAGGGTATCCAATGTGAAAATGGTAAGGAAATAGAGAGAGAGAGAGAGAGATAGAGAGAGAGAGAGAGAGAGAGAGAGATAGAGGGGGATGGTAGTAAGTTGTAACCAACAACATGCAACAACAAAATGCATGAAATAATAATACACAGTAATACCTATTATAATGACCACTCATGAGACCTAAAGAATATTGACTTTGTATAGAGGTGTTGTTTTTTTGGCGAGAATTATATTTTTAGTTATAATTAAGTATTGATATTAAGAAAGGAACATATGTGAAAGTTAAGCATTGGTAAATAGGTTGGTTTGTTGGATGGATAAATGAAAAGATGGATGGATCATGGATGGATGGATGAGGGGAGGGAATACTTGAGTCTAGATAGGTCTTTAGATTTTACACATGCAAGAAATTTTAATTTGTATATTGTTTGTTATAAATGCATGTAATTTTTTTTCATTGCAGAAGACAGAATGCTCGAGTGTAATAAAACATGTGGCGATGTAGGTCGATGTGCAGTTACAAAAAAAATTGACGCATGTTACTGTGATGACAGATATAAGCTTTATAATAATTCAGAATGTGTTCAAGGTAACGTAGTTATATAAATGGTACATACACCTGTGTTAGTGATGGTAATGAATTTTACATTGCAGTTTAGTTATAATGAATAAACATATTACAAATGGATTCTAGCGTTATAATAACATAGTTAAAAGAAATTATCTCCCTTGGTCCATTTGATATAAAGGCATTTGTATACACTGTTGGAGAATCTTCTATAAATCAGTAATCATAAAATAAAAGGTCCATTAAATAATGAAGGACAAGTTATTATACCCCTGCAAATGAAGTTTAGGTGGGGTTTATAGGAATCTCCCAATCTGTCCGTCTGTCCGGGTAAAATCGTGTCGAGACCATATCTCATTGCTGCTTTGAACGACTGTCATAAAACTTCACAGGAATAATCTCCATGGTCCAAAGTTGTGTCATGACCTTGAACCAAGGTCATATTATAAAGGTCAAGGTCACAGGAAAATTTTGCTCTCAAGAGACAGTTCTAGTTTATCTAGGTTTTGTTATTAGAGAAAATTTAATGTCTTGAAATAAGTTTTGGTAAAAATTTAAAAAAATAAGTTTTCACAAAATTTAATAACAGTAATTATCTGCTTTGATAGATCTTTGTCAGACTTCATACATTGATAGATATTCCTTAACAGAAGAAGTATATTGATTTTGGAAATCATAAGCTTAAGGTAATATGTTTCTTAATCATTGTTTTATTATGTTTTTTGTTACTGTTTTAGATGTTAATGAGTGTCTTTATGAGGGATATTGTGATCAACAATGTACGGATAAAAACCCCAGTTATAGATGTGACTGTGTACATGGGTATATCATGACTGCAGACGGAACCTGTAAAGGAATGAATGGTATGTCATACGCACATTGCATTTACATCCAAACGCCACCTCTATATATAAGGCCACCTGTTCTAAAAAGCCAGTTCAAAATTTTTTGCAATTGCTCTTTATTCATGTTATTTGAACATGTGTATAAGGGACACCTGTCCATAAAGGTCACTTTCTCTGTTTCCCTTCAGTGGCCTTTATAGACAGGGTTGACTGTAAATAACTATTGTTAACCAAAAAAAAAAATCCTGTTTTATGATACAGATTCGTATTGTCACCAAAGACACAACACTACTTTATGTAAATAACTGTCTAAATAAACAAATTTCTGGATGTTTTCTTTCTGTTCATGGATGGTAGAGGAAACCAGAGTGCCTGTAGAAAAGCACTCACCTCTTGCAAGAAAACAGATAAACTTTCTTACACTAGGATCTGTCCAGAGTGGGATTTAAGCCTAGTTGGTGAGACACACTATGATCTGTAACCACTTGACCACCAAAACCCCTTATTATAAAACAGAATTGTAAAAAAATGTTTTAAGATAAAGGCATCCGTTTTTTGGTTTTCTCCCTATCACTATTGGAACATAAGACATTTAGGATCCAACCACAGTCTTTAAATACCCCTCCAGGTAAACTGGTTTCTGAGGAAATTTTCTTTCTGTCATACCATATTTATAACTGCATTATAAAAAAAAACCCAATCATATTTTTGTGATTACGATAAAGGTTTATTTATATTGATAGATTTTTCCACCACTGGCAAAAATATAGTCCTTGAAAATTTAACGAAACATTTAGAATCCAACTACAGTCTTTAAATAGTATTATAGATAAGCAATTACTTGAATTTTTATTGTTATATTTATAGCTTCATCATAATTTTGTGTTTATGTTAAAGGTTCATATTGATAGATTATCTCTGCCACCAGCAAAAACAGTCTTTTAAAATCAAAATATTGTATTTAAATAGCATGCCAAATAACCAATTTCTGAATTATTTTATAAAATGTATACATGTAGCTTCATTGTGAAATAAATATCATAATTATGTGTTTATGACAAGGATTAGAAATTGAAAGATTTTCCCCATCACTGGTCAAAACATAAGACATAAAGAATTTAACTGCTGTCTGGAAAAAGCAAATAACATCCCAGTTTAACCAATTGAATTAAGCAAGAGAAAATGGAAAAAAGAATGAACATGTAACATAATGTATTCATAATGGTAGATTTTTTATGTTACTGGGGAATCAGATTGCAGGGCTCAGTTTAGCATTACCAGCTAGTTAATGGAAATTAGGATATTTTTTAAAATGTTTAAAAGTTAATGGAATCTATTTCTGTAATCAAACAGAAGTGATTAAAGTCTGTACTTTAGGTCTGTAATAAACATCTTTGGTTTAATAGCAATTTGAATTTTTAACTACAGTCCAACCTGCCTTAAAGGCCACTTCTATATAAGGGTCACCTGCTTGTAAAGGCTAGTAGAATTGTATCTTAATTGTTCTTTATTCATATTATTTGAACCTGTATATAAAGGTCGCCTGCCCTTAAAGACTATGTTAAAAGGTTTCATTTGGTGGCCTTTATAGCTTTATAGACAGGTTTGACTGTACATGTATTTGGCTCTTGGAGCTATGAACAACAAAATCTAGCAGATTAACACTACATTTAGGTACTATCATCATATTGTCTTAACATCCACCTGTTTAAAGACAGCCTGTATATATTTTGATTCAGTTACTATGTTTAAAAAGATCACCTTTACACAGTTTAATATATATATCTTTTAAGAATTATTGATATATCTTTTAAGAAGTAACATTTGTTATTCAATTTATATGATTAAGTTACTTGTATAATTTAATACCTGTATCTATCATTTACTGTAAGGTGAGACACATGTCTCATAATTTCTGTTTAGTGTTGGAAGAGTTATGCCCCCTTAGTTGTGATTATATTGAACACTGTAATGACTGTTATTGTCAATTTTCATTTCATGCATAAAGTATCTTAATATCTGGTAATTTAGGGTTTGATTCCCTAACAGTCATTTCAAGGACACCCTGTAAGGGTCTTATACTCAATCTATACCCACACTTTCTCTGAGTAGAGTCGAGTAATAGTGTTTTACACCCCAGTCAAGATTATTTCACTTATGTTTTTGCTGTCAGTTCATTGATGCTAAAGTAAAGTGGAGTACCTGGAGAAAAACAACTGAACCACTGAACTTTATCAAGGGAACTGACAAACATTCTCACACTACAATCTTCCCTAAGTGGATTTCCAACTTAGGTGATGAGAGGGCACTGCGTTCATTTTCTAGGAGATTATAATTTGAAATTGATGTAACAGCTGTAACCATCAGTTTTCATCTCTCTTTTCAGTACCGTCAAGAGAAGATCCAACACTGTTAGTGGCAGATTATGATAAAGTCTTACAAGTTACCTTAGATGGACAGGAGATAGAGCCCCCAATATCCATAGCTGGACATAGAATAATGACCATAGATTTTGACCATAGAAATAACAGTGCTTGTTGGGTATGTACCAGTATATGATATCATGAATAACTGTTGCAGTTGTAGTTGTTCTTTCCCCAGTCATTTACGTTTTAACGAATTAGATTGGGTTTTTCTGAATAGAATGAATTTGTAATTTGTCTGAATTTTAATGGTTTTTATGAGAACATATGAGATATTTTACAAAATGTTACAATTTTGACTGAAAGTTACAGCTTTTGGGTTTGGTGAGCTGGTCTAAATATACTCTGTGTTTATTTGCTCATTTTGTAGTCATTTTCAATAATAACACCATACTACCAGTAGCTTTGTAGGTATAACCAAACTGTGGTATAAAAATAAATTTCACATAGACATTATGATTTTACAGTTACTTCTTCATTGTAGATAACATATCATTTAGAAGAAAGAAAATCATATCTACAATGTATAAGTCTACAGGATAAAACAATTCACTGGCAGATTGACACAGAAATATCCCTAGACAGTAAGTTATAAACCAATAATAACAGATGGGAAAACAAACTGGAGCTCAAACCTGGACTTCCTGTACTGTTGGCCAGTGGTTTGCCAACAGGAGTTCAAAATTCCCTGGGTCTGGGGTCTGGGACCTACTGCCTATATTGGGACCCTTGATATTCAAACTAAAAGTCTGATGGACCTGCTATTTGTTACCAGGATAATTATTTTCCCTACCTTTTTCTATATGATAACATGGACGTATTTCAATGTTAATATTGGACTTTTAATTTAAACATTATGTGGGACCTGCCAAAATGGCAAAAGGTCTTGGACCTTCTGTTACAAAACATTATTTTGAACCTAGGGCCAGCTGAGCATCCCAGACCTTCCTGATCTACATTCCTCCCTTGTTTTTCTAGGGTTTCCCTGTAAGGGGAAAATCTCACACAATTACTAGTACTTTTGGACAGACTTTATATGTCTACATTTGCCAGTGCACCATTTGCATGAACCATGAAACTGTAATAGGAAGGAGAAAAAATGTAGGATTCAACTAGGGACCTCCCAAGCTATAGACAAATGCTCTACTAACTGAGCTCCCAAGAATGTTATACAATAGTACTTGGAATATTTAACTAGATATTTGTTTTAAGTCACCTGCACAAAGTGCAGAAAAGTTTACACCATGCATGTCATAAGTCTTTTAGTGCTGGTCTCAGATTTAAAGATGCATGTATTTGTTGGTT
This sequence comes from Anadara kagoshimensis, assembly GCA_021292105.1. Classification (NCBI taxonomy): domain Eukaryota; kingdom Metazoa; phylum Mollusca; class Bivalvia; order Arcoida; family Arcidae; genus Anadara; species Anadara kagoshimensis. The sequence continues at coordinate 53,577,877 of CM037870.1, read as the reverse complement.
TATTTTGATGGAGTAGGTGCAAGAGAAAATTCCTGTCTCTTTTTCTAGTGCATATATCAAAACAGAATTTAATCTACTCTGGAAGGCGTTTTTGCATCATTGGCCCCAAAATAATAATTTTGATCCACAAAAATAGAGACCTAAAGTCTGTGGCCAACTGGAGTACCCAGAGAAAAACCACCAACTTTCTGCAAGCAAACTGACAACTTTCTCACATTAGGATCTGTCCTGAGTGAGGTTCAAACATATGTGAGAGGCACTGATCCATAACCTCGCTTTTTAGACCATTCAAACACCAATGCCCCTATTCTATATAGACTAACATGTGAATTTTGTGTATTCTTTCAGCTGTTGAACACTTTGCTAAAGACTGGCTTACAGGGAATTTATACTTCACTAACTCAGTGTTAGATCAGAGGTTTATTGTCATATGTAATAGTCAGGGTAAAATGTGTAAGGCAATCATTAAGTTTACAGATGAAATTCCTAAAGGCCTGGCACTGGATCCAACTAGAGGGTAAGTACAGTTAAATCTCGTTATATCTCGCAAAGAAAGTTTGGAGGGGATATAGGATTTGGCCCATAATTATGCATGTTAAACTTTCCTTGTCAGCACTCTAAAAACTTTTTTTCTCAACAGAATTTAATAAAACTTGATGCAAGGGTTAATTATGGTAATATCTCAAACAAGTTGGTGTTTTGTTACTGGCAAACCAGATTTGACAGAGTTATTGCTCTTTGTTTATTTGAGTGAAATATTGGTTTCATTGCAAGGGGATTAGTATCACTTGTGATGCCTTGTTATAAATCACATTGTCATCTTGCTTAATCACCATACTATTTTAAAGTCCATAACTTTTTTTCTAAGCCTCTCTTGATTTGTCATCAAACCCCTTTATAATACTCATATTTGATTGAAGAAATGGTGTTGATGAATAGAGGTTTCACTGTATTGATTAGTTTGGTTGTTTAACTGTAAACCTCCTAAGACTCCATCTTGAATGTGGCATGTCCATAGGAAGCCCTTTATATAAAAAGATAAACAAGAAATAGAAAGTTAAAAGAACAGCTACAAAAAGAGTCACAAGACTATCTGGACTACACTACTCAGAAAGGGAATGAAAGCTGGGTCTTGCCACTCACAAATGCAGACATATGAGAAAACATGTTTAATGTGTATGTAAAAATGGTAAGAAATACTCCAAGCACCCCATTAAAATTGAAGTTCAAAGAATGTGCTTGTATTACAGTATAAAATAACAAAGAATATTATAGCTGGTGACATCTCGATATAAGTGAAACTTTTATTACTATTACAAAATTTTGATATTTTTTTATTTCTTTCAGGTATTTATTTTTTATAACTTGGTCAGAAGGTCAACAGTCAAGTATAGAACGAGCCTTTATGGATGGTTCTAATAGAACAGTGATACAAAACGACCAATCAGGCGCTCCGTATGGAATCACGTTAGATTATGCAAATGAGCACATTTATTGGACTGACGAAGGCAGTAGTTTAATTAAGCGAATGAATTATGATGGAACCAATAGAAAATTGGTTTATATGCCTCAAAGATTAAAAGTAAGTTTTTAGATCTTTATTACTTCTAACGTATTTAAGTTGATAAATGCAATGAAAGTTGTAAATAGAAAAGCACCCATCAGGTCTAACAAATATGCTATATTATGTTCATGTCTATGGTTGAGGATTTCCGAGTTGTGTTTGTTTGGGGGACACATTTGTTATGGCATCCCATTTTAGTTATAACTTATTAATATATATATGACAGTGAAACCACTAAAGCATGCTATATGAATTATTTTTTTATTTTAAAGATGAAAAATAATACAACTTATTTCTATTTTATTTCAGGATATTGGAGAAGATATCCAGGGATTCGGAATTTCCGTTTTTGAAAATTACCTGTATGTTAGCAGTCAGAGTGAATCAATACCTGGAATTATGAAATTACATCGGTATAATTATTCTGGACCTGTCCATGCCATAGTGAAATATTTAGAACGTCCATTTCAGTTACAAGTTTATCACAGACAAAAACAACCAGATTTGCCAGGTAAGTAATACTTTTATTTCAAATTTATATAGTCAAACCTGTCTTAAAGGCCACATCTATATAAGGGTCAGTCAGTGAAATTTTATCCCAGTTGCTCTTTATTAATGTTATTTGAATCTCAATATAATGGACACTTGCCCATAAAGACCACTATTACTGGTTTCCTTAATTGGCTTTTATAAACAGGTTTGACTGCATCTTAAAATCTAGATTCATTGCCCCAATTCATTCAGTCAACTTAAAGTGTTATAAAGGGGGTTTGTCATAAATTGAGGGAGGCTTATAAAGAAAACCATGACAGAAATCCATTCTGCGACTTCTGAGAAATAGTGTGGCCATAAGTGAGGTAACAAAAGTATTGAAGGGCATTAAAAATAAGGTTTTACAGTATATTTTATTCCTTCCACCATTAGTAGTTAGAAACTACTTGGTTTAATTCGATGTTGGTCATGAGAGTTGTCATTGTCTTTACAAATTTAGAGTTGTGGGTTCAAACTCCAATGTGACTTGGATCCAACCTTAAAATGTATTGCTGTGTCTCGTAGGCATGGCTAAAAAACCCTCACTACCCATAGCTAGAAGTACATTGCAGTGCAACGTATGTTATGGTATTAATAGCTGGTGACAGCTCAATATAAGTTAGATAATCTTTACTGGGACATAAAACCCCATTTCACTCACCCACTTTTGTTTTATTAAAGTAAAGCCTCATAAATGTATAATAAAATTTAAGTAGATAAAATTCAACTTAAAAGACAAATGTTTAAGAAAATTATCTGAGTTAAAAAAAAGTAGGGCTCGTCCGGGAATTGAACCCGGGACCTCTCGCTCCCGAAGCGAGAATCATACCCCTAGACCAACGAGCCAGATGTTATAATAGATAGTTATAACATGCCATTGTCAATGACAGTTGTGACAGTATTTACCTGGTATCTGTTGTATAGTCTGTTGTATAGTCTGTTTCATATTTCTTTATACAGGTATATTGTTTCCTTATCTATAGTCCTTATCAAACATCATTACATATACATGACATTGTATAGTATTAAATATTTCTTTTTTCTGTATCACTCTTTACGCAAGTTGTTTATATTATTTTGAAATAAAAAAAAAAGTTAAACATGTATATTAGAAACATGCAATAAAGCTAAAAACCCATATGGTCTTTATACAGAGTTTCAGTTAGGTTGGGTAAGGGTTCCTTTTTAACCTATTAAAAATTCTGTGTAAACTTTTTGAAAAATTATTTTTCACAGAAATGTTCAAAATTGTGTGATTCCATCATTTTGAGGCTTTTTTAGTCGAAATTAAAATTTTAGTGTAGGGTACAAATGGAACCCTTTCCTTTGGTTGATAGGTAAAGGGGTCAAATTAAATTTATGGACTTGTGATCTTGGTTATTATAACAGGTTTTACTGTATTTACCTTGATTTTCTTCCATTCCAGAAAGCAGTAAACTTAATACATTGTTCAGTAAAATCTGCTATAGTGACCACCCCCTTTATAAAGACCAACTTTCCACTTTTCTGTTAAACCAATGTTTTAAGTTTTATTTACTTCAAATTTCAACCAAAAAGAACCTCTTAATAAACATAATTTGTCTATAAAGTCCATATTTCTTAGGTCCTGTGGGCAGTCTTTATAGAAAGGTTGTACTGTATATTAAACTTCTTTATCTTGAACTCTTGTAAATGGAACATGTTTGTTTAAAGCTTGGTTAGTTTAATCATCTGATTAGTTTGAAATAGGTTTGATTGAAACAATTTTAAGTTGTTGTCTTTCTTATTGTAGTGTTGTTTTACATCACATCAGCATTTTTAAGCTATTGGTGATGAAAGTCCATTAATCTCTAAGGATTAATCTAAGGAAAATTTCATGTATGTGCGAGATGTATGAGTGTTCTTTATGTTGTGCCTTGTACTAGTCTGCACTAGATTTTTAGGTGAATAAGGTTTCATTAGTTTCAGAAATATTTTTAAATAATGATACATTGATCTCTATGTTTTGAAAATGTTTTATCATTTATTAAGCTAATTTAATTTTGAACAACTGGGTCTAGTTTCTTTGTTTTGTTTTTAAATTTAAAACCATACCTTACCATTTTAGTTAAGAGATATACCGTAAAGTTATTTTTTGTTTGTAATTTGATTTATTTTGATTACCGGTATATTTCAGATCCCCATATAAACCCCTGTACTGCTGACCCTCCACCATGTGATCAGCTATGTGTAATACACTTTGAAGAAAATGACGACGGTACAAAACACACTGCGGCACAATGTCTGTGTGGTGCTGGTTATCTCTTAGAAGGTGGAAAATGCGTTCGTAAGTAATAATCACATAGCATTTTTAGCCTCTCTTACAAGAAGCCAGAAACCAGAAATCAAGCTTGATTTTAAATTATTTATAATTTTGTTACTTTTCAAGATATTCAGGAATTTGAGGTGTCATTTTGAAGATTACTTTCAACTTCAAACATTTGTATTTGGTTTTGTCAAAAATATCTATTAGTTAAAAAAAGATTAAAACTTGCTAAATATAAATTTAGGAAAATCTTAGTTAAGGAATGATTGTGAAAAATTGGGCCAGCTTAGTACACATTTGAGATTTTAATTTTCTGATTTTGTAGATAATTCAGTATGTACTCCCAATTGTAAAGAAAAAAAACCACCTTGTGATGAACAATGCCAGCTTGGTATGTATTCCAACAACTTATAGTAGTTTGAATTTATTTTTAAGGTAAAGCAATAGATTTCATACATGTAGCATATTATTATACCCCCCAACAAACTAGTTTGAGGGGGGTTTACTGGAATTACCATGTCTGTCTGTCTGTCTGTCTGTCTGTCTGTCTATCTGTGTAAAATCATGCCTGGTCCATATCTAATAGCTGCTTTGGATGACTGTCATAAAACTTTACATGAATAATCTTCATGGTCAAAAGGTGTGTCATAACCTTGAACCAAGGTCATATCATAAAGGTTAAGGTCACGAGAAAACATTAAATGTTGGGGGCGGGGGTATTTGGATCCCAAGAGACAGTTCTAGTTTATACCTGTATACATTTGTGCAGCAAAAGTATTAACTTTGTGGTTACGGAAAATGTCCCAACATCATTTTCCAAAATCATTTTCTGAAATAACATCTGGATCATTGGAACAATGTTTGCCACCAATAATGTCACAATCTAAATTGTTGATATCACAATCTAAATGGGTTGTGTCACAATCGAAGTGATATTGTGATGTCATAATGCATGTGGCTTGTCTCTATCCTAGAGTAAGACAGAAAAACCTTAGGTTGAATGAAGGATTTGCTTGTCCGATATGGGAGAATGATAATTCTACTATTGATTTTTCAACTTGAAACATAAATCTGAAATATATTGGGATGGGGAATTTTTTTTGATTTTCCAATGTTGACAAAGGCATATACTGTAGATGGGATATATTCTTGTCAGTTAATTTTCACGAGAACCATCATTTCAAGGTATTTGCACACATTTACTTTTACATCATCAGATGATGCTCAGTGCAACTGAAGGTGAATTATATTAAAGTAAAATATTTATGGAGGTTGTATTTTCACATCTTGTCATTTGCGCTCAATTTATGCAAAAATAAACCAAAACATTTTGCTCTTTTGTATATTCTGTTACTTTCTTGCTATATATTGTTCTGATTTATCCTACTGTAACCTATTTTCTATTTGTGTTTTAGATCATTCATGTAGTCAAGACTACACACGTTGTCCTGGTAACGAATGCATTCCATCAAAGTGGTGGTGTGATTCAGAAATGGATTGCCCTGATGGTACAGATGAAAAATTTTGTGGTAATTGACATTGTTTTATTATATCTCATTAATATCGTTTTCTATAATCTTTAAGGTCTTCATACGGGGAAAAAACTTTCAAACAAGATTTTTGGATTACGAAACATATAAAGGGGTGTCTTTGGTCTGTCTGCTTGATACTTCATATCTTCTCTCTAATTCTAGATAACAGTTTCATGTTAAGCATTTAATGTCTTGTATTATTACCAAACTTTTTGACCTCATCACTTTCACTTTTAGCTCGGCTTTCATAAAAATGTTTTTATTATTATAACTGACCTAAATAAGAAGTAGTTTGGTAAATAAAGGCATGAAATGTCAAAATAAAAAACACTTAGCCATTTTGTTCCAATATGTTTTGCAAGTTGCTGTTTGTTGTTTTCTAACGTCTCTCATTTTGACTTATTTTCAGAGCAGAGAACATGTACCGTTTTAGAATTCAGATGTGATAATGGTCGCTGTATAGAAGGAAGATATCAATGTGATTATAATGATGATTGTAAGGATGGTTCCGATGAAGTAAGTAAATTATAACTGATGTTTCTCCATGACAACCAGCCATTTTGCATTTACTAAACTGAACTTATTACTTTTCTCCATGGCAACCAACCATTCTGCATTTACTTAATTGAGCTTATTATTGTTTCAATAAAACCAACCATTTTATATTTTTCATGCTCCTTATTTATTTATTATGTCCATCAAATGCTGTGAGGGACATAGTGTTTATTCCATCCACTCCCAATATCTTGACTGACACTTTTCTTGAAAAGTATTTTTAATACAGATCTCTATAAAACTTCAGAGGAACATTCCTTGGTTAGAGTATGTGCTATTGACTGTTCATATATTGATCATGCACATGGTTGGAGATTTCCATGTTGGGGTCCATATGGGGGATGCCTTAGAAATGGCATCACATTGCAGTTATAACTTGTTTATATTTGATTAAAGTTGTGGTTTTATATCATCTTTTTGACAGTTCTGTGCTGTCTTTAGGAACAAAAGAAACTTGATAAAGAGTCCATACAATGTTGCTCCTTATTTATATATGACTTTCAAATCACTTTATATGTTTTGATTAATCTTAAGTTTAATAAACTTAGCTAGTTACGATATCAGCCTTTATCTAACATTAGACTAGTTTTTCTACGAAATACAAGTTTTATCAAACACGCAGATACAGAATCTTGTATCACCACACTGTGGTGATACAACATTGGCGGTAAAGTGCATGTGCATGTTCTCATCGTGACGTCATTAGGGAGAATGTAGAACAAATGTCATAACATAGTTCAGTGGTTTTCTGTGGTAAAATGTAATTTTTTCACATTAAGTATTGTTTTTTTTATTATTTTAAATAACCTAATTGGAAATGTTAGATAAAAATATTATATACACAGTGTGTATATAATATGTATTTATAGTCAAGATAAAACCTGTGGAATTGTAATTGTCCATCCCAGAACTGACCACTTTGTTTTAAGCTGAAGAATCTTGATCAGAGTATTAAACACCATTACTCCACTCCACTTTTGATATTTTATAATTATAATTATCTGTTTTATTGTTTTAGAGAGGTTGTCCAACACAGCCAACAACTTGTGATCCAGAGACACATATCGTGTGTAATGACAGCGGTAGTACAATATGTCTGTCTGCTGAATATCGCTGTGATAAAGAAAAAGATTGTCCTGATGGCTCTGATGAAGCTAACTGCAGTATGTCTTCATTCATTCATTTATTCATTCATTCATTCATTCATTCATCCATTCATTCATTCATAATATCAGTCATTGATTTGTTAATGAAGTTTCTGAGGTATTCAAGTCGTCCATTGCAAATGATTGATTGATTGATTGATTGATTGATTGATTGATTGATTGATTGATTGATTGATTGATTTATTTATTAATTCATTTTAAGCATACATGTAATTGTATAATGATAGATTTGTCATCAAGCGTTCACAATTTAATGGCAGAGTGTTTAAAAACATGAATGAGTCTATGCCACTTTGTGTGCTGCATTTATGTATAATTTTGCCATCTGCATTTTATTCATAACATCGAATATAAAAATAATATTGAAGTCCACTTACTGTATACAGTGCCATCAGATTGTGGACGACCTATACCATTGATGGATATTAATTGATATGTGGTAGTAACAGATTTTTAATGATTAAATGATTCTTTACTTTTTGATGTGCTGTTGAGCTGCAAATTTCTTCTAACAAGTAATTTGCTACATACTTTGAACGATTCAGTAAATGAATTCTGACATTGTTGTAAAAAAAACCTTTTGATTTATCTTTCTCTCTTCTGAAGATTATGAGTGTAATAATAAAACAGAATTTGCCTGTGGCGACCATCGCTGTATTCCTAGAGATTGGAGATGTGATGGAGATGATGATTGTGGTGATCATTCAGATGAATTCAATTGTGGTAAATATCAATGTTAATATAGATAGTAGTGTAAAGTTTTGTGGCTAACAAAACACTAGACGGCTTCATTATAAATACATTTATGGTTTATAAAAGAACTCATTAAACTTTATTGCAAAAAAATGATAGCAATTATTAGATTATAGCCTACAAATTTTGGATAAAATCACAAATACAAACTCAAAATATGACATTTTGGTTTATCAGTTTGCTGAAGTTTGCATAAGTCACAGTGCTTTAAACTCTAAAATACCATATCCTCGTGTCATGGGTTTTCGGCGTATTAAGACAGAATCACTTCAAAAAAATTTAATAAGAGATCATTTGTGACATTTGGCTGGTAAATTAGATAAAGACAATCTTGTTTATCAAATCAAACAATAAAATTTTTCATTTCGTGCCGAAATTTGTTCGGAGAGGTGATTTTGTCTGCAAGTCTGTTTACAATGCTATTTTTGGAATGTCATATGTTTTCGGCGCATGTCATTGGTCAACAGAAGGAGTGACTCAAAAGTGGAACCTGATTATATGGTGGCTCTATACTGCTCAAAATGTATACAGTTTTTGAATGCTAGTTAAAACTAAACATTTTATCTCTTAATATTTTTGGTTAATCAATTTCGTTTTATTCTAGTTATTATTTTCTATAAAACTATATATAAACTATATATAAATTGCAATCAATATTTGTAAAGAAAATGTATAAGAACAGCGCCACCTTATTCTTTCGATTTCATGTTGTTCAGACATGCTAACCATGTGGCAGTCATGTGACTATATTGATGGAGTCGAGAACGCTGCCAAATGTCAACATCGATAGCATTTCCATTGTTTTTTTTATTGCAATATCGTTTTACAATGATACTTAATTAATGCATAACAGAAATCACAGGAAATACTATATGTAAAAAAGAACTTGCTATATTTTTCGATATTAAGCTTGATTTTCCACATTTCGATTCATAGACAAAAAGTTGAGAAAACTTAGAAAAAGTTGTCCGTGGAAATGTTCTATTAAAGCACGTGCATTTAATATCCAGACAAATAAACATGCACCGAAAACATATGTCGGCTGAAAACATATGACACGACGATACCTATACCTCAGTTTTTGTCTAAAAACCTGGTATTTTCTATTTTTCACCTAACTTTTTTTTTGCCTTATGGTTGATATTGATTGAGTTCATGGATTTTCACAGTCAATGCTTTAGTTATTCCAATTACAACATAAATACCCGATAAAAATTTAGCAGTTCGTGACAGGAGTTAAGGTTGTAGCCATGATGTATTCCTTCACTGCATTTGTTCTTCAACTTAGTTAATGAATAACTCTCATTTATATTACCAGAATGTGATGAAAAGCACTTTATGTGTCATGACAAGAATCGCTGTGTTCCGCTGGCCTGGAAATGTGACAAAGATTACGATTGTGAGGACAGATCTGATGAAGAAAACTGTCGTATGTATAATGTACTTCTGTATTGCATGTTGAACTAAGTAATATAGTTGGGTTGATGATAAAAGAAAAAAATAAACTAATTAAAACACATGTACCTGACAACATCCAATGTAACCAAGAAAATGATACATCCAAAGCTTATGTAACAATCAAAGAAACAAAAAAAAATATAATAAAATAATAATAATAATAATAAATAAATAAATAAAGAAATTGATTGATAGAAGTTTATGTCCCATTTTACAACATTTCAATTTTATTCAGATGTCTCAAGCTAGAGGTGACATTTGAAATGCACTTGGGACAATTTGCGGGGAGGGCTCTACTGGGACACATTGCATCAGGTTTCTCTTCTGTATATCATTTTTGTTACAGGTTTGCAGTTTAACTGGTCTTCAAAATTGCAAAAGAACAATTGTCATACCCCACCGTAAGTTGGAGGTACTTGCTCTTACATGCACCTGGTCTCATTTATTTTCTTTTTGAAGTTCACATATTCAACTATATTTGTCAATGACTATGTCAGAGTCCTAGTGTTAGTTTTTTAGGCAACCATATATAATGATGAATCTACGGGTATACAAGCAAGTTATCTGGTGGTATTTGTCACCCTCTGATTAAATACAGAGTTTCCTCCCCTTTGTTTGATATTGCCCACAAAGGTCCTTTAATTGAAAATAAAGAATGTTGTATCTTATTTACTGGCCCTAACTCTTAAAAAATGGCAGGTTCTTTCAGTAAATTTTTAGAACAATCAGTTAAATTTCACAGAGTGTGTTACAAAATGTACATATGTTTTTACAGCTGAAGCTTGTCTGTCGCCAAATGTTACCTGTCCAAATGAACCCACCAAATGTTTATCTCTGAGTATGATGTGTAACAGTAAAAAAGACTGTACTGATGGGTGGGATGAAACAGGATTCTGTCAATCAAGTAAGTGTCATATATATCAGTTGTGTATCATGTGATTGTTAAGTTCAAAACTACACAAAAACTGATGGCATCATATAACTGTTAAGTTCAAAACTACACAAAAACTGATGGTGTCATATAATTGTTAAGTTCAAAACTACACAAAAGCTGATGGCAATACTTACACTATATTAGAATTTTTCATGTAGGCTTTTTTGCTATTTAAAAGAAAAAATAGCAGATAAAATTTTTGCTGTGTGTTAGTTTTATGATATGAGTGAATAAGCATGATACCTTGTAATACTGAGCTGATATAAGCAATAAATAAATAAATAAATACAATTGTACAACAAGCACTAAATGTATTCTTGAATTTGAAGAAAAAATTGCTCACAGAAGGACCTTTTTCATCAGTGTATTCTCTTCAGTTTTTTTTTTTGAATGTACAATGTATAATTTCCATGTTTGGATGGTTTCATGCTTTCACTTGAGATCTAAGTTTAGTTTGAACAATATTTATTCATCAGTAAATACAAATAATACAACACAAATCAAACTTTAAACTGGATTCAGGAACAAGCGCTAGCTTATTTAAACCCGTCTCAAGGATTTTCTCTTCCACAGCATTTGCTTCAACAAATTTTTCCGATTTGGGAAGTTTATGTACTACATATTTCAATATTATTATAGAAAAACAGTTTTAAATGTCTAGAAATTTGTTTTGTTTCACTAAGACACCAGAACAAGTTTAAATAAAAGAATAAATTTAGAGACCAGGTTCTACAATATAAAGTGATAACCTTTCATTTATATTTGACTTGTTTTAAATCTGTTTTAGATGTGACAGAGTGTGATATAGAGACCAGGTTCTACAATATAAAGTGATAACCTTTCATTTTATATTTGACTTGTTTTAAATCTGTTTTAGATGTGACAGAGTGTGATATAGAGACCAGGTTCTACAATATAAAGTGATAACCTTTCATTTATATTTGACTTGTTTTAAATCTGTTTTAGATGTGACAGAGTGTGATATAGAGACCAGGTTCTACAATATAAAGTGATAACCTTTCATTTATATTTGACTTGTTTTAAATCTGTTTTAGATGTGACAGAGTGTGATATAGAGACCAGGTTCTACAATATAAAGTGATAACCTTTCATTTTTATATTGTCTTGTTTTAAATCTCTTTCAGATGTGACAGAGTGTGATATAAAATGTAACGGTAAATGTAAGAAGACCCCAAATGGTTATGTGTGTGAATGTCCAAAGGATAAGAAACTAGCTGCTGATAATGTCACCTGTGAATGTAAGTTAACATAGATATTTGTTGAAATACTTTGGAAAAAGCCAACTGCATATATGTAATGTGATTATAAATTACTGTATATAGAGTTTTAAGTCTGTCCTAAGCCTAGGCTATAGGTTCATCAGACTGCCTCCACCCCAATCACTAAATTTAACGTTAGTCATTTTCAAGGTTAAACACCATCATTATTCAATATCTATTCATTTATAAACTGGCTAGATTGAACCAGTTGCATTCCATCCCATATCTACAAATGTTCAGACAAGCAATGTATAGTGACATCATATCTTATCTGATGTAAGGAGATTGGCTCTTATTACAAGTGTATATGTATAAAGTCCAGTAAAAGTGGCCTCTTGTAATTAGTTATTATGACAGCTGTTCTTTTCATATTTTGAACAATTGGCTCATCTTTCAGAGTTGAAGTGTGTTTTTAAAAGAAGCTTATCAGACAGTAGTCTATCATTTCTATGGCCACTTCAGCTAAAGTGGACATAAGGAAATTGATCCTTATTACAAGATTAATTTTCTATAACATTTGACTGTTTGAAATTAAGTTAAAATGAGTCCATTTTAGAGAGTTTTTAATTGTGCTATGTTAATCTCAAATACAAACACACTGGTCAATGTTTAAATCTCAATCCCAAAAGTAAAAACTTGGAAATGGGAAAGTGAGGTATGGAGCTCCGGAAGGGTAAGCACATCCTATCTTACTAGCTACACCCAGCATGCCTGAAATTAAAATTGAGAATGATAGAGAAATATTTGTAATTTATATTTCTTAGAATTTTTTAAAATTGTTTTTTATTAGTTAAGCCATCTTGCATTATCCAGTAATGTTCTCATATACAATATTATATATTTTGTTTTTGTAGTTATAAATATTTGCCATACCTGGGGAATTTGTAGTCAGGTATGTTCACTGAAGGATGGGAAATCTTCACAACATTATACCTGTTCTTGTTTTGAAGGATATAACATGACAAGTGATGGTTATACCTGTAAAGCAGTAGGTAGGTATCTGACAAGATCGCTAATCTATAGTTAAGTTCTGTTAGTGTGGAGGTAGATTTAGTTACTTCAGTGGGTACACTGTGGCATATACTACTTTCACTGCTTTCAAATTTATGCCATAGAAGTAAACTGGACATATCTCATTTATGAACTTTTCTAAACCTGGTGTAATTATTATTATTTCCAAGTTAATGCAGTCACTCTTTGGTGTGGAGGTAGGTTTAGTTACTTCGGTGGGTACACTATAGCATATACTCCTTTCACCCTAAGACAGTAAAATAGACATATCTCATTTATGAACTTTTCTAAACCTGGTGTAATTATTATTATTATTTCCAAGTTAATTCAGTCACTCTTTCATGTGGAGGTAGATTTAGTTACTTCGGTGGGTACACTGTGACATTTACTCCTATTTCTTCCTTCACATTTATCTAGTAGACAGAAAACTGGACATATGTTGTTTGTGAATTTTTCTAAAGCTAGTTTAATTTCCATTTCATGCATTACAAGTTTAGGTTAAAATGGTGAAATATTGGTTTGTTGAATAGCTTAATTATAAATTTGAACCGGAATCCTTTATTCTTAAAACCATATTTACATTTCAATCAGCATTTATTTTAATTTGTCAACAATTTAAAATTCTTCACACAAATTTAATTTACACAAAAAATAAATTTTAAAATGGAAGAATGGTAAAGCTTGATTAGAGTGTGACTTTGAATCATTTTTAGCTCACCTTTGCCAAAGGCTATTTTATAACACTGATGCATATATTCAAGTGATTTTCATTTTCTGTTTCAGACCCATCAGAAGTATACATAATATTTTCTAACCGTCATGAGATGCGGAGAGTTGACCTCACAGATTACAAATATCCAGCTCCCCTGGTCTCGGGATTGAAGAACACGATAGCACTGGACTTTTATTATAAAGATAGCTTTATATTTTGGACTGATGTTGTTGATGATAAAATTTACAGAGGAAAAATGTTATCACATAGTAGGTCATTTTAAAGCAACAGTACATTTTATTTCAAACACTGGACCCACAAATCATTTTGCAAATGTTTGGATACAGTCCAACCTGCCTTAAAGACCACCTCTATATAAGGGCCACCTGCTTTTAAATGCCAGTAGAATTGTATCCCAATTGTTTTATTCATAATATTTGAATCTGTATATAAAGGTCATCTTCCAATAAAGGCCACTTTTACTGGTTCCCTTGGGTGGCTTTTATAGACAGATTTGACTGTATTTTGTTTCCCATTTTGTTACTTCAGAATATTGAGTTCATTTTTGAAAAAGGCGTCTCAGTGGACAAATGATCATGCTTACAGATCATAGTGCCTGTTACGCCTAGGTTGGAATCCCACTTGGGAAAAATCCTAGTGTGAGAAATTTTGTCAGTTTAGTTGCCGTAGGTTGATGGTTTTCTATTGGTACTCCAGTTTCCTCCACCATCTAAGAACTGACCGCCTTGTTTGTTTTGCACTAAAATTCATACCTAGAGAAAATTATATTGTGCATAATGTGTTGTAGTGCATATTTAAAAAATGTGGAAATTTAACTACAGGGAAATGTCTTAAGTTTCATATACCTTGAAAATAAATACATGCAAAATGAAATATGTTTACAGTAATTATTATTCAACTTCCATTGTTTTTACATACATGTAAATTGAAGGTACAATAAACTAATAGCCAATTATCATTAAATAAATTTAAGATTTTGACAAATATTTAACTTTTAAAATTTTTTAGGTTTAACGAACATCGAACCCATCATAGATGTTGGTCTGGCTACAACAGAAGGTCTTGCTGTTGATTGGATTGGAGAGAATATTTACTGGGTCGAGAGTAATTTGGACCAGATTGAAGTGGCCAAGCTTAATGGATCAATACGTACAACACTTATAGCTGGTAACATGGATAGTCCAAGGGCCATTGTTCTGGATCCAAGAGAGGGGTAATTAATATTTTAGTTTGATATATTTCATTATGAATTCTTTACTATCTGTACACAGTAAAGACCAGTGGAAAGCTAGATAAATTAGTGCAGGATCTGCAGCTAGTCTTGGCCCCTTATTAGCTTATGATATCTCAGCAGCTTTACAACAGCTGCTATCTATCTACATGTATGTCTAAGGAGCTTTTTCTGTCACTAGCCATCCATATCCCAGTCACTTGGTCATTATGCTTCAACTGCTTTTCATTAGCTCAATATTAAACTTTCGACAGGTCTGTAGTGTATAACCTGCTGCTTCGATAATTTTTTTGGGTATTCCCATTGACTAAGTCCTCAACAATAGAGAAATTACATGTACTGTGTGGCTTCAATAACTGTCAACAGCAACTTATTTCATAATTTAAACTCTCTATACATGTAAGTAGTTTTAATACAAAAATAAAAAATTAAAAAGATCCAACAAAATTTTCATATTTTCCAATAATGAAATTTTTCATGAAATTCAGTCTGTAATTCGCTATTACCTCTTTCAAGACATGAATGCATAAAAAATACTGTTGGTAAATGAAAGAGTACAAATTCAGTCATTATGGAAGGGAGATAATGTTAGATATTAGAATACAGGGTTAATGAGGCAAGAAATTCTAAAAGAAAAGTAATAAATTTAACTGATGTTAAAATTGTTTTATGTAATTGTTCAAGTTATGCTTGATTACAGAAATTATAAAAATTCATTATTTTTCATTTCATAGTTGGATGTTTTGGACTGACTGGCATGCACCCAATCCAAGAATTGAGCGTTGTTCCATGACAGGAGATGAAAGTACTCGCCAACAAATCTATTCCATTAATCAAATTACTGAGGGAGGGTGGCCTAATGGATTAACTATAGATTATGACTTCTATAGACTTTATTGGATAGACGCAAGGTATGAAACATTGAAAAATTAACCAGTCAAAATAGTTGTAAAGTGATTTATTTAATTCAAATATGGACCTTTCCTGTTCAAACAACTTACATTCCTTATTTCGAAACACTGAGTTGAGAGGACATTGGTAGCTGAGTGGTCTAATTTATGGGCTTATATGTGTGAAGATTAATGTCTCGCCACCTGGTTCAAATCCTATTGGGGCAGACCCCCCTGGTGTGAGAAAGTTTATTAATTTGCCAGATTGTGGTTTTCTCTGGGTTTCCTTTACCATCCCAGGACTGACCACCATATTATAATTGAAAGAAACATTACTGGTGTGTAAAACACCATTGCTTCATTCCACTAATTCATTCCAAAGAAAAAAATGGAAAAATTTAAAATATACAGCTTTTTGGGAAAGACATTAAAGTATGGGAAAATATGTACCAATTTTCCCTTAACTAGTATAACATATTTCTGATCATTTGTTATGTTAAAAATTAGAATATTTAGTAGTTAAGTAGTTAATGAAAGCCTGAGTGTAATAAACAGTGTATAGTAAAACCTTGTTATAATGCTCCTCAATAACTTTGCCACCTCACTTATCGCCAAAGTATTTTGAATCCCAAAATACATTTGTTCAGTATTTTTCTTTATAAGCCTTCCTCAATTTACCGCCCTATCCCTTTATAATGCTAATATTTGAATGAACAAATGACGACACTAGATAGAGATTTAACTGTAATATGACCTTTGTTATTTTTATAGGTCAGATTCAATACATACAATAAAATATGATGGATCAGATCACAGGACAGTTCTTAAGGACCATGAACGAATTGGTCATCCATTCGCCATAACTCTGTTTGGTCAATATGTGTATTGGACAGACTGGACAACAAATGAACTAGTTAAGGTATGTTAAGTTTACTTTTATTACAAACTTTATGTTTTGACTTATTAAGATGGGGTGAGAGAGAAAGATAGATAGAGCACAATAGAAAAAATTGATAGTATGTGTCAGAGAGAAAGAGAGGCTGTCACAAGTAGACTTGAGCAAAATAGAAACTTCTTTGCCAAAATTCTGGACATCCTCAATAAATGTTTAGAAAAATAAGGCTTGCTTCCGACCAATTTTGAAAAAAAAGTTTGACACTTATAACTTTAATTTTTAATTTAAACATGTACCTTTATTTAGGCAAACAAATTTAATGGGTCTGACTTATCAGTCGTACAGAGGACTATGACACAACCTTTTGATCTACAAGTATTCCATCCTAAACGACAACCTGGTGCATTTAATCCTTGTGCCGAGAACAATGGAGGCTGTAGCCACCTGTGTTTGATTGGGCGTAACAGGACAATTGGATGTCGCTGTCCACATCTGTCTAGACTTAAAGAAGACGGCAAAACTTGTGAACGTAAGTAAGATTAGCCCTACTTCTTTATAAACGTCTTCTTATTCGTTATAAGTGTATTTACTCTGTCTGTTTTAATTGACGTATCGCCTGCCATGCCCACAATGTTCTGACACTGGCCGCCATCACGGTACCAAAGCAGCGTCACGGCAACTAATGACCTTCTTGTGTCAGTGATGTCATTAAATGGCACTATTCAGGCAGAGTTTTCATTCTTTTTTGCGTGTAAATCAAGCATCCAGCCATTTGACGGAACATTGTGGGCGTGGCCGGCAATACGTCAATTGGCTGTACATTCATAACTACATTTTACAAAATTCAAGTAGTTTCATTGGGTGGAATAAGATAAAAATTGTTTTTACCAATTTTTTTTTAAACAAACGACGATTGATGATGTAACAATTTCATGTGGATACACAAAAATGTAATAGATTCATGTGTCTCATTTAACATATTGGGATTTTTCTTGATTAGAAATTAATATTGATGAAAAATGTATTCAGTGTTTTTATTATTCTGGAAATTTTAATTATAAGCTATTTGTGAATTACAAAGATTTGCACATTATTCTTTCTAACCAAAGAAAGCTTAACACTCTGAATTACTGTAACATGTATTGAAAATTTATTTATTTTAGAGCCTAACAGTGTAATGAACATTTTTATTTGATTACTATTTCAGCTGAAAATAGGTTCCTGCTTTTTGTCAAGAGTAAAGAAATCCGGGGAGTTGACTTGAGAAATCCAAACTTTAATGCCATACCAACATTGACGGTGCCTTATGTAGATAATCCAGCAGCCATTGATTACGACATCATCGGAGATCGTCTTTACTGGGCCGACACGGGACTAAATAAAATCAACAGTGCTTATGTTAATGGATCTGGTGTAGAGACCATCATTGATTCAGGTTAGTTTATACACTGTGTTTTATTGCTCCCTGAAAACTGTATTTTTGCTAGAACACTTTATTTTAATAATGATATTAACAATATATGTGAGTCAACAACAAAAAATTATGTATGGTAAAGTTTTGAGCAATTCTGAAAAATTGCTAATTATAATAAGATTTTCATAGGAGACAACATGTTAAAGATATATATATACAACAGAAAATTCTGATTAAGCCAAATTCATGTGCTTTTTCACACATATTTCATAAGATGTATTTTGTATGATTTTCATGCATATGCTCCTTTCAGTTTTTCTATAAAAAAAATATGACAAGAACATTGTGGAATTTTTTTCATAATTTTTATGCATATCACTTTTACCTTTGTAGTACTAACCCTTATTTATCTAATATTATTTCAGGAATATCCAATCCAGAAGGCTTTGCAATTGATTGGCTGTCTAGGAACATGTATTTCTCCTCAACTTCTGTGGGTGACAATAAGAAGAAAGCTAGTATATCTGTGGCTAAACTTGATGGAGCTTTCCGAGCTGAAATTATCATCAATAATTTGATGAAACCGAATTCAATCGCTGTTCATCCAACTAAAGGGTAAGTGTTACACAATATACAATATCATTAGTTGTAGACTATATATAAAGATTTGAATAGCCATGGATGAACTGACCTGTCCCAGGTTTCACAATCATTCCTTAGCTAAGATTTCCTTTATCTTAAATTTAGCAAATTTTGGCAATCTCGTTTTGGAACTACTGTTGAATATTTTTTATCGAAGCTAATGCAAATGTTTTAATCTAGGACTGCCTAGTAACATCATTTCATCAGATTTTTTTTTTTAAAAATTCAAAATCCTGTGAGCTATTTCAGAGGAAATTAGGTCATATCAGTAATTTTTTTCACAAATCCTTTACATAAACATTTATTGGTTGCCATGGTAACAAAAGTCATTGAAAATTTGCTATGTATATGTGAACAACAAGTAAACATATTAGAGGGCAACATGTGAAAATTTGATCCAATTCCACTCATTATTGGTTGTTGTATGACAATTTATATATGAATGTCACACTTTAATAGAAATTTGGCAAAACAACTCAGCACTGAGAGAGTTGATGCTGAAAAACAATACAGCACTAATAGGGTTAAAATTGATACCTTAAATTCCTGAATATCTTGAAAATTAACAGAATTATAAGGATTTGCAGTTTTGCAAGTTTTAAGTTAAGGAAAATCCTAGCTAAGGAATGGTTGTGAAACCGGGCACTAATACTTAATGGCTAGGGGAGTTTCATTGGCTGACTCGTCTAAAGCATGAGTTAACTTACCTGATACTCATGGTGTGACCATTAATGGCTAGGGAGTCTCATTTGCTGACTGGACTAAAGCGTGAGTTAACTTACCTGATACTCATGGTGTGACCATTAATGGCTAGGGAGTCTCATTTGCTGACTGGACTAAAGCGTGAGTTAACTTACCTGATACTCATGGTGTGACCATTAATGGCTAGGGAGTCTCATTTGCTGACTGGTCCAAAGCATGAGTTAACTTGCCTGATACTCATGGTGTGACCATTAATGGCTAGGGAGTCTCATTTGCTGACTGGTCTAAAGCGTGAGTTAATTGACCTGATACTCATGGTGTGACCAATTAATGGCTAGGGAGTCTCATTTGCTGACTGGTCTAAAGCGCAGGTTAACTGATCACAGCACATCTCAACACCAAGGTTCAAATCCCATTTGGTACAGATCCTAGTGTGGGAAAGTTTATCAGTTCACTTGCCAAAGGTTTCTGGTTTTCTCCAGGCACTCCAGTTTCCTCCACCATTCCTGAACTGACTGCCTCAATTTAAGTGAAAGAATCTTGAATGGGGCCTAAAATTCCATGGAATCTACTCTACGCCATTAAAAGCCAATCTGAAAATTTTTGGGGAATAAGATGTGCAAGGGAGCTATGCTATTCTTCTCAAAGCTCTTTACAGTGTTCGAAACTGTTGTATTAAAGTTGACATTTGTTTCAATTTCAGACTGATGTTTTGGGCAGATATCGGTGGAAAAGATCACAAGATATATAGAGCTAAGATGGATGGAACGGACAGAAAAATTATTGTTAACAATACCAAAAATCCAACAAGTAAGGTGTTATCTGTGTATTAGATCTACTTGCTATTTGCTTTTATATGTTGAAGATTGAGTATGTGATAAATATATAACAGTATCATAAGGGTTACATTACTATTGAAAAAGGGCTCTGAAAAAAGAGTCTGAATAAGGGCTCTGAAAAAAGTTTGAAATAACTAAAAGACCATTTGCTATTTTTGTCTTTTTCTGTTTTTATTTCTGAGACTACAAGCAAAATAATTTTTATTCTGAGAAAATGATGCCATAAAATTTTTGATGTCTTCTCAATCAAAGATTTTGGATGAGATCTGCAGACCTTCTAATTTAGAGAAGTCAGTCTGAGATTAAATAATATTGCTATGATGTGTATGTTTTATATATTTTCTATCGTAGGTTTAACTATAGACATGGAGCACCATCAATTGTTTTATATCAACAAGGGAAATAACTCTGTCATGTCTTGCTCCCTGGATGGAATCTCCTGCAGATTAATTAAACAGTTTCAGAATCAGGAAGCACTATCTCTAACCTTGTACAACAGTAATACATTATATATATCTAATGGTGAAGAAATTGGTAAAATGAACACGACAGGATTGGGATACCAAGCTTTGAGAAAACAAACACCACAAGTTCAGGCTTTACTGGTCTATGATGAGAATAACAGAAAGAAAGGTGATTTGAAAATACTAAAACTTTTCAACTTTATCAATGGATATAAATAAGATGTATCCTTGTTACATGAACCATTCCTCAAAGAGTCGGGTCTTAAGTTAAGCCTGGGGTCCTCTTGGCTGAGTTGTCTAAAGTGTTTGCTAATGGATCACAGTGAATCTCAATGTCTGGGTTGGACAGATCCTAGTGTGAGAAAGTTTGTCAGTTCACTTGGTGAAGGTTGGTGGATTTCTCTGACACAACTCCAGTTTCCTTCACAATTCCTGAACTACTGTCCGTTTACTCGGCTGGAGAGAAAGGAATAACTCTAATATCTCAAAGATTTGAATGGCACGGTTAAAAATCAAATAATCATTTACTTACATGAGCCGAGTCGTTGCTAATAATCCTTATTTCGATCTAATCCGTGCATTATAACTCCTTTAATGCACCAAAACGTGTTTTGGATGGGTGTTTACAATGGTAAAATTTTGACAAAATGGCGGAGTCTTTCGTGTGACGTAATGATGACGGAAGAATTTATTATTTACGTAGGTTCGCGAGGGGTACAATGAAGGGTAGTTCAAAGGTCGGGTTGAATTTAAAAGTTTGAATTTACGTCAATTTTTTCAAAAGTTTGAAAATGCAGAAAGGTAGTTCACTTTATTACTTTATTAAATCGATTTTGGTCATCACAGTTACGCAAAAATCAATCCGTTCTTGAGCTGCACTAACCTACGTAAATAGTCAACTCTTTCGTCATGACTACGTAACATAAAGAACCCCGCCATTTGGTAAAAAAGATTACCATTGTAAACACCCACCCAGTTTATATTTTGTCGCATAAAATGATATATTAAGCAAGGATGGAACCGAAACAGAAATTTTCAGTTACGACTCGGCTCATGTAAGTAAAAGAATCATTGATTTGTACCCGTCGTATTGAAATTTATAGAGTATTTTGCGATCTTGCGTTCTCCGAAATAGGCTAAATAAACAGTAACCACATCAATTATTTAAATGAAAGAATCTTGACTTGGGTATAAAACTCCATTACTCCACTTCACTCTAGTAAAAACTGTTTACCAATGTTTTCTGTAAGTATGGATGGCAAAAAATTACATTATTTGAAAGAAAAAAAACTTATAATTGAGATCGTTTGACAGTTTCTGTAGAAAATGGTATTTATCTTGTAAAATGAATTTTTGTGAGTCATTAGGATTTCAATTCACTGAGTCCATATATTCAGTGTTATTTGAACCTGTCTAAACTGGACTCTGCAGATTTTCTGTACAGAAACTGTGTTTTGGCCAGATATTAATGAAACTGTCTAAATTCAACACTTCACGTAAAATTGGACAAAATTTGCTCCCAAAGAATATCCTTGTAGCAGATCTTTTAATATTACTGTAAAACATGTAAAATTTGAATCATTTTGATTAATTTATTAATATATATAGTTACTGAGAATGGTAAAATCGGACAAAATTTGCTCCCAAAGAATATCCATATAACAGATCTTTTATTATTACTGCAAAACATGTAAAATTTAAATCCTTTTAATTAATTTATAGTAACTGAGAATGGTAATGAATGTGCTAAAGACAAAAGTTATGGTAATTGTGCACAGCTATGTCTTCCAACGAGCAGAGAGTCCCGTGTTTGTATGTGTACCGCTGGCTTCAAAAGAGTCAATGACACAGAGTGTGTAGGTAAGTGGTCTGTGATATGTTTTATGCAACTTTTAGTTTGCCATTGAAGAACAGAAAAACTTATTTCATATTTGTAACATGATCTTGCAGGGCACCTGTGTCCAATTTAAAAAAAAACAACTTGCTTATTTTTTTAATGGACAAATATTTTTGATGAGTTAATTTATTTAACATTAGACTAGTTTTTCTATCTGATTTGACAAAATACAAGTTTTATCGAACATGCGTGATACAGAATCTTGTATCACACAAGCTACTTCTTCAAATACTTCAGATGTAGCTTCGTATGTCAGGTGTTGTTTGATTTTAACAAACCTGGACTGTGGGGCCCAAATGGAAAAAACTGCAGAGGGACCTCTATAAATTACATAAAAATGTGCACTATATAGATCCTAGCTAGACTGATTTCCCTTTAATTATGTACACTTTGAAAAAATAAATGTTTATGTTAAACATATTACTTTAACCTCAAAAATAGCTATTGTTTTAAAAAGTTTTTTTTTCATAAAAAAGCGTTGTAATTAAATTATTAATTATTTCATAAACATGATGTAATTTTAAAAATACATCTGGGTTATTTTTTCAGGCATAACATCATTCCTGATGTTTTCAACAGAAAAAGAAATCCGAGGAATATCATTTAACAAGGATGAAACAGATGAGGCCTTACCATTAATATCAAAAATATCTATGGCTAATGGAATAGATTTTGATGCCAGTAAGTGATCTACTATCGTACATGTACAGTAAAATTGTGATTCATTGCCGCTACTTGTTCAGTAAAATTTTGGCATTAGAAGTGATTTGGGGATTAATCCAGAGGGAATTATAAAGAAAAACATAAAAGAAATTGATTTGGGACTTCAAACTGTAAAAGTGAGGTGGAAAAGTTAATAAGGGGTATTATTACAAGGTTTTACTGTATTTAAATTTTTAAGATTTTGTTTAATGAAAAAATTCTCTGAATCATCATTAGAACTGTAAACCTTTCAGAAAGACACAAGTCTTTGAGAGAGAAAATGGTCACTAGAAGTTGTTTATAATACAGAATAAAATTACCATAACTCACTATTAAGGTGTAGATGATGAGCAGTATGACTATGAGTAGGTGTTAAAATGCAGGGCTGGATAACTGGAAGCTATCTTAAATGTTGCAAATACATAACCCTAATAACATTAATTATTAATCATTAAGATAGGTTCAAGTTATATACTGGTTTTGTCTTGTTCTGATCTGGACAAAGAATCGAAATACAGAAATAATTAAAAAGAATCAGAAATTCTCATAAGTGAAAGATAACCCCACCATTGAAATGAAGACTGAATTTTCTAGGTTTCTCATGTAGCTAATGTCATATAAATACTTGTAAATTTATATTTTAGAAATGGATATGATATACTGGGTAGATAGTTCATCACATACAATATCTAGGATAAAGCGTGATCTGACCGAACGAGAGACCATAGTAACAGATGAGATTCCTGGTATAGAAGATATAGCAGTTGATTGGATATCTGGTATGTATATTACAATGTTTTCTACAATGTCTTTTCCTCATTTAGAATATGTGCTATTGTCACCCTTCAAAGAAATTCCGCAATCATTAGACAATTTTAGTAACTTGATAGTATATGCATACTAGTAAAAGTGTTGCGGCAGATAGTGGTGGGATCTTTGAAAAGAAAGAATGATCTTGCAATCTCGTGAGATCCTGTTTTGTTCCCATTTCAAAATGGCAACATATTGCAGGAAATTCATGTGAATTTGACACAAAGATTTCAACTTAGTAGAATAAGGGTTGTTGTGTTGGGTTAATGGACTTTGTAGTTTGTTTGATTTAAGAGTTGTGTACAAATTTTTCTGTGGTAAAAGCTTTGTTTTTCGGTCATCAATTGTTTAGACTAACACATTCTGATTATAGAGTATTCACTAGATGATCCGAGATATGTTTTATTATAAAAAATTTCTGTTCTATATTTTAGGTAATGTCTACTGGACTGATCATCTTCAGGATGTGATAGAGGTTGTCAGGGCTAACAATAGTCGCTATGTTGTTGTCCATGGAGACCTGGAAAAACCAAAATCTGTAGTTGTTCATCCAGTCATGGGGTAAGTGAAAAACACAACTACTGATGTTATAAGAATACTGCCTAAATTGAATTCCCATGTGAGAAAGGTTACAGTACAAGAAATTTGCCATGTCACTTGTTAAAGTTTGGTTGATGTCTACTGATACTCAGTTTTCTCCACTCATCTAGAAGTGACCCTTGATAATCAGCAGGTGGAATATATGTACATATTCTTGACTTGTAATGAAATTCTTTTCTAATCAAAGAAATTAAATGAACTACCCTATTATCTCTTTGAATAGGGCACCACGGTAGGTATGGTTCACCCTCTCTTGAGGACTTTCAATTTGTTATTTTAACATTATCACAGAATTGAATATGGGATAGCTGTCTTTCTTAAGGGAGGCATTCTGAACAACACGGTTTTAGCAGTTCATTTCTCTTTATCTGTTTAAGTCACTTCAAGCAGCACTGTAGTCTTTAGTAGCCACAGGTGACCTCTCTCTCTCTTTTTTTTTTACTTCATAGCAATAGTTTTGGGTGGCAATGAGACACAGAATCTTAGTTTTAGTCTCATCAGAAAAAAACATCTTAATAGCATCAAACTATAAAGTCTAGATTAACTTAAAAAGCAGTAGATGCTTCTGAAAAGTGTGATTGATGGCATGCAGGCTTCTCTCTTGTCTGAAGTAATGAGGACAGAACATGTTGTTACTTAACTGAACTTCTTTTAATTGTGGGGGCCTCATTGAACCAAGGGGTCTGAAGTGCATGCTTATGTTTCATTGCCTAGGAAGATCCTAGTATCAGGACATTTGTCAGTTCGCTTGCTAAGATCCATGTATTTCTCTGGTCATTCCTGTTTCCTCCATCATTCCCAACTGACCATCTTGATATAAGTGAATTAGTCTTGACTGGGGCATAAAATACCCATGCCATACTCCACTTCTGATCATTGCCAATGATCTCATGCATGTATAATATTGATTTTAAGAATATCTTTATTTTTTACAGGTATTTATTTTGGTCAGATGTAGGTAAACGGAAAATTGAGCAATCTAAACTGGATGGATCTGAGCGTATAGAAATAATCACCACAAATATAACTGAACCAACTGGTCTAACTATCGATTATGATGAAAATTTGTTATACTGGTGTGACAAAACTCTTAACAAGATTGAGAGTTACAACATTAAAAATGGCACTCGTAGAGTCGTGGTACCATCTGGAGTAAATAAATGTATGTCATTGACACTGTACAACGACCATCTATATTGGCTTGAAGCGTAAGTAAAGCATATACAGTAGAACCTTTATATATAGACTATCCAAAGGATCTAAGAAATATAGACTTTATAGATAAGTTGTCATTAGAAAGATACGCGTTTTGGTTAAAATATGAAGCATAGGGTCCTGATATCAGTGACCTTAATGGGTAGGTCGTTGTGCTATAGCAGTTTTACTGTTTTTATTGTATTTATTGTTTTAAATTATAATCAGCAATGTCTTTTGTCTTAAGAAATAAAAAATAATAATAATAATTACTGGTCACATGATATTAGTTATCACAATATTTAATGGCTCATATTATTTAACTAACAGAGTTACTGTAAACCATGTTTTTTTAGTGGCAGTTTTATTTTAGCACAATTGGCGATGAAAGTGTCAGCGCTAAAATAAAACTGCCGCTAAAATTACAACAAAAAAAGTTTAGTACTGTACATCGCTGCTGTGACTATGAATGTGTATGGGCGCACGTTAAATGGTTATATAGCCAGTGCTAAAATAATAAAAGTTCTAAATGACAGTGGTATGGCTTCCATCGATATACCCGCATCTGATAAGTAATTAGGGATTAATTACCCAGACCCGGTAGACTGACCACCGACAAATGATGGAACACTGGCATAGCTGTTAATCAGTTAATTACTGGCCATTGTATGTGATATGTCTCCTTTTCAGGTAATTAATTTTAATTTACCAGTAGTTGGCTTCAAACAAAAATATTAACAATTATATCAACAAATTAGACCCGTTATGCGAAAATTGTTTATTTTTTCTGTGATGTCGGCAAGATATTATAAATCCTAATTATTGACCTCTATAATGATCTAAGCGGCTGTTATCGGGGATACATCGACAATGTGTCAAAACATTTGTATTTAAAAAACAGTTGGTATTTAAATGAATAAAAACAAAATATGTTATTATTGATTTAAATATTTATTCAGTAAAATGTCTAATCGATGAGAGGGCCAAATTATGATGAAAGCTTCCTGCAGACATCTGTTTGTCTAGTGACTTCCTGGGTCAGTTACGGAGATTTTCTCTCAGTAAAAGGCAAACAAATTAAAACACAATTACATAGTTATTTTTATTATTTTCTTGTAACCTGGCATCACTTCTCAAATTTAATTTTTTTGGCTGAAAGTTGTGGGTTTTAGGCGAGAAATACGGTAATATAAAGAGGTATTAAACAGTTCAGACTGGAATTGATTACGCTAAAATTAAACTGCGCTAATATGTTTACCAGTCATCAATCGCTAAAATAAGTATGCGCCAATATAAAGCGGTTTACAGTCAAGGATTAATCCAGCTATTTTAAAGTGGGTCCGCCAGACCCAGATTTGGGAAAATTTACGCGCACTTCAGCTGATTTGGGAATTTTTACCAAAATCAAAACACTGTGTGTTTTTCCATGTAGTTCTCTGATCTATTGTTAATAAATGATGTTACTGTATATATATATATATATATATATATATATATATATATATGATTCAATCATGATTTGATTTTAGTTATTAATAAAAACAACTACAATAATATATCCAAGTGTTGTTTTATTTTACAAAGAATTCACAGTTCTATTTTTCTATTTGGACCAAAGTCTTTAAATCTGTTAACCATATCTTCCAAATCAGCGTCACTGAACATTTTGGGTGCAAGTAAACAAATGTTAGTTGACCGTTTTTTGACTATAAAGTTAACCGGTTTGAAATCGAAAATTGCAAAAAGACTGGTAGGCCTACCTATTTTTATTGAATTTGATGTCAATACTAACACTTTTAATTTCATCGAGTCATGATCACCAACTTCTATTTCTTCTATCAACCATGCCAATGTCAGTAACCAGGTCACCGACATCAAACACTTTACCGGAAATGGCTTTACGTCGAGACTAAATAACAAAACGATAACGGCTTGGAAGATACAGTTTCATTACGGAATTAGCGGCCGATTCGGTAAATTGTACCCTGAATTTACAAGCCGATTGGGAATATTTCACTGAGGGGAATGGGTCCGCCAAGAGGGGAATGGGTCCGCCGGGCGGACCTAATTTATATAGTGGATTAATCCCTGACAGTATTTGTTCTTCGATGTTAAATGAGACATAAAATCATAGTTATCAAGAAATACATGAACAATTCCTATAAATATTTTAAATGCCTGGTCCATAATTTATATAGTATAAGGTGTTAACTATCTAATGACAATGTATGTACAGCAAGTGACTTTTAACAGTTATAAATGAAGCATATGATAGGATGATTATATATAAAATCAGCACATTAGCATTACCGGTTTAGTTGGTATAGACTTGCTTTGTAAAGGACACATCAGGAAATTATGCATTTTGCTTTTGAGAGCTGTTTATAGTATATAGTGTAGTCTGTGTAAGATAAGTTTTTTTATACCCCCTGCTTAAAAAGTGGGGGGTATATAGTGATAGGGGTGTCCGTCCATCCGTCCTTCCGTTACACCTTAGGGTACCTATCTCTTACCCGCAACTCCTCCTAAACCCTTCAATGGATTTTCATGAAACTTTCATGTAGATGTGCACCTCCTATTTAAAAATTTGATCCGATGGATTTTTAGGAGCGGGGGTATTTTTGTGAGCTTGTGGCTCACAGTTTTTCTAGTTCTTTCAAGTTTATTTTTAAACATTTATTTTTAGAACAAGTAAAGGGACCATAAAAAGAGTCCATAAGAAGACAGGACAAGAAATAGTTACCATGAGGAATGATTTGGTTGATAACCTCAGAGACATAGTCGCTTTTGAAAGAAGCAGACAGAAAGGTTAGTATTATGTCCCCAAACAAAGTGGGGAAATAACTAGTTTAGTGTTTATTTCATATCTTCCACCAACATTTTATCTGCCACTTTCCTTTAAAACTATGTAACAGACCATTTATAAAAAACTTCAAAGGAACAATATTTGAGTGGATTAGATGTGCCATCGACTATTCATGTTTTAATCATGCACATGGTTTCGAATTTTTTAAAACACACATTTCCCAGTTGAGCTTCATGTGGAGGAAACTTTAAAGAAGGCATCTTAATTCAGTTATAACTTGTTTAAAATATGTGATAATCAGGTTTATAATAATGGACCATGTGATAAATTAAAAGACAGAGTGTTGTTGCCTTGCCGTGTGTTTTAAAAAATTCGAAACCATGTGATAACTGTTGACATTTGAAAATTTTTATTTCTATTTCCTATATTCATCTCTATCTGTTGTTGTCATCTGCTTTGACTAGAAACTAGGTTACTAATTTGGTTGTGTTAGTACATCTGTTCAAACATATCATTCTGTAACATTTGTTTCTTTGCAGTAACTTCTTTAGCATGTTATTTAGATATAATATTTATTTTACATTGTTTTGTAGGAACTAATGTTTGTGAACAGAAAAATGGTGATTGTGTCGGACTTTGTTTCCATACTGGGAACAACGAGCGTAACTGTGCATGCTCTTATGGTAGTCTCTCTGCAGATGGAAGGTCATGTGATGGTAAGTATAGAAAAAATTGCTTTAGCGACAATTTCTGCATAAGTGACACCTGATTACAGATAAAATATGATAGAATAATACACAGCATGTGTTCACATGCTGCAAAAATTTGCTGGATGGCAAAAATTAACATGATGTAAATCAAGAGTATTGAAATAAACATTTTACATTTTACCATTTATCTTCAAGAAGTTTCATTGACACAATTTGATTATTGAGATTATTTCCATTGAAATTAATGATTTTATGAATGAAAATTACCTCACAGCTGTCATTAGCAACATATAGCATGGCATTACAAGGTAAATAAGGGAGTATAGCAGTAAAACTTGACAGTCATGGGTATATTATTAGTTTGACGACAGTTGGCCTTCTTTGTGTTTTATATGAAGGAAAACCCAGGAAGTAAGAAAATTTATAATCTTAATTTTATTTATATCTTGTATTAACAGAACACAAAGAATTCCTGTTATACTCAAGAATTACATCCATAGAGAGTATCCACATGACGAGACGAAATCCCAACCCTCCACTACCTAGTATAAAGAACGCTAACTATATGAAGAATGTGATAGGTTTGACGGCAGATTTCCAGCACCAGAGGATATACTATAGTGACATACAGAGAGGAGACATTCAGTTTGTGTATTTTAATGGAACAAAGTTTACAGTTATCATAGATTGTAAGTCATTTTTATGCTGTGGTATTTTGTTTACCGATATTTTTATACCCCCTGCAAATGAAGTTTACATGGTATATAGAAATCTGTCTGTCTGTCCCAGTGTCCACTCTGGTATATAGGAATCTGTCCATCTGTCTGCCTGTCCCAGTATTGTGTCAACTCTGGTATATAGGTCTGTCTGTCCCAGTATTGTGTCCACTCTGGTATATAGGAATCTGTCCATGTGTCTGTCTGTCCCAGTATTGTGTCCACTCTGGTATATAGGAATCTGTCCATCTGTCTGTCTGTCCCAGTATTGTGTCCACTCTGGTATATAGGAATCTGTCCATCTGTCTGTCTGTCCCAGTATTGTGTCCACTCTGGTATATAGGAATCTGTCCATCTGTCTGTCTGTCCCAGTATTGTGTCCACTCTGGTATATAGGAATCTGTCCATCTGTCTGTCTGTCCCAGTATTGTGTCCACTCTGGTATATAGGAATCTGTCCATCTGTCTGTCTGTCCCAGTATTGTGTCCACTCTGGTATATAGGAATCTGTCCATCTGTTTGTCTGTCCCAGTATTGTGTCCACTCTGGTATATAGGAATCTGTCCATCTGTCTGTCTGTCTCAGTATTGTGTCCACTTTGGTATTTAGGAATCTGTCCATCTGTCTGTCTGTCCCAGTATTGTGTCCACTCTGGTATATAGGAATCTGTCTATCTGTCTGTCTGTCCCAGTATTGTGTCCACTCTGGTATATAGGAATCTGTCCATCTGTCTGTCTGTCCCAGTATTGTGTCCACTCTGGTATATAGGAATCTGTCCATCTGTCTGTCTGTCCCAGTATTGTGTCCACTCTGGTATATAGGAATCTGTCCATCTGTTTGTCTATCCCAGTATTGTGTCCACTCTGGTATATAGGAATCTGTCCATCTGTCTGTCTGTCTCAGTATTGTGTCCACTTTGGTATTTAGGAATCTGTCCATCTGTCTGTCTGTCCCAGTATTGTGTCCACTCTGGTATATAGGAATCTGTCTATCTGTCTGTCTGTCCCAGTATTGTGTCCACTCTGGTATATAGGAATCTGTCCATCTGTCTGTCTGTCCCAGTATTGTGTCCACTCTGGTATATAGGAATCTGTCCATCTGTCTGTCTGTCCCAGTATTGTGTCAACTCTGGTTTATAGGAATCTGTCCATCTGTCTGTCTGTCCCAGTATTGTGTCCACTCTGGTATATAGGAATCTGTCCATCTGTCTGTCTGTCCCAGTAATGTGTCCACTCTGGTATATAGGAATCTGTCCATCTGTCTGTCTGTCCCAGTAATGTGTCAACTCTGGTATATAGGAATCTGTCCATCTGTCTGTCTGTCCCAGTATTGTGTCCACTCTGGTATATAGGAATCTGTTTATCTGTCTGTCTGTCCCAGTATTGTGTCCACTCTGGTATATAGGAATCTGTCCATCTGTCTGTCTGTCCCAGTATTGTGTCCACTCTGGTATATAGGAATCTGTCCATCTGTCTGTCTGTCCCAGTATTGTGTCCACTCTGGTATTTAGGAATCTGTCCATCTGTCTGTCTGTCCCAGTATTGTGTCCACTCTGGTATTTAGGAATCTGTCCATCTGTCTGTCTGTCCCAGTATTGTGTCCACTCTGGTATTTAGGAATCTGTCCATCTGTCTGTCTGTCCCAGTATTGTGTCCACTCTGGTATATAGGAATCTGTCCATCTGTCTGTCTGTCCCAGTATTGTGTCCACTCTGGTATATAGGAATCTGTCCATCTGTCTGTCTGTCCCAGTATTGTGTCCACTCTATATCATCTATGTCTATGGGTAAACCAACATAGAGGATATGTCACATACCAAATTTAGTGTTGTGTCTGTCCATCTCAGCATTTTTTGGAAAGTTGTATTTGTCTTTCAGATACTGCTGTAGTTATATTTTTAATTGTGTTTTACTCCTCATCCAAGATTTTTTCACTCATATTTAAGTGATTATGAGTTATTGAATAATGGAGGAAAAGTTTGGGAAAACAACTTATCAGCAAGCAACTGGACACATTTTTCCACACCAGGATTTGGCTCAAAATAAAATCCAAACTACATGTAGGTGATGAGAGGCCCTTTTGTATGTGAGATAGCACTTAATCTACTTGGCCACTATACCCCTTTGCATTAGGTAACAGCAAGCAATCATTCATGTTGTTTTATTTATTTTACCCTACTTGTAACTCTCCAAAATTTGTGATAAAATAAAAACAACTAGAAAAACCTATAGATTATCAGTAAACAGCTTTCTTGACTTTTCTGTAAAAAAAAAAAAAAAAAAAAAAAACCAAATGTAAACATGTTGATTAAAATTTGATTTTAATCACTATGAACAAGTATGATATCAAAGTATCAAAGTAGAACCTTGAATCATTGCCACCACATGTTTAACATTATTAAGGATTTTGCAATAAATTTTGAAAGACACATAAAGAAGAAACATTGAGACTTTAAAATATTTTGACAATGATTGAAGTAGCAGTGTTATTGAGAGACACTATCACAAAACTTTACTGTACATAATTTTATAGTAGAATCATGTATTTTACAGCTGTTGGATCTGCTGAAGGACTTGCTTTTAACCCTGCATTTGGGAATAATACAAAACCTTATTTGTATTGGACAAGTTATACAAACTCTTCCATTGGTCGTGTACCAATCCACCCTGAAAATGGAACTGCTGCTGGAAAGATTGAGAAAGTTTTACAACTGGGAATTGATGACCATCCCAGAGCCATTGTTATAGACAGTTGCAGTTCGTAAGTAGTTAAAGGAAAACATAACCATCAAATTGACCTTGAAGTCTTGATCTTCTAAAATCTTTGATTTTGTACCTAAATCTAAATATCTGTCTTTATAAGAATCTCTGACTGACACTACTTTTCGATGAACTGTTAATACCTCCATTATGAAACATAAGAATGCTTAAACTCCACAAATAGTCCCATTCAATATTATTAATTCGATGTTTTTTGTTCAAATTGATATTCTTAAAAATCCATCAACTGCAAAAAGAACACTTACATAATTGTAAATTTAATAAGGATAGATGTTTGATTTTAATCGTTCATCAAAGTATGAACTGTTAGAGGAATTGGGGCAAATCAAACATAAACCCAATGGCATTTTTTACCTTTAAGCAAGCTCAAGCTAGTGACCATGTTCAGAAACAAGTTCACCACGATTAACTTACGGGATTATGTTGTCCTTGTGAAACAAACATGTGAAAATAATCTCATGTGAATAAAAATTAGTTTACATTATTATTTGTTACTTTAACTTTTTAGGCAAATGTTTTGGACAAATTGGAATGATTTGAGTCCTAAGATTCAGCGATCATACCTGAGCGGATATCAGGCTATCTCCATTATTACTACAGATATCCGTACACCTAATGGCCTCGCAATTGATCATCTTAACCAGAAGTTATATTGGTCTGATGCTCGACTAGATAAGATAGAATACGCTGATTTTGACGGAACAAATAGAGTGGTATGTAACACATTTGTTTGTCTTGATTTGTTGTAATATATCACTTAGAACTCTGCAGATGATGATGATGATGATGATGATGTTGCTTATGGTTTGATACATTAGAAATTTGAACTTGAACAACATTTCTCAAGATA
Organism: Anadara kagoshimensis; assembly: GCA_021292105.1. NCBI lineage: Eukaryota > Metazoa > Mollusca > Bivalvia > Arcoida > Arcidae > Anadara > Anadara kagoshimensis. The sequence goes on along the minus strand of CM037870.1, from coordinate 53,543,936 downwards.
CTACAAAGATCTTGTATGTAGGCCTAATATGTGAAGTCCTTGAAATTTTGCAACTAGTTCCCTTTTCCTTCATTATTAGAGAACTGACTACCTCCATATAAGTGAAAGAATCTTGACTGTGGCATAAAACCACATTACACTATAGGGAATTTTCTAGACCCCTGGAAAAGGCAGTTAAGAACCTGAAACTGCCATCTTCAAATGTGCTAAACTTGATGTAAAGGGCAGAATTGTATTCCTTTATTTGATAAATTCAACTTATTCTACCTTAAATAATTTGCAATGAGATCAGATGACATTGTAATTGTCTGTCAAAAAGTCTAAAGAACTAACATATACCTTTCACTTGCCACTTTTTTCAGGTATTACTTACAGATGTTCCACAACATCCATTTGGATTGGTCGTATATGGAGATTATATTTATTGGACAGATTGGATGTTGAGGGCAGTCGTTCGTATAAACAAGTATGACAACTCGGCTCGCACATACCTACGATCACAGCTAGATAGACAACCAATGGGAATCATTGCAGTAGCGAAAGATACAGATGATTGTACGTTTTTACTAATAATTGTTAATGGAGATTGCTGCTGTACCAAGTAATCAATACAACTTAATGTTTCGCGAAACGTTTTGAAAAATGTTAACTTAACAAATTCCCGAAATAATGTTGTTTTTATGGAAAAACATTATCTTATGCGATTTCATATCCATTGGAAAAAAGTGTTCCACACAAACACTAGAGTGTATCACGTGGTACAGCAGAGAACCCCCATTGTAAAAATATTATATTGTTTTCAGTTTCATTTCATCAGAATTTTTATTCATACATGAAAATTAATGAAAAAAACCAAAAGTTAAGGACCACATTAAAAACATTATTTAATTTTTAGAATGTAAATTATATCATTTCATATTCACACTTCTCATATTTTCATAAAAGAGATTTAATTTTATGCACAAAAAATTTACTTTATAACATTATTTGAAACAAGAAAAGAATAAGAACAAACTACAAATGGATTTTACATTTTCAGTTTTTGGATTTTTATTTCAAATTTTACAATGGTTCCTAACTTTTTGTTGAGTATATAAAATGACTTTGTATCTTTTATTTTACTTCTGTGTTATACTGTAAAATCATTAAATATTTGTAGTGTTCATTTTTGTGGTTCTAAGAAAATTGCCATTTCATGGGGTTGTAATTTCATGGTGTGTACATTGTATATACTATTTCGTTGAGATGTAAATTCATGGGTCATGGTATCCACCAAAACGACAGAAATTGGAACACCATAAAATTAATGATTTCACTTTAATATTAATATTTCTTTTTAATTCACAGAACCCCTTGCATTTTAATCGTTGACCCATATTATAAGGAAGTTTGCAATAACAGCTTGATAATTGTTTTTTAAATTTCACACATGAAGATAAAAATTTTTAAAGAAATTTCTGTAACCTCCATAAGAATATGAAGTACATCAAAACCTCATTATAATGTTCTTCCATTATGTCAACAGTAACTGAAAGTCCCAGAATCTATTTGTTCTTCGTTTTTATAGAAAAGCCTTCTTGATTTATTGCCAAACTCCTTCATTTGCCAAAAATTTACTGAACTAATGATGAAAATGAATAGATGTTTTACTGTACTTTAAAAATCTATCTGATATAATTTTTGAAACTTTTTTCCTGTTTTTTTTTAAATAAAGGTACTGTGAACCCATGCTACAATAACAATTTTGGTTGTGAAGAGCAGTGTTTAACAAGAAATGGTAGGGGATACTGTGCTTGTGGAGAAGGGAAGATACTCTTACCTGATGGAAAACGATGTGGAGGTAAACATCTTGCTATTTTCCCATCTATAGTATCTATTGGCAATCCCCACCTTTTCAAAAAAGAGGTGGATATTAAATTTGAAATTTCGATCCATCCTTCCATTCTGTTTTCTGTCTATCCAGACTTTCTTGTCTGAAATAATTCTCCAAAACTATGTTTTGTATATATGAAGCACTATTTTCGGAAACTTTGATAGGAGATGCACATATTATTTATCCAAGTTGGTTTGCTTATTCCCTGATAGTTATTGCCTTTTGAAAATAAGTGTAAATCACAAAAAGTAACTACTGGCGGGGATACTAATTCACTTAATTTGTTTGTTCATGTAGTGGAAGGGTCTTGGTGATGAAGTTGTCTAAAGCACTGGTTATTTTGATCACATTGCCTCTAGTCACCTAGGTTCAAATCTCTCATGGGGAGACCCTAGTGTAAGGAAGTTTGTCAGTGGCTTTCTCCAGTTACTTCGGTTTGCTCCACCGTCTCAGTACTGAAAACTTAGATATAAGTACAATTAAATTTATCTATAAAGTCCACTGGAAAGAACCAGTAAAAGTGGTCTTTATAGCCAGGTGGTCCTTATATACAGGTTAAAATATCTTGAATAAAGAGTGATTGGAATAAAAATTTACTCGCCTTTAAAACCAGGTGGTTGTTTTATAGAGGTGGCCTTTAAGGCAAGTTCAGCTGTACTAATAAAAGAACCTTGACCAGGCTGTAGATGGGTCATAGACCCTAGATGTTAGCATAATAACTATTCTTTTGCCTTATACTTAGCATTTAGAAATTTTGTCAGTTTTAGTGAAAAATTGTGTTATTTGCATGATTAATTTAATTTTAAAAATTTGTAAGCATCTGAAGTAATATGTTAAGGAACCAATTACATATGAAATATTCCAATTAATTCAATTTAATTTTAACATTGCTTTTATATATAAATATTTCAGGATTGAATGTATCCTGTGGAATTGACCAGTTTGTATGTCATGATAACACAGCATGCATAGATTACTCACAAACATGTGATCTTATACCTAACTGTCTGGATGGAAGTGATGAATTTGAAGAAGTTTGTGGTAAGTCATGTGATCAGATCATACAGCATGCATAGAATACTCACAAACATGTGATCTTATACCTAACTGTCTGGATGGAAGTGATGAATTTGAAGAAGTTTGTGGTAAGCCATGTGATTGTCATGTGATCAGATCACACAGCATGTATAGAATACTCACAAACATGTGATCCTATTCCTAAATGTCTGGATGGAAGTGATGAATTTGAAGAAGTTTGTGGTAAGCCATGTGATTGTCATGTGATCAGATCACACAGCATGTATAGAATACTCACAAACATGTGATCTTATATCTAACTGTCTGGATGGAAGTGATGAATTTGAAGAAGTTTGTTGTAAGCCATGTGATTGTCATGTGATCAGATCACACAGCATGTATAGAATACTCACAAACATGTGATCTTATACCTAACTGTCTGGATGGAAGTGATGAATTTGAAGAAGTTTGTGGTAAGCCATGTGATTGTCATGTGATCAGATCACACAGCATGTATAGAATACTCACAAACATGTGATCGTATACCTAAATGTCTGGATGGAAGTGATGAATTTGAAGACGTTTGTGGTAAGCCATGTGATTGTCATGTGATCAGATCACACAGCATGTATAGAATACTCACAAACATGGGATCTTATATCTAACTGTCTGGATGGAAGTGATGAATTTGAAGAAGTTTGTGGTAAGCCATGTGATTGTCATGTGATCAGATCACACAGCATGTATAGAATACTCACAAACATGGGATCTTATATCTAACTGTCTGGATGGAAGTGATGAATTTGAAGAAGTTTGTGGTAAGCCATGTGATTGTCATGTGATCAGATCACACAGCATGTATAGAATACTCACAAACATGTGATCTTATATCTAACTGTCTGGATGGAAGTGATGAATTTAAAGAAGTTTGTGGTATGTTTTGCCAGCACTAGATAGCATATCTCAATGTAAATGATATGACAGAAAGCAATATAATGATAATTAATTTCTGTTTTGTACTTAGAACGTGCGGAGTGTGATTTAGGCTGGTTTACATGTAGTAACCACAGATGTGTCGGCCATGATGCACGGTGTAATGGAGAGAACGACTGTGGTGATGGAAGTGATGAGACTGGTTGTCATTGTAACAAGGAGACAGAATTCCAGTGTAAGACGGGTCTGTGTATACAGAAACAGTACAGATGTGACAGAGATAGGGATTGTCCAGACTTCTCCGACGAAATTGGATGTAGTGAGTACTCTTAGAATCTAAAACCTTTCAGTACTCTCATAATCTTTTAAGACTTTCAGTACTGTCAGATTACTTTTAGAATCTTTTAGACCATTCATTACTTTTAAAGCACTTTCAAGCCTTCAGTACTTTTAGAGTACAATTAAAACCTTTTAAGGTCTTCAGTACTCTTTTAGCCTGTTTGAGGTTTGAGGTACATAAGAAGAGCACAAGTCCATACCCTGAGCTGGAGTGTGAGGGTTGGCATCCAATAACAACTGATTGTTTTTTTATCTGTTTAAATGGTTTCATCAATCCAGAACTTACTACAATAATATCAGTGAAATATTCTTCACTGGGGTGTTAAATATGATTCCAGTAAATTATGTATAGTGGTTCACATGATACATCATTTTCATCTAACTTGAACCACTACAATAGCTCAGTTGGTAGAGTGTTTGCTGCCTATGTGGGTGATCTTTGTCTGAACCACAGCCAGGTCTTACCAGACTTAAAGATTAATAGTGACTGTTCTTTTGTGAATACCTTAAAAACCAATACTTCATGTCACAGTAGGTACTGCAGGTTAAAGAACCCTCTCTGCATATTACCCTAGGTAAAGGGTAATATGCAGAGGTAAAAAATTCTGCTACTTCACCTATAGCTTGTCATTTCTATATTTAAGTGAATTATTCTTGACTGGGACATTAAACTGCATTCAGTCATCACTCAGATATTTGATTTGAATACTTTCAATTGCAGATTTAACTTGTGAGAACTTAGAAATAATGCAGGAAATACCAGGTCATTTTGTGTCATGTAATACGACTTCCCAGTGTATAATGGTGGAGTGGATATGTGACGGGAACGCCGACTGTTGGGATAATAATGATGAGAGGAACTGTTCTACTGATAAAACTGGTAATTATTACATTGCCATCCATAAAAACGGGTCATATCGGTACAGACTAAAAATCTACAAATCTGCACAAAATTAGATTGTTGAAAACATCATTCTGCTACAGTTGATTGTTTTTCAAGTAAAATAGTGTTTTTGTCTTAAATTTGAAAAATTTGAAAAAAAAATCCCAAGAAAAATAATTTTGATCATTAAGTTAAGGTATCACTTTCAAACATTACAAAATCTCAAATATTTCAATTTTTTGAATGGAATTTGACTTGATGATTATTATATAAACCTATCAAAAATATAAATTTGTATTGATATTTACCCAATAAATAGGATATACAAGTTAAAGGTTCCTTTAAATATCAGGTCTTAATAATTAAATTGGATGATTTTAATGTAAAAGTAAGTTCACTTTTGAATTTATTCATTAAACTTAATTTGTAGATCATGCTTGTCCTGGATCATTCCAGTGTAACACAAGTAAGAGTTGTATCCCCTTACAATGGCGCTGTGATTCAGATGATGACTGTGGCGATGGGTCAGATGAAAATAACTGCAGTAAGTTTATTATTATTATAACTTGGAAGTTATTATAAAGGATGTAAGTGGCATTACTGTTTTGCTGTTCCATTTTACACCCAATGATTTTGATTCCTATTAGGATTGAGTGATTTTATTTTCAGTTGTCATTGTTGTCATTTTGTAACCCTGTAGTGAAATTTTACCGTCAGAGACAATTCACCAACTAAAATGTTTTACTAGTGGATACTAGTCTTTTGAAACTTCATTCATATTCTAAAATGTAGAATTTAAAAATTGGAAAATTACTGAAGAAATTTACTCTTTAGTTCAGAATAAATGTTGATCATCTCTTAACTACTTCATGATAAGCTGTGTTAAGTCTAACTGTATCTATTCAGTTATAAAAAAATTGCTATATTGGAAAAATTAATCGCAGTTAAAGGATACTTATCCTAGTATACCAACTTACTCAAAGGTGGTCTCCCCTTATACTTCATGATCTGTCCTACCATAACAAACCCTCAGTGTCAAAGTACTATATTTACCTACTGTATTTTTAAATTACTTTGAAGGTCATTAAAATTTCATTTTATAAACAAACTATCATGTTGAATGATAGGTAATCATGTCGAATGATAGTTAAATATTGCATTGTGGGAACAGATATTTTTGCAATAGAACGTCAACTTGTACGACTCAATATTCAGAAGAGAGATATCTTTGAGCACACTGCTGATGCCATTGAATGCATATTATTTTAAATTTTAGCATATAAATGTGAAGATCATATGTTCCGTTGTGATGATAATACGTGTCTCCCTAGATCATGGAAGTGTGACGGCCATCCTGATTGTCAAGACCATTCAGATGAGGGTGAATCTTGCAGTAAGTAATTATATCTTGATGAGTTTTTGTTCCTTAAAATAAATTTTACTTACATTAATTCTAGTAGTGTGGCAACCAGCAAGGTAAACATTTATAGAGGGCATTAAAACAGTGTTTTACTGTACTAATGTAAGGAGAGTATAAAGTTCTATTTCAACATTTATAGCAATTTTTGTGCCCTTGAAAATAAAATGTACATGTACTCTGATTTTACAGTATACTGTAGTTTTGCCCTTTGTAGAACCATTTTACTTTTATTTTAGTACCTTCACATTAAATATCCTATCCATCCATTTGTCAATTGACATTTAATGTGTTGAAATACATATATTGACCAATTGGGTTCCCTGCTGTACCACCCGATCAATACCTCTTAACGTTTGTGCTGAACATTTTGAAAAAGGTTAATGTAAAAATTCTTGGAATAATGTCATTTTTACGGAGAAAACGTCATCCTATGTTATTCCGTATCCATTGGTAATAAGTGTTCCGCACAAACATTAGAGGGTATCTGGTGGTACAGAGGAGAACCCTATTGAACATATTGTCCTAAAATAATACACATACAGTTAAATCTCAGTTGAGTCAAAATTTGCATTATAAAGGGGTTTGATCAATTGAAGGAGGCTTGCAAAAACCATAAAGAAACAAATTTTGCAACATCAAAATAGTGTGATATGAAGACAGGTTGAAAAGTTATAGAGGGGCAATAAAACAAGATTTTACTGAACTTACAAAAAGAGCATAAGGTTTTATTTTAATGCAATATCTCATGGCAATATTGACTGCCGTTTAAAAAAAAATGAATTGTTTCATACTATGTGATTAGAAATTGGCCAATAAGAGTTTAAAAATTTTTTGTAAGGTATAATAATATAGGGTTATTGAACTGATATTGTGAAATATTGTCCCGAGTTGACTCGACATTTGCAGGAGCTTACAAGTGCAAATTTCGAGTCAACTCGGGACAATATTTCACAATATCAGTTCAATAACCCTTTTATTATATAGCAAATTAAATTTCATTTACTTCCATCAAGTATTTCACCTAAAATAAATATTACACTAGTTCTTGTAAATGGATATAAGAACTAGTGCAATATGACAACAACACAGTGATGACGTCGACAACAATGGTATGATGTCATAAACAACAGCGTCATGTGACAAAGCCTGCAATATGAAAAAAATGGTTCGGGAAACCTCGGACTGGAACAAAGTTAGTGTGCAAATATCGATATTTATTGCACGCTAACGCCTCGGGATTTATCATTTAATTTCTATACGAAGCATGTATTGCTATATAATAATATATGTTATTTCATGTATATTTCTGTAGAAGAGAATCCTTCCTGTAAGGGTGATGAGTTTAACTGCACAAATGGACGTTGTATACCTAAACAGTGGATGTGTGACGGTGACTCGGACTGTACAGACGGCGAGGATGAGAGAGTCGAAAACGGATGTGGTAAGTTCATACAAAAATTACTGAGTTCTTCAGTAAATATTTTCCTTTGTCAGAGGACCTAAGTAACTGAAGGTGAGTACGATGTCACTGTTGACAGGTATGTATACAATGTCTCTGATGAGTTGCACTTGGCTATACATAATAAATACATAACTTACTTCTGTATTATTTATCTGACAAATTACTGTTCTCTCACTTATAGGTTAATATATTCATTATGTTACTTGTTATTTTTTCAGAACCAGTACAATGTGATGATGATGAATTTGAATGTTTGAACCGCAGATGTATAAAACAAATGTACTACTGTGACCGTGACAATGACTGCAGTGATAACAGTGACGAACCACCAACTTGTGGTAAGTAATGGTTGTTGTCATGACTACACTTGGTTACTGTAACCGTAACAACGACTGTAGTGATAACAGTGATGAACCACTAACTTGTAGTAAGTAATCGTTGTTGTTATGGTTACACTTGATTACTGTGAAAATACAGGGAATGCACTGATACGGATCTATGTATTGTTAATCTTTTATTATATTGATTGGTCTAACTGTTTTGGTTTTGATTTTTATTTATCAAATTTAGCATCCTAGATTATGTTAAACCTTAGTATTCATTGTGTAAAATAACAATACGTATGCAAAGGTAGACACAGAATTAATTTTGGTGGAGTATCTTCCCTTTGTTTAATATTGCCTGCAAGGGTAGTTGATTGGAAATAAAATATCTTGTATACCAGAATATTCACAAGTTTCTTTTTCAAAAACTGCCTTTGAATTTTAAAATTTCACAGTACTTACTTCTTCTTTTTTACAGTTTATAAATCCTGCAGTTCCTCAGAATTTAAGTGTGTCAATAATGGAACTTGTATAGACATGGATTTGAAATGTAATGGGTTCCCAGATTGCCCAGACCATTCTGATGAGCAGGACTGTGGTCCTCAGATTGGCTGTAAACAATATCTATGTAGCAATGGAGTTTGTCTTAATGATTCTTTGGTGTGTAATGGTGCTAACGATTGTGGGGACAATTCAGATGAATCAACAAAATGCTGTAAGTATCGAAAACACTTCTGTCATCAAGTACATAGCATCACACAAAATAGAAATAAAAGTCACTGCGTTCCTTCGAAGAAGCCTTAAAAAAGTGATGCCCTGTGTCAAGGCAGGGGTAGCTCGCTAAAGAGCCCTAACTGCTTATCCATCAGAGTGTACTGCAAAGGTAAAAATTTCAACCTTTTCACCTATAGCTGGTAATGTCTTGATGTAAGAGAAATATTTTTGACTGGGACGTAAAACTCCATTTAACCAGTCAATGTTCTCACTATCAGACAAGGATTTCTATCCATTTATAAGCTTTCTGTTGTTAGTAGAATTCTTCATCTTGCAATGCCTCCTCTTTCTTTGCTGGAAGTTGGATGATTTAGAAGCTTTTTTACGTTTTGTTACAGGAAGTAGGCTAAATCTCTACAGGAATACATAATGCATTTGTAATAAATCGGCATAACCTTATTGTTTCTTCATTTTGTACCAACTTGTTTCACAGATATAACTACAAACAAATGTTTTTACGTAAAAACAGATTGTTGGCTGATTGTTTACTGTAAACCAACTTTTACTTGCAAGCGATTAACTTTCGTGTATTTCGCAAGGAAAGAATAATCGCGAAAGTTAAACATTGTAAATATGTTTCCGAAAATGCTTATATTAATACCAAATTTTCAACTTAAGTCTTTATCATGAAAGTTCATAGACGTGAATTGGTTTTGGTAAGAGAATCGCAAAAGTTAATATCCGCGAATAAAAGTTGGTTCACAGTACATGTATATGAAATCTTCCTACATGGACATGGTTTCAAGGTGTCATTTTGTGTTGATTTGAGTAGTCTCCCTTTTGCAAAGACAAGATGTTATGTATTAAATGTTTGGTTTATGTTTTTAGATGTAAATGAATGTACAACAGGAACTGCAATTTGTGCGCAGAAATGTATAGATCTCAAAATAGGACATAAATGTGGATGTAATGAAGGGTATCAACTAAGGGCAGATAATTATACATGTGAAGGTAAGATCTATATTTGACACACTTTTTCATTAGTTTTTTAGTTTTATCAACATTTTTACCACTGGTTGTTAAGTTGGTATAGTGCCTGCTCTGTATGTGGGTGATCGGAGTTCAACCCTGGCTGGGTCTGAACAAGATTTGAAAATAGGTTGTGAGTTTTCTTTCACCACTCACTCGACATTTTAAAATGAAAGCCACTGTCATTAGTACTTCAGAAGAGACTTTGTGTTTTGGTAGGAATGGCATGCTAAAGAACCTTTCTTGCATATTGCCCTCAGTGCATGGCAAGGACAAAAATTTCTTCTCTACCTATAACTGGTAAACCCTGTTCTATAAATCAATACCAAGGTTTCTAGGCATTTGAATCTCTCACCAGATAGAAATTAAAGCATGACAATGATATTTGATTCTTCTATTTCTCATGTACCTGCTCTTTATATCACATTTATATATTATTGAAGTAGATTATGTTGTTGCACACTAGGAGGTACATTGTGGTATCTTTTTTTCATGATTTTTATCAAGTTCATGTTTTCAATAGTTCTTCACATTTCAAAGCATTTCAGATTGTCATTTGGTGATCAACTCATTTTTATTAATGGGACCTCGGTTAACAGAGTGGTATAAAGCACATTTTTATCATTCATGGCTCCTCTTACTTCCTAGGTTAGAATCCCTCTGAGGACAGATCCTAATGTGACAATTTATAAGTTTGCTTGCTGAAAGCCTGTGATTTTCTACTGGTGTTCTGGTTTCCTCCATCATTCTAGAACTGACTACCTTGATTTAAGTGAAAGAATCTTGACTGGGGTGTAAAACACTATTACTCCACTCCTTCATAGTGAAGTTAACTTTGTTTCCACTGTTTGGACATCAAATTTTAAACTTCCTTCGGGAAATTAACTTGTATCATAAAATATAATTGTTTTATCATATATATTACCCAGTGTTTTATTTATAAATTGTCTGTGATATAACTGGTTTTTTATCAGTTTAGCAATAGTTTTATTAAAAATTTATTTGTTATTTTTAATTTTACATTTTAATACTTTGTGTTATAGATACTATTGTATCTTTTACTTTTTCTAGCTGCGAATAGCTGCAATAATGCTGATGCGGCTTTAAACAATAACTCACTCACTCACTCACTCACTTTGTTTCCACTGTCACATTTCCCCCCCCCCCCCCCCCCCCCCCCCCCCCCCCCCCATCAAAAAGATTTCAACAAATAATTGGATATATTGTAACTTTCTTTCTTAGAAATATTTATTAGCTTGCACACACAAATATGAAAAAGAACTGAATTAGGATGTACCTTGGAAATAGTTTTAAGTTAAAAGTCTTTTAACAAACTACATGTAAAGGTCCAGGTATGTACCTGTTCTTCTGATAGCTCTTGTTTTATGTTAATTATTATGTATATTTACAGATGTAGATGAGTGTAAGACAACCTATCCATGTTCTCAGTTCTGTGTTAACACAGATGGTAGTTTTAAATGTCTCTGTGCAGAAGGATATCAGATGCAATCAGACAAAAGATCATGTAAAATTGCAGATGGTGAGTTTAGTTTGCATTACTTTTACAGTTTTGATTGTGTTAGACAAAAGATCATGTAAAATTTCAGACATTGAGTTATGTTTTAGACATAGGCATTACTTTTAAAAGTTTTGATTTGATTTTGTTTGCATCATTTGTAAAATTTACCTTAGGACTTCAAATTTCTAGCTAGACGGTAATCCACATCAGGTAACCAAGGCTTCAGTGACCAAGTGGTCTAAAGTGCTCGTTTATGAATCACAATGCTTCTCATTACCTAGTTTTAATTGCCACCTAGGACAGATTATAGTGTGAGAAGGTTTGTCAGTTTGCTTGCAGAAGATGGATGGATTTCTCAATTTCTCAAGACACTTAAGCTTCAATCAACATTCTAGAACCTCAACATAAGTGAAAGAATCTTGACTGGGGTGTATAACACTATTATTCCATTACATTACACTACACTATGATTTTCACACATGGCATGTTTAGCCAGCTAGGCAGAGGTTGCTTAACCTTTCAGAACACCTGGCACAATTTAACTGGTGAAAATTCACATGTTTTACTTAGTTTGCCAGTTTTTAAAGTTTTTGCTTTCTTTTTGAATTGTGATTTGAACATAGATCAGTACATTTGTGGTTGTCACATGTAGTTCAGAGAGTGACACCTATAATTTTACTTTTTCAGATGTACGGCCATATTTGTTACTAGCCAATCGGTATTACATCAGAAACATCAGTTTCTCTGGCCAACAACATCTTATATCGCATGGATTAAGTAATGCAGTAGCCATTGATTTCCATTGGGCGGAGCAGATGATCTACTGGACGGACATTACAAGTAAAAATAGCAGTATCTGTAGACTCAACATCACCAGTCAAAACAATACCAAAGAGGTAATGGAAAAAAAACCCTTTTAAAATTTAAGACATAATGAGGTATCCAATTAGATTTTATCTCACTGGTCACATGTAGGTTACTATATATCCTGGTTTTGAAAAAGAAATACACTTATATTTTGGTCAAAGTTTCGGAATACCATGGCCGTTTTGTTTTACTGACAAAATTCCGTGCTCACCTTGTGACCTCATGCTACAGTCTGTCAGCGATATTGTGGCAGAGTGTTTACAAACATGGAAAAGTCTGTATAATGTAGATAGTCTTAGATAGGGATATATAAAGTTGGGGTTGACAAATGAAGGTGTGAAGGTATGAATATAAGTATATGACAACACAGTATTGATTCCTATTTGTGTATAATAAAGTCACCCATGTTTATAAACACTCTGCCACAATATCGCTGACTGACTATAAATGATGTAATTTTCATTCATAAAATTATTTATTTCAATGGAAGTAATCTCAACAGACAAATTGTTTTAGTGATTTTATTTTTTGCAATAGATAGTAAAACGCATGTCCGAGAAAAGACTTCTCAGTGTTAATTTGAGTACTTTTGATTTATGTCCTGTTAGAACAGATATGATCATCATCTACTCATGGTATATCATTGAATAATACACAAACCAGAGTCCACATCACAAGATGGTAAAGCCACCAATTGATATATTAGCCAATTGTTAATTAGGCTGATGTTAATGTTGATTGTTTAAGTAATTATTACCTTTCATCCTGGTGACGTACTAAAGTCGCCCTGAGTGCACGCTAGTACAAGGCAGACCATAAAACACACTCACACTTCACATGCTTACACAAACTTGTTCATAGATTAATCCATAGAGATTAATATAATAGTTCTTGTCGCGAATAGCTGAAAAATTACTGATGCAACGTTAAGCAACATTCAACCAACCAACCAACCTTTCATCCTGAATGAGAATAGCAAAGGTAGATGTAATAACTTACCGGTATTTCAGTTTGGAAAGGAAGTGACTTTTAATTTTCAAAAATATAAATGTTTCTTTTTTTCAATCACAATTTGTGTTTCTCCAGGTGTTGCTGAATACAACAGTGAAGAACCCTGATGGTATTGCTGTAGACTGGATTGCTAAGAACTTATACTGGTGTGACAAAACAACAGATACCATAGAAGTCTCCAAACTTGACGGAAAATACCGAAAAGTTCTCATTAATACCGGACTTCAAGAACCTAGAGGCCTAGAAGTATTCCCATCAAAAGGTTTATTATTTTACACAGATTGGGGAGAAACTTCCCATGTTTCCAGAGCCAATATGGATGGAACAGACAATCGTAGAATTATCTCTCAAGACATAGCATGGCCAAATGCTCTTACGATTGATTATGTCACGGAAAAAATATTTTGGGCCGATGCCAGCTTGGATTACATAGCAATGGCCAACTTGGATGGAACAGAACGTCATGTGATTATAGAGGAAGACCTACCGCATACATTTGCTTTGACAACTTTCATGGACTATATTTTCTGGACTGATTGGGAACATTTATCAATACAAAAAGCTCATAAATTCTCTGGTGCTGACCGTTCTGTGGTAGCTCATCTTGTTCACAGACCCATGGACATCCAGGTGTTCCATCCGGTGAGACAAGTAGAAATTCCAAGTGAGTATAAACAGATTGTATAAATGGACATCAACAGCTAAAGATGAATTGGCAGAATTTTTTTACCTTTTCATTGTGCAGGAATGGTACTTTAATATACCTCACCTGCCTTGACACAGGACATTGTTTTTTAGGGTCTTCTTTCTAAGGACCCATTGACTTTGATTTCTAAATGCTGAGTAATTGGCAACAGAACAGTCTATACCAATTTTTAAGTCTTGGTCAGACCCTGGCTTGGCTTTGAACTCCAAACTCCCATATATTTAGTCAACACTCTACAAACTGAACTACCATAGTGGCATTAACATACTGTAAGGAACAATGTATTTGTGTGGGTAAAATTTTCTCCCATACTTCACTGAGTTATTCTGTTGGTTGGTAGGTGCAAGATATCTCTGTCTTTCACCCCCTGTGTAAGATAAGTTACATCCTTGTTTAAGATATCTCTGTCTTACACTGTTGCTGGTGTATGATTCTATTAATCTATGTATATTAAAGTGATGTTATATTATTATTTGATTTATTGTTGCATTAATTTTATTTATGGTATTTTGCAGAATACAAGAATCCTTGTCACAATAATGGTGGTTGCAGCCATCTTTGTTTGCTCAGACCAAATCCTTACTACCAATCTATTGAAGCAGTGTGTGCATGCCCAGAAAACTTTTATCTCGGAACTGATGGCAAAAATTGTATATCAAATTGTACAAGGTAAGACCTTGATTCTGATTTAGTTTAAAAGAGAGAGAGAGGGGAGAGAGGAGGAAGGGGAAGGATGTAATGGCCCGGTCAAGATTTCATGGATAGTCGAGAAAACTGGAGTGCCCAGTGGGAACCTCCTCAAACCTTAGAGCACATATGCAATCCTATGCTAAGTCATAACAGAGATTTTTAAAAATGTTTTCATTGCATCTGTGGTAAATACTCAACTGTCAGAGATGTCATTTGTGATACAGAATACCCAAGACCTTTACGTTTTAGAAACAGTTGGTTGCCATAGGAATAACAAATGTTTTCCAGAAAAATGACACAGTCCTAGTCCTGATAACATTTCATGCAATGTCTTTCCTATTATAAATGTAAGGGATAAGCTCCTCATTGGTAGCACTGATCAACCAAAAATCCCTCAGACTGTCTTGATCCAAGAGTCAAAACCATGTTTTAGTTGACTACATGCAACTTATTACACCAGAGGTTTTAGCGAGATGAGGTCAAGTCTGGCATTTTGCCAATGGGGCCACAATAAATAAGATTTACTAAGTTGAAGAAACCTACAATCTACTTTTAGTTCTCAGTTCCATTGTGTACAGACATCAAAGTGTATACCAAAATGGTGGTATTGTGATGGCAGAGTTGATTGTGAAGATAGATCTGATGAACCTCCATCATGTGGTAAGATCTCATTTCTTATGTTGTTCATTGTAAGTCTGCTGGGGATATTCTCCCTTTTGTTAAATGGTTTATTACCTGCGTAAGTTTCTCTTTGACAGTGTAGAAATTTAGTAATAATTCTAAGGCATTAATTTATTTTTTATGAATTTTATTCTATACAAAATAAGAGGGCACAAGAAGTATGTAATTGTCATGTTTGACACAGAACATGCCCAAGACTCACCAGATTTAACATTAGCAGTTAAGGCTTGTGTTTTGTATGTCCACTGGGATGTGTTATGTTCTCATACATCGACAAAATTGATTATCTCTGCAAAAATAAAAAATATTATTTTTAAACTGTAAAAATGCCCTACTTTGCTGTATTCTGCTGTTTGAGTTGTGAATTATTTATCATTTAGAAGTTTATTTACCATTTATTGTTTTAAGTTTGAAATAACATTGTCTTCTGGCAGCTATAGGTGAAGTGTGGAGGACTATCAGATGATAAAATCATTTCATTATTTATTTTGTTTGTACATTTTATATATTGTTTGTAGGTCAGTATATTTGTTCTCAACCTGGAATGTTCAGATGTGACAACGGAACTACACCTGAAGACTGTATTACTCCTATGTACATTTGTGATGGAAATCCTCAATGTTCTGATGGATCTGATGAAAAAGATTGTGGTAAAGTTTATATAACATGTTATATATATATATAGAATAAATCACAACTTTGTGTTGAATACGATAGAGAAAGCACCCTCCTGTAGGACCATAAGACCTGTAGTATTGTTAGAGCTTTAAGTCATTATTTGACTTGAACAATTTCAACTTATTCTTAACCTCTTTAACTAGCAGCATTCAATTATTTGGCAGTAACAACAGATTAAGTCAAGAAATTTTTTATTTGTTACTTATGTCCTTGTCACATTCATCTTGAAATGAAAAGTCTATAGTATAAAATTTAAAGATATTGAAGAATCTTCACCATCAAATTGTCATATACATGTACATGTACACATATTTCCTTATGATTCGGTGTCCTTGTATGCAAAGTAGTGTAGAAAATCATTATAACACTTCTCATCACCTAGATTTGGGCAGATCCTAGTGTGAGGAAAATTGTCAGTTCATTTATCAATGGTTGGTGGTTTTCTCTGGGTATTGAAGTCTTGTTCACCATTTTAAAAGTAACTGCTTTGATATGCAATGTAAATGACTTTAATGTAAAGCACCATTACTTCACTTCAGTCTTATGATAAGGTTATATATTTTTTATTACTGTTGTAGATAACTTCATTTGTATGGATGGTTTCCAGAAATGTCTTGGTGAACCAAAATGTTACTCAGAAACCAGGAAATGTGATGGAACTCCAGACTGTACTAGTGGTGAAGATGAATTAAACTGTGGTATGTACACTTAGTATAAAATATAGGGCTCTCTCTATAGTCTTTGATCACACCTGTTGGTACTACAGTTAAATCTCTTTATCTTGAACACAGATATCTGAAATTTCCAGATAAGTTGAACTTTTTTAAAAAGTCAGGAATGAGTTGCTCTCTATTTAACCAAAAATAATTCCTGTTATCTGGAACTCAAATATCTTGAATTTTCAGATACCGGTAAGTCAAAATAATTTTTAGGTCCTCTGGATGAAACGCTTGTCCAAAGGTAGGTATTGTGTATGATCATTGAACTCATATACATGTGTATATATATATATATTATGTATTTTTTTTATTTGTTCTACATACATATACATGTTACAGCTAAAAATTTTTACCCAACTAAAATAACTTGCTATTTGGAATATAATCATTCAATTGAAATCATTATTTAAATTTGAAGATTGGTAAATAAAATTTCAGCTTTTCAAAAAAATTGAATAAAAAATATTTTTTATTTCATACAAACCCAGTAAATTACATTACATTTATATTACAGTCTAACCAGTTTTAAAGAATACCTCTATATAAAGGCCACCTGCCCATAAAGGCCACTTCTACTGGCTTCCTTGAACGGCCTTTATAGACAAGATTGACTGTAATTGAAAGAAATGTTTCCTGCTTGATACAGCAAATTAACAGTAGTAATTTATACCTTATAATATCTTGCTCTTTATTTTAGCCAATACAACCTGTAAATCGACCCAGTTTCAATGTAATAATGGCCGCTGTGTTCCATATGTCTGGCATTGTGATCAGGATAACGACTGTGGTGACATGTCTGATGAGCCAGACTATTGTGAATGGACTAACAACACTTGTCGTGATAACTACATTAAATGCGCTAAGTCTGGGCGATGTATCCCAGAATCCTGGCAGTGTGACGGAGATCATGACTGTGGCACCAACGATCCTAGCGATGAGAATCCTGACATTTGCAGTAAGTCTGTCAGATAAATCTGTTAGCATGATGACATTATTAAGTTCCTTTTTTGGACTCAATTTCGAAATAAATAGGAACCTTGAAGACAAATAAGTGTTTTTACTAGTTTCAACATGGCGGCAACACATGTTTGTTGTGGAATTACAGAAACATTTGCATCACTCATAAAATCATATTAGCATATTACAATGAATGAGGTGTTTGATAATGATTATCCTAAATCTGAGAACAAAATTGATTTTACTTTTAGGCAAACAAGTGTGTTCAGCAACATATTTCAGATGTAAAAATAGTCACTGTATACCAGGTAGATGGCGCTGTGATTACGACAACGACTGCAGAGATGGATCTGATGAAGAAAACTGTCGTAAGTAATACGGTATACAATAAAACCTTGATTCATCATTACCTTTTGTTTCATGTTTGTTTCATGTTTTGGCATTATAAAGGGGTTTGGTGATTATTTTAGGGAGGATTGTAAAGAAAAATAAAGATGAAATGGGTTTTTAGACTTTAAAAAGATCTTAAGATTTACACCATGATGTACCTGAAATATTGAAAACTTCAAAATATATGGTGAAACATTAGAATTCCATTTTGAATAAGTTTTGAGTGGTAACCTGTTATTTGTAATGATTATGTTCACAAATATGTTTAAACATGCATTTTTTTAAGTATTTTTGTATTTTAAAATGCATTTTTCAAATATTTTTGTATTTTAAATAATCTTTTTTCAAATATTTGTTGTACTTTAAAAATTGTATTTTTTGAATATTTTTGTATGGTAACAGAGTACCGGAACTGTTCAGAATCAGAGTTTAGATGTGGTAATCATAAATGTATTCCTAAGAAGTTGAAGTGTGATGGAGAGATTAATTGTGAAGATGGTTCTGATGAAACAGCTAACTGTAGTAAGTAGATTATCTCCCCTTGTGCATATTGAGTTAAAGATTAACAGCTGGACAGTGAGGATATCTAGGGTATCTTTGGTAAATAATTTTGCATACAGAATTACTGGCAATGCTTGGGTAGAGTGCTCACTTTCTTTGTGGGAGATAGTGGTTCAAACACTGACCAGGTCGGACCAAGCCAGACTTAATCAGCATTAACAAATGAAAGTCATTGTGTCCTACAGAAAGACTTGAATAACTTGTGTCACAACAGGCATATGATATTAAACAAATTTCTTGCACATTGACTTGAGTGCACTGCAAAGGTAAAAAAAAACCTTTTTGGTTTCATCTATAGCTTGTGATATCTCAATATAAGTGAAATATTCTTAACAAGGACACAAAACTACATTCAGTCAATCAAGTGAATGAATGTTTATATACCAAGTCAAACCTGTTTATAGTAAGGTTTGCCGATATGATACTCAATAATATTTGTGTGTAACTATTACTGCTGTTTGATATTGAATAGCAAAAGTTGACATTTTCCATAAAGACAATATTGTTCTATGACTTTGTGACATAAATATTTTCTATTACCTGCTACTCAGATATTTTGGGGTATTGAAAGTTTTGTGTGATGTAAAACAACATTTAACCAACAATGGCCATAGAAGAAAAGTCTCCTGTGTCTCAAAGTGATTTTTATCTTCAAATTCAGTAAATATTAGTTTAGATCTCATTAACAGCTTTAACAGATGACATCTAATGCAAGCTCAGCACGCACCATTTCTAGTTATATTTGGAGCTGTAAAAGAGTTTAATGATAAATTGAGGTTTACTTGTGTACAGTAGAAAATGCTGAAAAAAAATGAATTTTGAAAATTAGAAAATTATAATAGTTAAGGATGTGGCATAGTTAATGAGTGGCTTTATTAAGAGGTTAAACTATATAATCATATGTATCACTCTGGTAATTTCAGCAACTTTGAAGTGTTCAGATGATGAGTTTCGGTGTACGAAGATACCATTCTGTATTCCTAAAGACTGGCATTGTGATGAAGATACAGACTGTTCAGATGGCACGGATGAATGGAATTGTAGTAAGTATGGAGAGAGAGAGAGAGAGAGAGAGACATTGTGATGAAGATACAGACTGTTCTGATGGCACGGATGAATGGAATTGTGGTAAGTATGGAGAGAGAGAGAGAGAGAGAGAGAGAGAGACTGACATTGTGACGAAGATACAGACTGTTCTGATGGCACGGATGAATGGAATTGTGGTAAGTATGGAGAGAGAGAGAGAGACTGACATTGTGATGAAGATACAGACTGTTCTGATGGCTCTAATGAATGAAACTGTAGTAAGTATAGAGTGAGTGAAAGAGAGAGAGTAAATACACACCTGAAATGAGTTCCCAGGTTTCTACAATTTAAAATTATGAGTAGCCAAATATCTACTTTTTGAAAATATAGATCTTGTATTTTTTCATACATTGGTTACTTTTTTAATGAATTTCTTAGCAATTTGTACCAAATGGCAACTTTAGCTACCACTACCAGAAATGGAAACAGTCTTTAAATGATATTAGTTAAAATTATATTAATATTGAAGTTAAAATGTTATTGATATATATTTCAGCACATAAATGTGAAGCTGGACAGTTTAAATGTAACACAACAAGTGTTTGTATCCCGGGACTGTGGATGTGTGATACAGATCCTGATTGTGAAGATGGATCCGATGAAGATAACCATATGTGTGGTAAGTTTAATGTGGTTTGATAAGGACCTAACGTCTATATAAGGTGATACAGGATGTATTTTGTTTCTTTGGATGACCTGTCAAATGTGTATTGACCTTGAACCCAGATCAGGTCATATATAAAGGTCATGGTCATGGAAGATGTTTGAAAATCAAAATTATGACAACATTGGTATTAATCCCTCTTGGATAATTCTAGTTTCTTTCTATTCAAGGGAATATTCTCTTCCGTTAAATGCAGTGGTTTTAAGAATAATTTTTGTTTTTCATTTTCTTCCGTTAAATGCAGTGGTATTAAGAATAATTTTCGTTTTTCATTCTGTTTTTAAATGCAGTGGTATTAAGAATAATTTTTGATTTTCATTGAATAAAATTTTCATAATTAAGATTTATGACATTATATAATGATGAATAAGACTATGACTTTATGACTACTATTTTATTTACTTCTGTTGTTTTTTCCAGAAAAGCATGCCTGTGCACCAGGCAGGTTCCGTTGTTCTAATAATAAATGTATATCCATACATGCTAAATGTGACGGTGTAGACAACTGTGGTGATAATTCTGATGAAAAATACTGTAAGTTTTACACACAATTCTGTTTATAATGTCCAGGTTTTTATACATAACTAAGAACCAATGGGGTTCACAAGCCTACCAGATTCTCTATTAGCCCAGTCACTTGATTATTGAAATTATGTTAAATCTTACACAGAAGTTAATATTCTTGAACAATGTTGAAATTTCTCTTCAAAAGAGAGGATTAAAGCCAAATTTTTTGTAAATTATAAAAATTGTGATTAATAACATTTTGATTGTTGTTAGGTTAATTGAAAAAAAAGATACTCAATTCATTACAACTTCTATTGGTTCATTTTTTAAAGCACTGATATATATAAGTTTAACAATTGGCTTTGTACATATATACAGTAACAACTTTATATTAAACATAGTTCTCAGTATATATTTTGTATTGATAACTTTGTAGGTGAAGCTGTGTCTTGTAAACGTAATGAATTCCAATGTGATACCACCAATCAGTGTATACCAACTTACAAACTGTGTGATAAAGTAAATGATTGTTATGATCGATCTGATGAATCCAAAATATGTAGTAAGTATAAATTTCTCTCTCTCTCTCTCTCTCTCTCTCTCTCTCTCTCTCTCCAAAATATGTAGTAAGTTATAAATATCTGGCACCAAGCCTCTGGTTCACATGTTCAAATAAATTTACCAGTTTTCAAAGTTTTTACTTTGGTTTTTCTGATTGTGGTTTGAAGATGGACTGGTATGTTTGTTTCTGATTATAAAAAAACCCCACCATATTGATATTGAAATTATCTTTTAGATTACTTCCTTGATCTAGAAAGACAATAAAATACTTGTCAAATAATATATATTATTAGTGTTTGACCGATTAATCGGTTTAATCGATATCTAATCTTTTTAGCGTCCGATTAGCAATAATTGATTCTAAAATCTAATAATTGATCGATTTCGATTATTTACTGAAGTTCGTTTATGGAACGTCTCTTATAAAATAAGAATGAAATTGTAGCTGAAATAAGTGTCCTTGGAAAAGAAAACTAACACAAATGCAAGGAAGAGTAAATGGTCAGAAAAATGGAGGATATTTTAAGTCTTAGCTGAGATACAAATATCTTGCAGATATTATTAAGACTAAAAAATAGAATTTAATCTAATTTACTTTGTAATTTCCGCTTTAATTTATTAACCAATTATAATCAGAAAATCGATCGAAATCATCCTCCAATTATATCGATTAATCGATTATAAAAATGCAATCGATTCCCATCACTATTTATTATATTATGTTTTCATAAACTTTTAAAGTAAAGTGACAGACCATTTCATTTAAAATGTAAATGAATACAATGAAAAATGACTTTTACTTTGACCTTAAAGTAAGAATTAGACACTTATGTAATTATCAATAATTTTTGTGATTATTTTCTTTCAGCTAATCTTCAGAGATGCAGCAATAGAAATCCATGTGAACATAACTGTCGGATACATAAACCATCTAATACCCATATTTGTTCTTGTAAGGAGGGTTACAAACTACAGAGTGATGGTCGAAGCTGTCGACGTAAGTCTTGTCTGTTTTTTCCCCACTTTTTATGAGATTGAATGATTGAATGGGGTTTAATGTCCCAGCCAAGAATAGTTCACATGTATTGAGACAACACCAGTTTTAAAAGGCAACAATTTTATACCTCTGCAGTGCGCTCAGGGTTATGTGCAGGGATGTCTTCAAAGTACAATGCTTGTCATGATATAGGGCATCGGTTTTTAAGGTCTTTTTTGAAGGACCCAGTGACTTTCATTTCTAAATGTTAAGTGATTGGCGAAAGAACAGTCACTACTTATTACTTATTTTCAAGTTTTGGTCAGACCCTAGCCAGGGTTCATACCCATGACCTCCCACACTGGCAGCCAGCCCTCTACCAACTGAGCTAATATAGTGGTAAATTTTTATAAGCTAATCATAAATTGAATTAACATTTTACACTAGGATCTGCCTGAGTGGGAGTGAAACTTAGGCAACAGAGGCTCTGTCATCAGTAAACTTGCATGTAAGACATTAGTCTTGCAGTAAATTCCTGTGTATATGAAACTCTCATCTTCATGTAATATTCTGTTTCCATGAGCTGTTGTATATTAAGTAAATGTATTTAATTTATAATTTCAGCTGTGAATTTATGTACAATGTATGGCACCTGTCCTCAGAAGTGTACAAAGGTACAGACACATACAAAATGTTACTGTGATGTCGGGTATGAATCTACATTTACAGAGGAGAATGGACACCAGTGTGTAGCTACAGGTAACTTAGGAGATGACCTTGACCTAACCTGACCTTGTCTCTTAACCTTATAGCCTATACAGAGAATATAAAACCCATATTTCATGGGATCATTAAACCAGGTGGTTCAAACACAAATCAAGTTAGATGCCTTGTGATCCAAATGTCATGAAAGTACTCTGGCACCAATTACATAACTATTCCTAACTAAAATCTTGCAACTTTTGACAACAGGTTGGTACCAAATTAAAAAAAGAATAAAAAGTTTCAACAAAATTAAATATCTTGAAATTAATCAAATTAGTCTTATTTTCAAATTGACCAGGATTAAGTTAAGGAAAATCTTAAGTAAGAAATGTTTGTGAAACTGGTGCTGGTTTCATTTATTCAAAGAAAAAAATGTTAATGATGAGAATTTGTTTAAAAAATGATGCTATACTTAAGATTTTTTTCCACTTATATAGAGTAAGTCAGTTCAGGAATGGTAGAGGAAACTAGAGTGCCCAGAGAAAACCACTGATCTTCGGCATACTTTCTCACACATGCATCCAAGTGGGACTGAAAAATAGCTTTTATGGACATACTGATGCATATATCCTAATGATTTTGTATTTTGTTCCAATTATTTTTACAGGGACAAAACCACATTTGTTAGTTGGTGTCGACAATGAGTTTATCCGTATACGCAGTCCAGATAACGTAGGTAACAACAGCAGTGATGGCCATTACAGTGAAACAGACTATAAGGTAACTTGTATTATCTAAATTGTTTTTTTTATTACATATATAACTAGAAACATCTTGGTATAAATTAAATCATAAAGTGACTTAACAACTGGTTTCTTTTACCCAGTCACTTTGTCAGTCAATTGGCTCAATAGTTCATGCCCTCCCTCCCTCACTCACAGGTCTGACTCGCCCAACTTAATCATTCAACCAACTGACTCATGCACTCACACTTTTATTGGCCGACTGACTAACCAGTCGCTCACTCTACTGTCTGAACAAACTCAGTCATTCACTCACTCACCAACCAACCCATTGTGGTAATAGGCAATTCTGGAGAAACTTGAATCATTAAACAAAACAAACAAGTAAACAAGACAAAACTTCATGACCATTGAGTAATATTTATTTTTTCCGATTTTAGTGTTGTCATGGAGACATTGAGATACATGTATTTAGTGATAGAGATGAATAATTCTAGAAATTATTTGTTTCAGCTTTTCCGTATTGATGCTGTTGATCTAGACACTCAAACAGGAAGTTCTTCCACATGGGATGCTTATATTCTTAATCATCATAATCGTACCATTTCCAAAATGCCTATCACTGCGCCAAAGGGAAAATCTGAAACTACAAATCCAAAGACCAAAAATAAACCATCTAAAACAAAGAGAGCTGCATCACCATCAGTTAATGTGGCAAGTATTCTTTGATAATATGGGAACTTTTGTCACCTTTTGGTACCATGGTAACCTCTTCCACAAAGCTGGGACCTTGGTGGCCAAGTGGTCTAAAGCATGTTGGTATAGATCACAAGGGCTCTCATCATCCTAGGCAGATCTTAGTTTGACCACCTTGATTGAAGAGAAAAATTATGACTCCTCTTACTGGACAATTGTTGATAACCGTGGAAATTGGTTCATTTTTTCAGGAAAAAGGCATATTTTATTGGGAAAATGTGCAGTAAATGATGTTTGTAATGATCATTTATTTACATTGAAAGATTTTCCATGTAGCTTCTAAGTACTGATACAGTTACAACAAACAATTAACTTGTAGTAATGTCAAAAAGTATACTGGAAATCTGGAAATATTTGGGTACGGTAATACAATTTTTGTAATCATCAACATTTCAGTATATCCAAGTACTTTTATTTTCCCGTTCCCGTGGTCAGAACAAATAGAAGAAAGTTTTATATCAAAACAAAATCCTAGGAAAAGTTTGTGTCTTGTTGCTCTCGCAAATTTACACAAAAATAATACGAGGGCTCAAATTTCTCAATTTACGGTACATGTAATCCTGTGATGTGTATTTGCCTAAATACATGTATTTCATAAGCTGAACTAAATAAGACCAGATTCAGTAATTTAAGATTATCATTATTAGCTCATTCCCATTTTCCTTATCCACATATTAATACATTGTATTATTGAATTACAGATTGTTAGCGGACTGGCAGAACCTCATGGTATAGCTGTTGATTGGATTGGTAAACACCTTTATTGGACAGACTCAGGAACTAGAAAAGTTGAAATGTCAAAGCTAGATAGTTCAAAACGGATAACAGTGGCACATGGTCACCTTAATAAACCTTTCTCTATCGCTGTACACCCAGAGGCAGGGTAAGAACATGTATAAATTATGCTGTAATCAAATCAGTATCGTGTATTAAATTATTATCCCCCACTTTGAAGAAAGAGGGGGACATTAAAATCAAGTTTCCGTCTGTCGTTCCATCCATCCATCTGAAATTCTTGTCTGCACAAATTCTCCAAAACTATGAAGCACTATTTCATGAAACTTGTTGCAAAGCATCAATATTGATAGGAAATGAGCATATTGTTAACTCGAGTTGGTTTGCTCATTTTTTAGCTCACCTGAGCCAAAGGCTCAAGTGAGCTTTTCTGATCACAATTTGTCCGTTGTCTGTCGTCGTCGTCGTCGTCGTCGTCGTCGTCGTTGTCGTCGTAAACTTTTACATTTTCATCTTCTTCTCACGAACCACTGGGCAGATTTCAACGAGACTTGGTCAGATGCATGTCTTGGTCGGTGCAATTCAAATTTGTTCGTGGTGTTGCCATGGCTACCATAACTAGGTCAAGGTGACCTAGGGGTGCAAAAATCTTAAAAAATCTTCTTCTCCGAAAGTATTGATTAGAGAAAAAATCTGATGTGATATTTGGCTTCTCTAGGGTCTTTAGCCTATAGTTTGTTCATTTTGTGAAATTCGGACAAAAAATAGGTTACGCGTTTTTGCGTTTAATTTTGAAAAAATCGTAAAATAGCTTCAAATTGTTATAACTTGACTATTTGGCCAGATAATGACATGGGGTTTTCAGTTTTGACATCTTCTTGTTAGTATCTTCAAATTGAGGTCAAGGTCAATTATGAAGGTCGTGACCTAATTTTTTTTACCTCTGATTATAATTATTATCTCGAAAACTATAAACTTTTTGTATAGGCATGTATATTAGAATGTTGTAGGTATTGATACAACAATCATTTTGGTGTATAGAAAAAGGTCATGGGTTCAAAGGTCAAGGTCACAGATGTAAAACAATACCAAAATGGTTACTTATCTCGAAAACTATAAACTTTTTGTATAGGCATTTATATTAGAATGTTGTAGGTATTGATACAACGATCATTTTGATATATAGAAAAAGGTCATGGGTTCAAAGGTCAAGGTCACAGATGCGAAACAATACGGAAATGTTTAATTATCTCGAAAACTATAAACTTTTTGTATAGGCATGTATATTAGAATGCTGTAGGTATTGATACAACGATCATTTTGATGTACAGAAAGAGGTCATGGGTTCAAAGGTCAAGGTCACAGATGCGAAACAATACGGAAATGTTTAATTATCTCGAAAACTATAAACTTTTTGTATAGGCATGTATATTAGAATGTTGTAGGTATTGATACAACGATCATTTTGATGTATAGAAAAAGGTCATGGGTTCAAAGGTCAAGGTCACAGATGCGAGACAATACCGAAATGGTTAATTATCTCGAAAACTATAAACTTTTTGTATAGGCATGTATATTAGAATGTTGTAGGTATTGATACAACAATCATTTTGATGTATAGAAAAAGGTCATGGGTTCAAAGGTCAAGGTCACAGATGCGAATCAATACCGAAATGGTTAATTATCTCGAAAACTATAAACTTTTTGTATAGGCATGTATATTAGAATGTTGTAGGTATTGATACAATGATCATTTTGATGTATAGAAAAAGGTCATGGGTTCAAAGGTCAAGGTCACAGATGCGAATCAATACCGAAATGGTTAATTATCTCGAAAACTATAAACTTTTTGTATAGGCATGTATATTAGAATGTTGTAGGTATTGATACAATGATCATTTTGAGGTATAGAAAAAGGTCATGGGTTCAAAGGTCAAGGTCACAGATGCGAAAACAATACTGAAATGGTTAATTATCTTGAAAACTATAAAAGTTTTGTATAGGCATGTATATTAGAATGTTGTAGGTATTGATGCAATGATCACTTTGATGTAAAGAAAAAATTCATTGGGGTTTAGTATTTATGTTTTCTTTAAATCTATCAGCTAGCCATTAGTTATCAGGTGAGCGTATAAGGCCCATGGGCCTCTTGTTTTCAATTATTGCCCTTTGATTGAAAAAAGGACCTGCTGGCGGAGGATCCTAATTCACTGAATTTGCTTGTTGTATTTTGAGTTTTGCTTAAGGATCTGTCCCTTATGGTATGAACACAGTCAGGAATAGCAAATTGTATGAGTGATGAAGCCATTCATGAATATTTTGCTATTCATGATGTCTTCATACCAGCCTGAAGAACAAAAAACTATAATTTCATTAGTATATATTTACAAGCCTTCAAATTTTTGTCAATTGTATAAAATTGAAAAAAACCCAGACATCATGTCTGCTTTAATGCAAAAAGTGGAAGAGCCAATTTGATTTAGTCCCTTTCTGCCCAGAATTGACATAGTTTCCATTGCAAGGCATGAAGGACACAGTTTTATTATCTCATCATTTGTTTACTTACGTGCAGGTTGTGAAATTATGTCACATGACTTACCTGCTTCATAAAAGTATGAAGTACATGTAAATCACCCTTACAACTTCATAGAAAGAAAAGCTTTTGATTGCAAATATATTCTTCTAAAATGTACAATGTATTTACTTGTATTGCTGTATTTAAAAAGAAACTGATCAATTATTGTTATATTGTATTATAATATTACAGAAAAATATATTGGACAGACAGAGGTTACCCTGCTAAAATAGAAAGTGCAAACCTAGACGGAAGTGGAAGAAAAGAATTAGTAAAGGATGACATAGTGTGGCCAAATGGTCTAACTGTAGATTATGCCAATGATCGTATTTACTGGGCAGATACCAAAAAACATGTGATAGAAACTGTTGATCTTCAGGGCAGAGACAGGCATATTGTACATGAATTTAACTGTAAGTGTTTCATTTCCGAGGACCATTAGTGTTCAAATCAAATTTACATGTCAAAATTCAATGAAATGTTGTTTCTCAAAAAAAGGTTAAACATCATTGACAAGAAAAATTTCCAATTTTACACAACTTGAAAGGCAATTTTGTTGTGAGGAAAATGCAAAGCAAAATAATTATTGACAATATAATTTACATTTTGACACCTCTTGAAAGACAATTTGTCTTGAAAGAACTATTTTCTGTCTTTTTCAGCTTCAGACCCACCTTACAAACTGAAAGTATTTGAAGATTTTCTTTACGTTACACTGTACAAGTCACAGAGTTTAGTGAAAATTCATAAATTCCGGGTTAGGAACACACAACAAACAGTTTTGTTAAAGAGTGCCAGAATGATTGGTGATATTGTTATTCTTCATCCAAGCTTACAGAAATCTAACAGTAAGTATATCACCCTATTGTCATCCTTCAAAGAAAATTCTCATAGTGATTGGTTACCTTGCCAGGGCACATGAAACTTTGTATATCTGTGGTGATACATACATGTAAAACACATGTGAAATTTAGCAGTAAAAGGGAAGTAACTCATTCATCACAGGAGTCTACTTACAATATGAAACAACCCTTAAACAAAAATTACCCAAATTAATCAAGACAGTTCGTAGGGATAGAAAGGGACAAAAAATTGAAGTTTGAGACATAATGCAGTTGCTGCTTTAGATGGATACAAATTGAATGCAAAAATTTAGAGTAAAATTATTAAATGATTGTATGGCACATTTGATATGCCTGTCTTTCATGACTAACATGCATTTGTTATCTTTCAGTAACCAATTATTGTGATGGTGCAAGTTGTGGAAACGCTATATGTGTAAACATGCCACAATCAAGGAACTACAGTTGTGTATGTGATGATGAGGCAAAGTTCAATGCAACAACTAAAAAATGTGAATTCCTAAAAAATTGTACCTGTAAAAACAATGGAACTTGTAGTAAAATAGACGGACAACCCAAATGCCGGTAAGAACTTATAAGAAATACAAAATAGCTCTTGTAATTTCCATGGTGATGTTAGTGCGAGTGTGAGTATTAGTGTGAATATCAGTGTCAGTTTAGGTGTTTGTATCTAGTGTTTAAGATTTTGAAGTTTGTTTTATTTTACCTGATCCAAAGGCCTATGGTGAAGTATAGCCAGCCCTTTTGTCTGTTGCCATGAGTTGTGTGCAATGTGTTAATTTTTCACTCTCCAAAACTGTGGCAAAATTTGATTAAACTTGCTATTTGCATTAATGAAGGGGTTATGTTCCCTTGGAGGGGGGGGGGCATAAATTGTTAGAGTCATTATATTTAAAAAACCTTTTTTTTTTCTTAAAAGTAGAAGGGTAAGAGATAGATATTTCATTTCTGGAACCTTATTTCATGTGCATTGAAAGTTGCACAAATTTTGTTTTTTGGTTTTTTTTTTGATAGACTACATGTAAATAAGCAGGCAAGTTTTGAAGGCTTTGTTTGTATATCTTGTGTCTAAATATTGTCAACACATAAAATATTTAAAACAATATTTCCCATAATTTTGAGATGACCTGGATAAAATTTTTGACTGGGAATGCAAAATACAGGCCCCGGTTTCAAATCATTCCTTACCTAAGGTTTTCCTTAACTTAAAATTAGTTTATCTATTTTAAGAACTGCTTATGAATATTTTTGTCAAATAAATGCAAATGTCTAAATCTAGAAGTGATCTTAAAAATGACATCTTGAATTCCTGAATATCTTGAAAATTAACAAAATTACAAAGATTTGATATTTTGTAAAATTTTAGTTAAGGAAAATCTTAGCTAAGGAATGATTGTGAAACCGGAACCAGCTTGTATAGATTATAAATGTGGGATGGCGAGTAAGATGGGGTTTCTACTTTATAAAATGGATTTTTACAGTGCTCACCTTGATTTATTTGTAGCTGCCAACCTGGATACACAGGATCTAAATGTGAGAGAGATATGTGTACAAATTTCTGTCAGCACGGAGGAGTATGTATAAAACCATCAAAACCAAATACAGCTCCAACGTGCAAGTAAGTGACTCTTATAGAACAAAATACAATTATAATGCAATAATATAGTATTAGACGTTGTCATGGTTTTTGGTCTTCACTAAATCCATACAAATTTTAAATCTCATGAACTAAGAATATAATGTAAAAATTTTCTGCAAATAATGTAAAAAATCTCAAACACAAACATATTAGTTCATGTTAAATCACAATCCCAAAAGCAAAGTAAAAACTATGAAGCTGGAACACACCTGATCATAAATGTCCATGAAAGCTTGTAAGCTGTTTAAATTATGTAAGATGTATCATTTTGATCATTGACACATTTTTCAGAATCTTATTATTTAAACATGTTAAATATTAATTGTTCTGATATTTTGTACATTTTCAGCTGCATCAATGGGTTTTACGGTCCTACTTGTGCAAATTATTTATGTAATGGCGTCTGTGAAAATGGTGGAAGATGTTCCATTGTAAATAATGCAGCAGCTTGCCAGTAAGTTTTCTTTAAAAACTTTCTTTTGATAAAAATTTCCCTTTGCTTTTGTTCAATAGAAAACTACATGCATCTGAATACATTAATTCTCCATTTTATAAGGCTTCTCTCAAGGTGACTCAGTAAAATTTAGCCAGCTTACTATTTAGGTTCAGATCCTAGTGTGAGACTTATGGAATCTTACACCAGCAACAAACAGAGATATCTCAAACGAGGAAGAATATTTTCCTGTCCATATTGAGATATCTCTGTCTTACATTGTTACTGGTGTTGGATTTTTTTTCTCACACATTTATAGCATAAAAACATGATTTGTAAACAAAAAATTGCATCAAACGTTCAGTTTTCAGACCATCATCCGTGCCTTCTGAGAATGACATAATCAATTTTGTTGACATCCTCATGTAAATGATTATGATGTCATCAATTTAGCGTGTGTAAGTGATTGTGATGTTGAGAAATTGTTGGTTGAGGCAAGTGATCTCATCTCTAGGGTGAAACAGAAAAATGTCACATGGGTAAAAACGTGGGATTTCCATGTCTCATGTGTGGGACATATTTTGTCTATTTGCTTTCTGAACTTGTTTTCTCCACCATAACTTACTTTTTCCCCCATGTTCTCTTGGTTTAAGAATGGTCATCATCATCATCATCATCATCATCATCATCATCATCATTATTATTATTTCAGTTGCCGTCCTGGGTATACAGGAAGTAGATGTCAGACTAAACTAGAAGAGAGTATATGTGATAATTTCTGTGAAAATGGTGGAATCTGTAGCGTTACCATGGTAAATCACCTGTTTGGAGGTATAAGGGTACCACGACCAGTTTGTAAATGTGCCGAAAATTTTACAGGTATGGTTTATAGTAGTTCAGCATTTTTACAACAAACATAAAAAGGGCCAAAAGTTGTGACTAAAATAGGCACCATGGCAACTAAAATTCTGATTTTGCCACCATTTTGTTGCTACACGTCACCATTCCGCTACACTAAAATTTCCATCATCAAAATCCAGCTTTGACTAGTTCCAGTTGAAGCTTGTAGTACACTACTCTTTTGAAGCATTTTAATGACTAAATAAGCTACCGGTAATCATTTGCCACATGCTTTTCAAAGCAGATTATGAATGTTGCTCGAGGGAGCTTACAGGAGTTTCATTTTTTTGTGATCAGTACTCCTTTTTGTTTGTACAGTAATATATTTCTATGGTTAAACCTCAACTGATGCAATTCCATATCCAACATTTCCAACATACACATGTACAACTTGCTCAATACATACCCCCTAATGTGTGCAGAATGTTTACATGGTAAATTCCCAGAATAACCTATTTTATGGGTAATCTTCAACTGATTTGATTCCATATCGAATGGATATAATTGTTTCACATAAACCTAATGGAATATGAATTTGGTATGTGAGTAAACCCCATTATTGAACTTAATATATTGTTCTAGTTTTCACTCATCCATATTTTCTATCAATATTGAGAATTGAGTATACAGTGAAACCAGTTTATAAAGGCCACACAAGGAAACCAGTAAAAGTGAATTTATGGGCAGGTGGCCTTTATATACAGGTTCAAATAATATAAAACAAGAACAATTGGGATACAGTTCTACCTGCCTTTATAAGCTGGTAACCCTTGTATAGAGGTGCCTTTAAGGCAGGTTGGACTGTACAGTTATGTACATGTGTGGGAATCGAATTTTAGGTAAAGCACAAAATTTAACCCTCTGTTTCAAAAAGTAATGAAGGCTAAAAATGACCCAATAGCAGGGAACACAGATTGGAATTTAACTCAGTTTTTTTATAAGTGTTTATAGTGTTACAGCATTTGCATGGGAATACATGTATGTCCTTATTCATACATGTATATGGTTTTTTAACAAAGAGCAGTTAATATAATACAGTAAAATCTCATTTCATTGCCACCATTTGTTTACACCAATGGTCAATTTTAGCATTATAAAGGGGTTTGGTGAAAAATTTAGGAAGGCATAGGGAAAATGGATTTTGAGACTTCAAAGAAAGTGTGGTGATAAGCAAAATGACAAAGTTATTTAGGGGTGTTAAATTAGTTAAAGCAAGGTTTAATTGTACTTAAGACTGAAAGACATGTAATGTGGACTTATATCTCTATTTTTTCACACAGGAGAGAGATGTGATCAGTGTGTCAAGTTAATATGTCACAATGGTGGAATATGTCACAAGAATGCCACAAGTAATGATTTTTACTGCCGATGTCCAGAAAAATTCCAAAATGATCCGACATGTTTATGGTTACCATGTACCAATTTATGCCTAAATGGTGGTACATGTACCACAGATGCTCGAGGATTCCATATGTGTAAATGTCCAGCAGGATATTCTGGTTTCCGTTGCCAGGAAGTAAAAGAACAACAGTGTTCAACTTACTGTAAAAATGGAGGTGAGCAAATCATGTATAATGGACCTCTGGAAATTGTTGGTCAAGTGTTTGTAGGACTTGAAGGATGATGTCCCATTCTTTCTAAGAATTGAAGTGTTATTATTCATTTTGTGTTTATTTGATTCTGAGTGTGTTTATCCAGTAAACCTAGTGGATATTTATTTTCACAACATTTTAAAATGCTATTTTTGGGTTTCTGCTTTTAAACAGTAATATTATCTTTAGTTTCAGCATTTAGACAGCACTGTAACAGTTATATTATAATATGATTTTATTTTGACAGCTTCCTGTAAAACAAAGACTAACAGTATAGAGGGTATTATGTGTGTTTGTCCTGATGGATACAGTGGTAAACAGTGTGAGATTGGTAAATGTGTTAATTATTGTCAGAATGGTGGAAAATGTTCATTAGGTGAGTACTTACCATATACAATAAAACCTGCTATACAGCCTACTTCTAATTATAAAACCATGTCTATAGAGTAAAATCTGTTACAGTGACTGCCTCTTTAACCACTATGATAGCTCAGTTGGTAGTGTGCTTACTTCCTTTTTTAGAGGTTGTAGTTTTGAACCTAAGTTAGGGTATGACCAACACTTTATAATAGTGAATGTCCTTTTTCTAAGCACTTTGCATCTAGTAATGAAAGTCACAGGGTCCTTCGGAAGAGACCTTAAAAACCAATGATCCATGTCATGGCAGGTGTAGCATGTTAAAAGAACCCTCCCTGCACATTGCTCTGGGCATACTGCAAAGGTAAAAATTTCTGCCACGTCACCTAAAGCTGATGACAATCTCAATATAAGTGAAATATTCTTGACTGGGATGTTAAACCCCAATCAATCAACCAATTTAAAAGACCATATCTATAGTAAATCTGCTATAGTGACTTCCTCTATATAAAGAACCTCTCTTTAACTAGGTGTGAATCCCAGACCAGATGTTTGTCAATTCACTTTCTTTAGTCACTCAAGTTTCTTCCAACATTCTAGATTTGACAGTCTTAATATAGGTGATATTTTCCTTTCTGAGTGGGTTTCATACCTAGGCAGTGAAAAGCACTGTGTGATCAGTTAACAAGTGCTTCAGACCACTTTGCCACCAAGGCCCATGCGTAGGAAATTAAGTAGCATAATTAAATGACAAACATTTCTTTTAAATCCATTACATCAATACAATATTTTGTATTATAGATACCTAGGAAATCCACAATGTACTTGTGATCCCAAGTTTAAGTTTGATGGAGAGAGGTGCCAGAAGTGTAAATGTAAAAATGATGGTGTCTGTTTTCAGAAAGGAAGGGCATGCAAGTAAGTATAGGCAACCCATTTATATTTATCTTATTAAAAATGGGTTTTCCAGCAGATTATTTTATGGTAGTCTTTAGAAATCATTTAAGACCCATTAACTTATTTTATCCTTTAAAACATCACTGCAGTGCTAGGCTGTATTTAGTCACTTTGGGTGAATGGCACTTTGTGCCTTATTGATGGCTTATTAAGTCACCCCAAAAATATAGTTGGGGTGACTTATTGAATTACTCCTTCATAACTGACTAGATGAACATCTCCAATCAAACCTGAGATATTAAGGTTCTGATTTATGTTTTTGAGTAATATTCTGCTATGATCATTTTTCAGAAGCTTACTCTGTCAGTTTCAACTATGTGGCATTTGTCATGTGTAAACTGACATTTTAATCTTCTCCTTTGAAACATTTGGGCCAAATTTGGTGCAGGAGATTTGATGAAGAGCTATCAAATTTGAACAAACCAAGGATTATGCCCCATTGGTATCATGTTCTGTTAAAGTCATATTTTAGAACCTTATCTAACTCTTTCATATATAATTTTATTTCAGTTGCCATTTTATACCATGGAGAACTCTGTGAGATGTCCATTTGTTCAGCCTTTTGTTTTAATGATGGGAAGTGTATGAACTGTACTAAAAATCCAACAACTAATGAACCATACTGTAAACAGTGCATGTAAGTTTGTAGTTACCAGGTCTTAAAATTGTCACCCTAAGCAGTTGGTTAGTGAAAATTTGTTTCCCACGTATTAGGTAATATGTTGTGAAATCTTTAATCAGAAATTACTGTAATTCTTACAATTAATGTTATTAAATGGAAGCATTTCAAGTCAAAACTGTATACATGTATCTATAATAAATTTCATAATTTTTATGACATTTTGAAATTTCTCCTAACATTTGGTCAAGCTATTGGGGTTTTGAGAGAGAGAGAGAGAGAGAGAGAGAGAGAGAGAGAGAGAGAGTATGTAAAGGGTATATAGAAATCTCCCCCTGTTGGTCTTTAAACAGTGCCGTAATGGATTGGATTCTTTTCAGCAAATAATTTTAGGCAAATTGACAGTTTTCAAATTCTTATGTTACAGTACCATTAAGGTTGGAGATTCTATGGCATTCTGATAAAGACTAATAATCCCTTTCTTTTGCAAAATAGGGGCCTGTTTAGCTAAGTGATCAAAAGCATATGCCCACAGATCCCAGTGCCTCACTGCCTAGGTTCAGTTCCCACTAGGGACAGATACTAGTGTGAGAATGGTTGTCAGGACAGATTCTAGTGTGAGAATGGTTGTCAGGACAGATTCTAGTGTGAGAATGGTTGTTGGGACAGATTCTAGTGTGAGAATGGTTGTCAGTTTGCCTGCTAAATTCTTGGTTTTCTCTTGGTATTTTGGTTTTTTCCACCGTCTTTGATTTGACCACTTTGATATAAGTGAAAAGAATCTTGAATGGGGCCTAAAACTTCATTACTGGACTCAATTCAACTCTTGTCTAATATGACAAAAAACAATACAAAATTAATGATATTGATGTTTTATATTTTACAGATGTCCGTCTGGATATAGTGGTGAGCGATGTCAGAAAGCTTCACCACAGAAACATCACAGGAGAGCAGTATTCCTATAGTACCAATAATAGTACCTGTAGTAGCTGTAATACTGCTTATCATACTTGTAACTATTATAGTTATACTTATAAGGCGAAAAAGGTAAGAAAATCGTAAACAAACATACTGGTCCATGTCCAAATCACAATCCCAAAGCAAAGTAAAAACTTTGAAACTGACAAATGTAGTTAAACACATGAACTTCCTCCAGGGTAGTGAGGCTGGGTTCCTCAAAAGAATAAGCACCTCATGTTTAGCTAGCTACACCTTCCATGGGAAATAAAAAAGAATAATTTTTTTAAGTCTCAACCAGTCTTGAAGTGGAGAAATTTTCCGAGTAATAAGATGTGAAAATAAAAATAAATAAAAATTAAAATTAAAATGAAATTTTAAAATAGTTTATTTTGATATAGTTCACTTGTATATGCACTGACCATTATCTGACCACGCAAAAATAAAAGTACTTGGTATGTGAATATCTGGAAATAACTATTTTGGCAAGAATTAATCTGGGAATGGGATAGGCAGAAGTACCCAACTACAAAAATTCATGATTTGATAATGCACTGTATATAAAAAATGTTTTATGTCACTGAAATATAAATTTATTTTTCCTCCAGGGACCAATTTAAACATCGTAGAATGCCCAGTAATGGGATAGCAGAAGTAGGTAATCCTATCTATAATCCACATTCTCATGAAGAAGAGGATGATGGAAGTGGGAGAGAAATGGAAAATATGTTCCATCCAGAGGAAGATCCTGTAAGTTGATTGGTTAAAATTGTATTTAAAAATTCAAATTGTTTAAAATTCTTAATTTTCCCATGTACCTATAAATTCAATTTCTTTATTGTCCTAGTACAAATTCTACCCATAGATTGAGTTGCTAGAATTTTAAATATCCCTGGGTATTGGAAAAATTAAATTCAATTTCTTTTATTGGTGGACCATACAAAGTACATAGAAATTTAAAAGAAAAATGTGTCAAATGAAAATGTGTCAGTTTGCTTGCTGAAGGTTGATGGGTTTTTCTGGACACTCCAGTTTCCTCTATCATCCCTGAACTGACTTCAGCAAAGAATCTTGACTGGAGCGTTAACACTATCACCATCCATATGGTCTTTATCAATTTGTGATAATATATATGTATTTCTTATTTCAGTCTACGCATTTTGCCAATCCACTGTATGATCGTTACCAAAGTGAAAGTACCCAAGTGTTATTACAGAATGATGAGGAAGAAATGCCTCATTCTGATGAAAATGGGGACATTTTTATAAATAAAAAGTCTTCCAAAAAATCGCCGAAAAAAACACCAAAGAAAAATCAATCAATAAAAGCTCATTTGCATGATATTTGAATGAAATATATGCAGGACTTTAATAAAAAGACAGTTTTTATTGCCATAAGCAACAGTCTATTTTTATACTGAAAAAAATAGCAGCTATGTAATAATTTTGAAGGTCTTTCATTTGTGAGGATAATATGTGAGGTGACAAAGGACACAATTTTATGTTTATTTTCCAAAACGGAAACATTCCATTTTTATTATTTCCTAATTGTTTTATAATGACCTTGGATTCATTCCTGGAAGCTGTGGAAAGGGGTCAAAGGTTATATATCCTGTGTTCAAGGACATTTCATGGCCTTATTCAATGAACTGCTGTAGGAAGATTATCTCAGATTTTAAGTAACAGGACACTCTTCAGTGAAAAATGTGATGTATTATCATTTGTCTTATTTTTGTGTTAAATGTATTGTGATTTTTATTATGATTTTGTTTTTTAAACAAAGGATTCATGCCATTGTTGTTACATGCTCATGTGATTTATGTTTAGTGATCATGTGATTTAAGTGTTGTGATCATGTGACCTTATAAATGAAAAAATGAATGATAAAGGGTCACATGATTAAAAATTTAGTTATTGATTGGTGGATGAAGAAATCTTCTGATATTATATTTAATTTTTCATAATTTAGGTTTAACTATTTTTATATTTGATCATGTGATTATTATTTCTTATTATTATGATAATAATGTAATTTATTTACTTATAATGTTTTATGCTGATTAAATGAAACATAGAGAGAATTTGGTCCAAACTTCAGAAACATTCAAATGAAATAGATTGCTTTTGCTGTTTTATCACTGAAATGTACCTACACAGGTAAAAGTGCTTCATACAAAATTTGACACAAAATTTGTGGAAGCTATCTTTTCATGATTTGGGTGCATCATACTTTTACCTGTGTATAAACCAAATACTTCAGTTATATGTACATGTTTATACAATGTATAAAGGTTATTTCTTCTAGTTGTGTTTACTTTCCGTGAAAGTTAGACAATTTACTTTGAAACAGAACAAAAATTAAATCACAATCATGTTTGCATGTTGGTTCACACACATCAAGTATTAATTTTTTTGAGAGAAACAAAACTGGGATTTTTTTACATGCTCTGAAACATTTTTTAGTCTCTAAACCAGAAAGAATCATTTGGGGCATGAGATAATATGTTAAGTTAGTAGTTATGTTTGTAGAAGAAACAGGGTCTCTCTTGGTATTGTTCCATACCAGATCTACCCAACATTTAATCATGTATTTAGTGAAAGCAATGCACCCACCCACTTACTTTTGTAGTAGGTGGCTTTCTGCTAATAATGTATGTAATAATCCCTTAACTATAGAAAATGTAACTAGTTACTGCAATTGAGTTGTCAACTTAAACCAACTTGAATATCCTAGTGACAGGATTAAACAACTTAAATTAAATTCCCCCAGTGACATTTTTAGATCATCAGTTTCTAACCATTTTGATTCTTCCTAGTGATAGCTAGCAGTCGGCAATCAATTTAAAAAAAAAAAAGACTTGAATATTCTTAGAAACCAGGAATTTGGTCTTTAATTAATGAAAATTTCTAGTTACAGCAGTGAGATCCATTTCAGTACAACTTTAATGTTCCTAATGACAAGAATTTCATATCAGATTTTGATTTAAATGTTTCTGAAGTTTGTCCAGTCAATATGAATTGAAGAAATTATTTTCTCTTGTTTGTATTCATTTAATCAGTTAAAATTAATTAAATGACTATGATGATCAATTAAAATTAATTAATTAATTAATTGATGACCACCCGTTTGTTATATACTTTGTTGTATTATGTATAAATATATAATATATATAATTAATATATATATCAAGTTTTATTTCTAACATATTTCTTCATTTATATTGTACAGTGCTTTTTGTTACAGAAATACTGGAAGAGTGTTTAACACAAAGATAATCAGCCAACTGATTCAGTGTATTAAAGTTGAATATGATTCATGTTTTTTAATGTTTGACTGAAAATTGCTTTATTTCAAAAATTTAAGAATGAAGTTTGCAATGACTAACAAGTGCTTCATTTAAAAAAGTTTAGAATGAGGTACTTGACCAGCATGGTTGCGTATACCACTTAATGTTTATGTATGACAACATACATGTACCGGTATATTATTTCTATGGAATAGTGTTTGATTTTTTCCTGTAAAAAAGACATAATTTTAGTAATTTGTGACATAACATCTTTCATAACAGTCCATACAAACTATTCAATGACTACTTTGTTATTATAACCATGTCAAACAGCCTTTAAGCTCTCAAGCAAAATAGCACTTATTATATTGCGAGGGTTTGCATCACCATCCAATGATAAATTTTATAAACTACAATGTAGATGTGCATGCAGAAGCTAATCCAGCCTTCTGACAGTTTTTTTGAAGAATCTCCAGCATTACTGATTTAAAGAAATATGGTACCAAATTTCATATGAACCACTTATTATCTTCAAAATTTTCCACAACCAGAAAGCATGATCTCTAAATTTTTAATTTTCCATTTAATCTATATCATTCAATACAGGTTTAAGAATTTGAAATAAAGCAATTTTTAGTGTGTTTGTATAAAGATGATAGTTTGTGTGTGTGTGCATGCATTAGACATTCCATATTTATTATAGAAATCAAATACATTCAGTGGCAACAATTCAAAACACAAGAAAAACAAAAGTCAGTGCTGGCTTTGTTTATTTTTAGTTGATGGTTTGTTAAAAAAATTCTTTTTTTCCTTCATATTTTAAGACAGTTATCTGTGACACAAAAATAGTTTTATTTCAAATCTTCTTTCTTTTTTTTTCTTTTTTTTTTTTTACTTTTTTTCTGTTTTCTTTTTCTGTTTTCTTTTTTTTTTTGTAAAAAATATGTTAGATGTTGTTAAAATAAAACCCATCAAGCATTAAATCAAACTATACCCAGCCCAATCAGTATTTATTGCAAAACAAGAGTTGTTAACACAAATTAATATATATAGGATATGACATGTAGTGGTATTTGTATTGATTATATAGCTCTTACATCCATTCTGCACATTGGCTGACATAAAATCCAACCCTGTTTCCATCAATTCTTATAAACAACAGTCACCAAGACTTGAAGCCCCATAATAAACTTTTCAGCCATTTTGTATCTTTTCTCAGCTTCATGTACTGTATTTGATAATAATAATAATATTTTTATCAAAAATACAAGTTAGGATTTTAGCATATCATATACAGTTTTACCTTGTGGATTATGTTTTTGAAAATGAATATTTTTGGTAAAGCATTAATAGATATACATGTATTATCATTATTTGGAAACTTTTCACATTTCATATTTGCAACATGTGAACAGAGGTGAGAATAAAGCAAACACAATCTTTTCCAAACAATAATTTGTCCTCTGATTATAAAATGAAATGCTTTCAATTTCCCCCTTCCATTTTTATCAATAAAAATGCCACTATTTTGTCAGTAATTAATTGATATATTGTTTATAAGTAAAATAAATATTTATTTTTGTAGTAAAGCTTGCTAGCTTTTTTGCTAGAGTATCATTGAAAGACATATCCATGTTTTATTATACATGTATTATATGTAATGTATCATATATCAATACCAGCATTAGGGAGCATTACTTTAGAATTTAAAAAGTTTGGGAACACAGAGGAATTCAGTATTCATATTTTAATAATTTGAGAACATGGGAGTACAGTCGAACCTGCCTTAAAGGTCACCTCTATATAAGCTGTACCTGCTTTTAAAGGCTAGTAGAATTTAATCCAAATAGGTCTTTACTTGTGTTATTTGAACCAGTATAAAAGGGCAACCAGCCTATAAAGGCCACTTTCACTGGTTCCCTTAGGTGACCTTTATAGACAGGTTTGACTGTATATATAAAAATATCCGACTTTAATACTACAATTTGGTAATTAATATTAAAAAAGGAATTTATAGGTAAAGAAATAATAAAAAAAATGAAATATGAAATAAACTAAACACACAGTACATTATGTCTTCCTTCCAGCTGTCATTGGTGTGGAGAGAATTCTATGAACATATATCTACATTCCATGTGTATTCAAGTTTGTTATTATATTATGAATTACATTGTTAGTGATACAAAACATTGCAAAAAATCAAAATAACTACCATGTTGCTGGGCAACAAATCTAGTGGAGGAGGAGAGGGGCGGGGGGCAGAGGAATGGAGTGGAGGAATGGGTTTTAGTAATTATGTCCCAGTCAAGAATTTCTAACTTATATCAAGGTGGTAAGTTCTTGGATGTTGGAGGAAACCTTGAGAAGTAGAGTGGATTAATAGGAATTTTTCACTAATACAAATGTATTGAGGTGGTCAGTTCTTGGATTGTTGAGAAAACCACAGTACCTTGAGAAAACCACAACTGTTAGACAGCTAATTGACAAACTTTCACAATCCGATCTGCTCAAATGGCATTTGAATCTAGCCAACGAGAGATGTTGTGATTACACTTTAGCCCACCCAGCCACCAAGGCACTAAGTAACCAACCAAAGCTTTAAATCAAAAGTAAAACTAAGTACTTACCATTACCAGTAATTGGAATATTTATTTGTCTTGAAAGAATGAAACCTAAGATAGATTGTACTACCGTTGCCCATAACTGCCAAAATTGGAATTACATACCTCAACTCAATTTAAATAGGAATTAATTATTTTGTATTTGTAAGTTATAGACTTAATTAAGTAACATTTTATACACAATTTTTACATATTATTCAATGGTTGTGCTACACTGATTTTAAATCAAACAAGTTATATTTATATTTAACATTCCACTGTTCGACTGGTAGATGATGGTTTTTTTTTCAAATTGTTGTTTTCTGAATTAATTTATTTTGATATGAACATAAGTTGTGTCACTGTTCATAGAATTCTCTTCATTTATTTTAGTGATGAGCTTTTTTATGCTTTTGTTGATTATTATAAAAATGTAAAATATTAAATGTATATTTAAAATATAAGAGTAAACTGATATTATAGAACAAAATACGTATTGGTCAGAGCCAGTACATGCTAGACCAGCTATATATACAGTATGCCATCATAATTTATTTTGTACTTTATTCAGCTATGTAAATATACTCTTTAGAAAGAACACTCAAAATTGATAAAAATTGCTTGGATACAAGTACATGCCATAATTAATTTTTGAAGTCAAAATTCCTAAAATAGGAACGTTACTTTTTCAGAATAATAGTAGCTAAACAATTTACATATAAATGTATTGTCTACCATGAATCAAACATATGTACATTGTATAGGGTTCTTTTTATTAGAGTTATCTCCCTTCTGAATTGAAATCTAGAGTTGTTTCCCCTTCAATATCAAGTGAAAGAATTTTCAGTACACATTTGTGAAATGACATCCAGAAAATCTAACCTTGGCAGAATAAGGCTAATTACAGGTATCTGGGATTTGTATATGCACTTTTTTGGACTACCCCCTGCTGTTTGGGAAATCATAACTGTGTACTTTGACCATCCCTACTATCTGACAATTAATCTTCACCTTGCTATGTGACTACGCTTGCTTTTTTACAAATCATCACTGTGCACTGTAACCTTAATACTACCATATAATTCAACAAGGAGTTCAGATATAGTCCCATGAAAAATCATGAATGATGATCAAAATGTAAATGTTTGAATCTGTTTATCATATTAAAATCTGTAAAAAATACATAATGTGTACAAACATTTTATGAATCATTATGTGTTATATGTTTTTGTGTTAATAATGTCAGTTTTAATTGTTTGTATGTATATATAAAAATTATATATATATATAATATTGATAATAACAACACGATAATCAGCGTTTTAAATAAGTTATCATTATTATTTTTTATTGTTCGTTGTTTTAAATAATTCCTCATTCCTCATATCAGATTCATCATTATTAACTGTGAATTTCATAACATTCATGAGATAATATTAATACTAATAATAATATTAAATATTCAGTTATCATTTATCTTCCGACGATTTGGCTGCTTTTTAAGTATCCGATAAAGGCTTAATTGCCAAACGTTGGAAGAGGAGCTATATATAGTTGAATATTTATTTAATTCATTCCCTTTTTGGGAAAATATTTGTGAACTAAAGTTATAATCATAATGACAATAATAATATTTTGGTTTATGAAGCATGCCCTACAAAATTACGGATGTAATAAATATTAATTGTGTGTCTGTATATAGATGTTGCATCGGCTCTGTCAATGCTTTTCATTTGTTTCTTATACATAGTATTCCATGATTATAAAGCTTGAAATAAAATAATAAAGAAAGAATAGTAATTATGCCTTATTGGAAAACTGTCATTGCAATGTCACCCATGTAAAAAACTATAATTAACAAACATAATGTAACCAACTCCAATGCAAGGGAGGTAACTCCTGCAGATTTTTGTGTTGGGACCAGATATAGGACTGTATTATATGTTAATGTTGAGCCATTATCACTACTAAGTACAACATCAGTAACATCTGTTTCAATTGATCATTAAATATGAGTTCAATATCTGAGTTAATTCATATACTTAGACAGCACCTGCCATAAATGAAGTTGCGTTTTAGAAGCTTAGGGTCAGGATGTCTTCCTTTCTGTACCTTGTAATAAATAGTGTGTGTGTGTGTGTGTGTG
This sequence comes from Anadara kagoshimensis, assembly GCA_021292105.1. Classification (NCBI taxonomy): domain Eukaryota; kingdom Metazoa; phylum Mollusca; class Bivalvia; order Arcoida; family Arcidae; genus Anadara; species Anadara kagoshimensis. Next base: position 53,499,507 of record CM037870.1, on the reverse strand, counting down.
TGTGTGTGTGTGTGTGTGAAAGAAATTAAAAACATTTTTTCAAGAAAACATACAAAATTAAATTCAAATAATTTCATCCTTCAAAGGACTTGATAAATATTTTATATTTACTGCTTTTAAAAGGAATTTTTTGTGATAGCCAATTAAACTCATGGAAATTATGAAGCTTACAGTTAATTCAGCATTATGACATTCAATAAATTCTACATAGATTTTATATTTTTCACTGACTATAGCTGATATTTTATGTGCTTCCATTTTTGTTTTCTGAGAGGCTGTGTTAAGTTAACTTACAGGTAGGACTACAGTGTGTATGTGTGTATCAGGGTATCTTTAATTTGATTTTCTAACTAAATTACCTCAATAAATTGATAAAGCCAAAATTGAAATTTAAGTCATTGAAGTTGTACCGCATTTTATCCCCAAAACCTGGAATTTCTCTTAAAAGTTATACCTCAATAAATTGATAAAGCCAAATTTGAAAGTTAAATTATTGAAGTCACACCACATTTTATCCCCAAAACCTGGCTAAAAGTTATGCCTCAATAAATTGATAAAAGCCAAAATTGAAAATAAAAACATTTAAGACGCATTTCATTTTATCCCGAAAACCTTGATTTTGCAAAAAAAGTTATACCTAAATAAATTATTAAAGCCAAAATTAAGTCACTTAATACCACATTTAACATTTAACTTCAAAAAATCTGAAGTTACAACCAATCAAAAATAGTAATTTTTGAAGTGACCAATCAAAAATAGGAATTTTTGAAATACCCAATCTACACATCTTAATCAAATTGATGGCACCCATCTTGCGAATAGAGTAGAAAAAAAGACTGTTAGTTATAAAATTACAAACTCCAATTTGCTATAAAATACATGTATTAAAACAATTGTCTGTATTGATTGTTAAAATAAGGACAATACCCACCGATTTAGTGAATAAATCTACCTCTTCTGTTACAAAAAACAGACACTTCTGGAAAATCAGGAAAATCTTATTTTTACTGACATCAGTCAGTGTAGTTTTAATGAATCAAAAGACTATACACTGTACACTGCTATTACATTCTTGCCAACAGGGGAGAGGTTTCGCTGTAAACATTTGCAGGGGCCTTTGAAAAATCTGATAGCAAAATCATGCAGCCAATACAGTTTTGTTGGTTACTGCATGTAGACAAGTCACTGGTTACAGTTGACTGCAAGTTTGGAATAAATTATAACTGCAAATAAAATGCTGTTGATGCACCTTATTGGTAGCTAGTTTTAATAATACCATACAAGTTCCAGTATAATACCATAGATCGTTTTATTAGTTTGGATTCATAATTTAAAAGATCATCTTATACACAGGACTTGTATTAGTATTTTGGTTACTATAGCACCGGTAGATTATACTACAGTGTATATTTATGAATTTGTTAAATATTTAAATTTACAGTCCATGTACATGTAATTTTAATGTAAGAAAGAAAGACATTTCACATACACAGTGGAACCTGTTTAAATTGAACACTTCAAGATGGAAGTTTTGTTTGGTTTTAACATGTTTGTTAATAATGACATGTTCTGATAGAGTACTGATAGTTTAGACACAAGTTCCACTGTATGTATGTTAGTTTCTGAAACATTCCAAGATACTTCTACCGGTAAATGAGGCAGAATAGAAAGAGCAAAGCCAAATTCCACCTTTATAACCCTGACATCCCTAAACACAAAGCAACACAATCTTCCTAATAAATACTATGCCTGCAGGGATGACAGGACTAATTCTGTGATAATTGATCATCCTTATTTTATTTTGCTAATGTTTGGTTAACTATTTATTAGGTTATACAAAATATTGGCCAACAGAAATGTTCAAGGGACATAACTCTTGTGGCTGTACTTCCTCTGGTTTTCTTTCTTTGAAGAATTGTTGGTCCTTGCATATTTTTTATTAGTCATACAATTTATTGAAAAGTAATTTTTAAGATAATTATACCCAGTAGCTACAATTTATTTCCTTTTTCCTAAATATTACCAAAACTAGCTCTTTTAAATCACTATACTTCTAGTACAGCAAATTTGTTACAACTATAGAATAAATATTTTTATCATTTTCTTTTTTCTTATACGTGAAACTTTGAAATTCCCAGTGAAATATTATAAAACTGATTTAATAATGAATATGAAAACTTCAGGGATATGATTATTGGTACCAGTAGTATTATTGTCAAAAATGTCTTCCTTCATGGGTTATCTCCCCTTTCAGCATTATGACGGTCTGTAATAAATTGTTTGTGTTTGTCACTGTAGCCATGTGTGATGTTTGTTGAAGACTTTTGTGAGTGAATTTAATCAGCTATGGAGATGATGTACTTGCTGATGGTATTGAGTAGTGTGATTTTTGCATTCTATGTAGGGCATATTGTAAATTCTAGAATTGTGATGTCATAATGCTTAACCAAAGCTGTTTTATATAGTTCATATTTTCAATGTATTCCTTGTATTTTCATAAACTGTTGTCCAGAAAAGAGACAAATAAATTTAAGAGATAATAAAGAAATGTTTTATTTAATTATTTTTATGTTTATGTTAAAACAGGAGTAAAAGTTACTGTAAAAAATTTATGTTTGACCAGAATTACACAAATTATTAAAAATTCTCCAATGCTCACCATCTCCAGTTTGTTTGGAGATCTTTATCAATCAAAAACAAACATACTTTACCAAACATACCAGTCCATGTCCAAATCACAATTCCAAAAGAGAGTATTAACTTTGAAAACTGGCAAATTTAGTTAAACTTGGGAACTTTCCACAAAGGAAGCAAGGCCTATTATCTGAAAGTGAAAGGATAAGTGTCTCTTGTTTAGTTTAAGCTTTGCCAGCCTTGTGTGAAATCAAAATTGAGAATGAAAGGAATATGCTACTATGAGACTTCAAATATATATATCCAGGATAATTTTGGATAAAGAGACGTCATACTTATCAACAATATTGTGATGATGGCCATGTTAAGTTGATCAGTGTGATATCACTAATGCATTTAGTAGTGAGCAGTATACTTTATACCGTAATTTGAGAAACATTGTAAGTAAAAGAAAACTGTCTTGAAGGTTTTCTGGACACATCTTCATACATGTATACTAAACTGCATAAAACCAAGCATTTTATGGATGATAAATGTTTCAAGTCTGACCCTTGACCAAATGACTATAAACAAGAGCCCATTGAAGGGCTTGGATGTTCACCTGACAAAACTAGTTCAATAACAATCATTTCAAATTTAAGAACACTTTAGATGATTATTTCAGTTACTTTTTAATCAGATATACTTATGCCACAAGTTTCATTGAAATCTGTCAGGTAGTGTTTTAGAGAAGTTAAAAATAGGTGCTTGTGATGCACTTGTGTACACAAATGCATGTTACGTTATGCAATACAATGACATTTTACCCCAGTGAGCTTAAAATAATTTTCTATTTTGTGGTCCTTTACTCACTGGCTCAGAGTCAGTATAATGTGATCAAGGATTTGGAGAGGAATAATGGAACTTTATGCCCAGTCTAGTTTCTTTCAATTTCATCGAGTTCATGGATGGTATAGCAAAACTGGAGCACCAGAGAAAACCACCATTGTTCACCAAACAAACTGACAAGGTTTTTCACACTAGAATCTATCCCAAATGATTTGAATCAAGGGGATGAGAGGCACTGTGATTCATAAGTGCATTCTTTAGGCAACTGTAGCACCAAAGCCAGGTGATCTAGTGGTTTGTAATGTTGATCTGGCAGTGTTGGTAAGTGTGCTGCCATTATTAAATCTGCCACAGATCAGAATGCTTTCACAAACATGATTTTGAATTGCAAACCCAACAATGCAAGACAATGTCTCTTCAAGCCAATCATTATCAGTTGCTTTTATCTTTTTTTATAACTCAAACAAGGGATGTAAAAACAGTGTAATGTTTCTACACACCTGATACAATAACCTAAATTAACTGGCCATTAAAAAGCATAGGGTATTTCTGCCTTTCCTCAGTAAGGCTAGACTTTATAAAACATTGTACAAGCTAGCTTAAAGTACAGTTGGTGTTATGTATGCCATTTCTGTAGTGAAATTGGATTTTGTACACTGGCAAGATGTTGCTGAAGTCATAGTCAAACATGACAATAATAAAATTGAATTCATTAATTACCAATCTTCCATTGTTTATTATAAAATATAACAAAATTAAAAAAGTGAAAAAGATAAAAAATTCAGATAATGTGCACAACTTCTTATAACCAGTGCAGAATTAACCCATGTGAGCTGAAAAGGCCTTAACTTGAAATTGAATGATCTTGAATGAACACAAGAGAAATTGATATTATAAAACTACAATTCCACCAAAAACCAAATGTATTGTCTAGCTCCTATAGTTGCAATAAGATTCATATTTATAAACTGACTTTTAATAAACAACAAGTATAGGAAAACAACATTGACCTGTCTGCTTGACCTTAAATTTAAATATTCATCATGTGTATAGGGTCCTGGGAACGTGCTTATTCAGTCTGCGAATCCTAACACTACCCATGTAATAGGTAGATTCTTAAATATGAATATTCCTAATGAAAGGACAAGCAGACAGACCAATGTTGTTTCACTACATGTTTATCACATTTTGACATGTTGTTGTCAACATAGCATATATCCAAATGTAAAACATTCCTCACATTAGGGCTTCTACAGTCACCAGACAAGATTATCTTTAATAATAAGTCCTAAAACTAAAACCCATTTCCATCTTGTGCAAGCATATGGATGGTAATGAAAAAATTGTCTTAATATGCAATAAAAATTATTAAATGTCCCTAAAAATTGAAATAATAAATTAAAATATTTTTATACTAACACCCAAAAAGATCTTTAAAATTCATATATACCAGCTATATAAGTAAAGTACTGAGAATAATGTAATTGATTAAAATGATTAAGAATTACAATTACCAAAAAAAAAAAAAAAGGTTGATTATACAATTTTTAAATAACTTTAGGAAATGACTTATTTTGTCTGAAATGTGATTCAATCATCATAATAAAGTATAATAATATTTAAACTTCAAGGGTTCATTTTTTCCAAGATCGTTCGAAGAAAGAGCATATTATAATCATTAACAAATATTGAAACATAATTAAAATCACAAAACTTATAAAAACTATTTTAATACAAATTTTGATTTAAGCTGTTGCACCTTGTAATTATAAAAAAACTTAAAACATTCAACTGAAAATATACTGTACAAAAATCAAATAACACAGTAAAACCTTATTATACTAAGGGTAGTCTCCCTTTTGTCATGAATGAAAGATTATTGGAGGATTTATAAAAAGGTGGCCATAATAGGTGATTTTACTGTAAAGATGTTTCTCCCATCTCTAAATATGAAAGATCGAAGTATCCAGTGTAGGAAAGCCATGTGGAATATTTCTGTCTTTCATCACGTGATTTTTAGTGACGTAACAATCAAAGGACAATTGAATGACGTCACTCTATGGGGATATGACGTTGTCTTGCGGGAAAATGACATCTGAGTCTAAAAAATTTGGAACTTTTCATTGCATTTCAAATGTTTATTCTGAGAGATTAGAATAAAAAGCTTTGTTTTATAGTTTATACATTTTGTATAAACTATATTCATGTACATTCTGTCTGATGGTCATATTTATTTTTATGTAAAACTTTAAATAACAAAGTTAGATTTTCAAAGATGGCGTTGATGTTGATGTAACTTCTTTTTAAAGGCAAAAATTGTCATCAAAATGGGAGAAAAAGAATCAATTATGAGTTTATCCATGTAGGATAGGGAAATCTCAACCTCGGGGTTGAATATTTCTGTCAAAGACTCGGCAAGCCTTGTCTCTGACTGAAATATTCAACCCCTCGGGTGAGATTTCCCTATCCTACATGGATACTCATAATAGATTCTATTAATGTCACACCCTTTCATAAGCTGAACTTTTCCTTAAACCAATGACAGATGTATGACAAGGTTTTACTGTACTTTTACATCATGCTTTGCATTTTCATTGTCTGACATCAATAACAAGGGTAAACATTTACAGACATACAGACAAAAACATGATAAATAGGCAAGCACTCTACTTAGTAGAGCCCTGTGAACACATAGTAACAAGATTCATTTGGCAATATTGCAAGTACAAAAGTATACAAAAATTCATCAACCAATCATAACACCAAGAATATTTTCAAATGCTTTATAAACACGTAAAAGCAACAAATAAAAGTTAATATAATGTTAAAACACATAAAATCTAACAATGGTATAATCAGGGCTTCCATCTGACCCTGAACTTTCAGAGGTCAAACTGTCTTTCTTCAAATTCCGAAGAGTTAAACACAACTGCTTCTTCCTGAAAGTCTGGGGTCAAATTCCATAGGGTTCACCAGTGTATCACTAAAGACACTGTGTTGTTTTGCATGGAATCATTATTTTCATTGGAAGTCAAGGGTTGTGGGTTCGAACTTCACTCAGGATTTGGAAATTTTCTGAGATGATTTTCATTTCCTACCTATACTAGAGCTGTAAAAAGCTAAATACTAGTATAGTTTTTCGGATGAGACTCAAAACGGAGATAAAATATGACAGATTTATCTGAGACAAATAATATTATTTGTCCCTTTGTCATAAATCCTTGGAGCATAATTATGGAAAAAAACACATATTTAAATATACTATATGACATGATAAACACTTGAGTATTCATCTGATTAATGGCAATAAATGGCTATACAACATAAATATTAAACTTTTCTACCATCCTGAATATTTGAGGATGGGTGGGTTAGTTGGGGGAGAGGAGGAGGGGTAGACTTAAAATTGGTATAGAAGAGGCTTAACTTTCTTTAGATAAATGCATGGCACCAAAATTAACTAGAGCAAATAAATACCCTGTGGCAAGTTCTATCACAATCCATCTTTAGATGTGGAAGTTTGGAATTTGGGATGGATGAAGACTGATAATTTCTATCTCCCTCTAAACTTCATTTATGGGGTATAAATACAAATGTATATGATAAGAACTGTATTTCAGATTGTTTAATTAATTTTTTTGGAGTATCCATTTGGACAGAAAGTTATAGGTTATTTTTTTTAAATTATGGGGCATAAAAAATACATATACATATATGAGATAATTAACAAAATTCGAGATGTTTTTTAAAACATTTAAAAATAAAAAACACAAGTAAAAGTCAATATTTCACCAGTCTTTCAAAGAAATTATGTGAAATTAACAAATTTGTGTCCAATAGATAATGGGCAATATTGACCCATATTGTAACATTTATCATACAGCTGGTTACTATGACAGCATAGAGGGGACAAAAAAAAGTCATTTATTTCGCATGCTCACATGAGTATATCCCATGCTCATGTAAAATTATTATTACACACAAGAAATCATGTGTCCACACAAAATTTATTACAGTAATTATGTATGCTTGAGGCCATGAGCAAGCAATATAAAATATTTTCATGTCACCTCTGTGCTACTATTTGTTTCTCTTCTTTCATAGTAAAAACATAAGGCATACTATAATTCACAATAAAGGAATGATTATGGAAGCTTTATATAAAGTTCTGTTAAACACTAAAATTTATAAAATTTGAAGCAAAAATAACTACCGTAATTTTTATATTAAAACAATATAATCATTCAGAAAGGCATTGACTGAGACAATGGTATTTTTGTTGTTGTTTGGTTTTTCCTCAAACAAAATAAAAAAATAATTTTTAGCATATCAAAAGATATTATCAATGTTAATGATTGTGACAAAACTTTCGTCAAACACTATTTCTGAGAGGAAAAAACATGATGTGGAACTTTTTGGACATTCTTTGTTTTTGTAGACATGTTCTATATTTTTATATTTTTTTAAAATCATTTAATAAATGATATTCTCCTTTTTGTAGACATAATCTGATAAAAAATTCCATTAAAACATTAAAATTACAATATACAGTAAAACCTCATTATAATGCCCTTATTAACTTCACTACTGTTTATTTAGCCTATTTCGGAGAAAGCAAGATCCCAAAATACTCTATAAATTTCAATACGAGGGGTACAAATCAATGATTTTTTTACTTACATGAGCCGAGTTGTAACTGAAAATTTTTGTTTCGGTTCTATCCTTGCTTAATATATCATTTTACGCGACAAAATATAACGTAGGTGGATGTTTACAATGGTAATCTTTTTTACGAAATGGCGGGGTTCTTTATGTTACGTAGTCATGACGAAAGAGTCGACTATTTACGTAGATTAGTGCAGCTCAAAACGGATTGATTTTTGCATAACTGGGATGACCAAAATCAAAGTGAAGTAATCAAGTAATAAAGTGAACTACCTTTCTGCATTTTCAAACCTTTGAAAAAAATGATGTAAATTCAAACTTTTAAACTCAACCCGACCTTTGAACTTCCCTTCATTGTACCCCTCAAGAACCTACGTAAATAATAAATTTGTCCGTCATCATTACGTCACACGAGAGACTCCGCCACTTTGTCAAAATTTTTACCATTGCAAACACCCATTCAAAACACGTTTTGGTGCATTAAAGGAGTTATAATGCATGGATTAGATCGAAATAAGGATTATTAGCAATGACTCGGCTCATGTAAGTAAATGATTAATTGATTTTTAACCGTGCCATTCAAATCTTTTAAATATTAGCATTATTCCTTTCTCTCCAGCAGAGTAAACGGACAGTAACTGACTTATCATCACACTGTTTTGAAGTGCAAAAATCCATTTCTTCTGTTTTTCTTTATAAGCCTTCTCCAATTTACCACCAAACCCCTTTAGAATGCAAAAATCGGACTGAACTGGTGGCAATGAATCGAGGTTTTACTGTACATGTTGATATATACTGGATATTATTCTAAGAATAAGAACCTTGATCATCTTTCATAGTTCTTCATATCAATAACATATTTCATATACATTGGAAACAATTTGGCACAAATTACAAAAATGTCAATTACATTTAGGAAATGTTAAAGTATATATATTTTGTTCAATAACTTACAAATGTACAGGTACACAACAACAAACTGTATATACATTGTTTGTATCACAGGTCTGATTAAGTATCACATTCAGTTTGATGACATACAAAATTATACAGCATTTAATGATATTTTTAAGTGTTTATAACTTGTCTCTCAAACATTTTCAAAAGAAATGAAAAGTGTGAGGTACATCAAAGTGAAGAGTAAATCTAGGGCAAATGTAACAAGATTGTTCAAAATGGAATGATATAAATGCAAATAACAACTGAAACATTACATTAAAGGTAGTCTTTACGTTTCATGAAAGTTTTGATTGTAGCATGTTAATTTTTCCACCAATTTGAGCATGACAAAATGCTAATTTAACTCATGATTAAAATCACCAGAAAGTAAAATACATTTAAAACCCTATACCTTACACATAGCCTGTCACCATTAAATTAATAATGTGTGAATATATTACAACACTGCTAAACATTTCATGCAAGAGTAAATGATCTGATTTTTGTCAAATTGAGATTCTATCACAAAACATCTTTCAATTTTATTCAGAATAAGTATATTGAACCAAAAGACAATCATTTGCAATTTTGCTAAACATATTAGCCAATTTTGTCGATAGTCAAAGAAAGTGCAATTTTGAATTTTGTCAATAACCATTTTATTACATGAAACATACATAACTTTTTAAGTGCAACTTGATCCCAAGATGAATCTCTACTTTTATGTGCAACCTGATCCCAAGATGAAACCTGAAACTTATGTGCAACCTGAGCCCAAAATTAAACATGACTTTTAAGTGCAACCGGCACCCAAAATTAAACCTGACCTTTAAGTGCAACCTGATCCTAAAACTAAACCCAATTTTTACTCAGTTTACTTGCAAACTTTGTCAAATTCAATGCAATATAATACAATACTTAGCTTTTCAGTTTTTGTTCAAATAATGGTTTTAAAAACTATATAATTTTCAAAGTACAAAATAATTTTAAGACTATTGGTAATTGGTAACCCAAATTTTAGTTTTTGCTTCTAAATTTAAGCATTAAAATCTGGTCGGTCTCCTGACTAACTATTTTTACCTTTTATTTAAAATTATTCAATTTTTTATTTTACTCCACATTTTGAGGCAGAATGCAATCCTAGTTAAACCTACTTTTCAAAATTTATTTGAAATAGTCCCCTTAATAATGTGATAAAATTGATAATTTTGTAAAACTGTAAAGTATATTATCCAACTTTGGGGAGAATAGTTCAGCTCTAAGGTAATGTTGTAGATATCATTCAAATGCTGATTTTTTTTAAAAATTAGAATACATCTAGCTTATTCATTTGTTTGCTGTTGAAAAAGATAAAGACAATTGAAAAAAATTAACAAAAACTCTTACAATGTAATATGTTATGTACTGTATCACAACTTTGAGTGTAACCTGATGCTAGGACTTTTGCCATTTTTATTAAGTAGGGAATGCATCACAACTTTGAGTGTAACCTGATGCTAGGACTTTCGCCATTTTTATTAAGTAGGGAATGCATCACAACTTTGAGTGTAACCTGATGCTAGGACTTTCACCGTTTTTACTTAATTTCACTGCTACTTCTACACTTTTACTTATTTGGTCCAGAACGTGGAAAGGCACAGATTTATTGACGGGTAAATATACAATATGATCTATGAGATGTCTGGCTTCATGTGGGTAATACTTCAGGTATGAAGGAGACATTGTAATATTCTTGAGGCCATTTTCTGGTTCTATGAGATTCAGCTGTGTGGCTCCTCTGTAGGCATCCACTCCCATTGCATTCAACAACTTAACAACTGTATCTGGCATGTCCTGAAATAGAAATTATTCAAATTATCAGATAAAATTAATGTGGCAGAATAATGAAGTTTTATACCCATGTCCAGATTCTTTCATTCGTATTGTGACAGTCTGTTCTAGGATGACCGAGGTATATGGAGTACCGGGAGAGTGAGAAGAGTTGAGAAATGGTGTTTTACCCTCTGTAAGGATTATCTTATTCATATCAAAGAGATCAGATCTGGTATGGTGGTTGATACAGAAGGCCTGGAGAAAACCACTTACTTTGACAATCAAAATAACAAAACTTTTAACAATAGTGGCTTCTCCATGTAATGGCCACTTCACCTTTTAACAAAACATCTGAAAATGTGAACATTTTTAATGTTTCCCTCTCAGTCATGTTATAATATATTCATTTAGAAATGTGATAGTTACAGAATGCTACATGATATTATTGAATGTATAAATGTCAAGACCCACAGGCCTAGGTCCAATGCCAAATTGGTTACTTACCACTAAAATGGGAAACAGCCAATAGTTATCCACCTCACATTGCGTTCCAACCAAAGTCACAGAAGATGGCAACCGTTGTCTGACATAATCACCCTTAATTTTGGCAGTATTGAAATCTGATGTGCTAAAGCTCTTTAATCGTGTTTCCATGGTCTGTAACAAGGCACTTGATGGCTGTTGGCGAATTCTCTTGATCATCTGGTCCGGAAATCCTCGTAACATTTTGATGACCATTTTCTTATGGTCTATGTTAAACGTTCTTGTAAAGTACATTGCGGGTCTCATAATACTGGGACAGTCCAATAACAAATAGACAATGCTGTACTTCAGGACCTTTTTCAGGTACTCATGCTGTTTTTGTGTTGGGTATGATGAATACATCTGAAGCATGCGATCATATAGCGATTTACCTCGAATTTTGGCCATTGCCCCTCCATAGGCAGTGTAGTATTTGATGATTCCGAAACTAAATAAAGTTAAATCAGACCTAGGGTTTCCAAAATGTTCAAATCCACAGAATCCTTCTGCACAGTCTTCTATTACATGAAGATTTCTTTGTTGTGCAATGTCAATAATTGGGTCAAGGTCAAACCACTTGCCATATAACTGAGCCACTAAGATAGCTACAGTTTTATCCGTTATTAAGTTTTCCAGAAGCTCAGCCTTTGGTCTAAGTGAATCTATTTCGACATCAAGTGGAACAATCTAAATAAATGAGAAACAAAATAATGAATTTATGAGAGATAGTATAAATGTGTTGTACCTATTTCTGCAATCTGCACCAGATATTTGTTGTTCATTCTCAAAAATCAATGTAAAAGAAGTGTTGCATTTATTAATTTAGGATCAAATTGATGTCATTTTCTCCAAATTTTGAAATCATAGACAAGATAGCTAAAAATGGTAAGCAGTGGATATACATGTAGGATATGGGCATCACTTTGAATCTTGTGGTTTACATACCACCATGTTTTCAATGCAAAATTTTGATAATACTAGCATTTTCTTTTCCACAGAGGTATTATATTATCATCGATGATGTGCATAGTGAACCTCACTTACAACTGGACTCAAATAAGTAAACAATATAAAATTTTGTGACACTCAGGCTAGAGATATGAAATAAACTATTGATGATTAAAAAATATCATTGTTTTAAAATTGATATACTCACTTTGTAACCATGGTGACGTATAATATATGCCATATCGGGAATGTTGATTGCAGACATTATAATCTCTGAACCTTTGGGATAATTCTGAACTTGTAGAAAAAGGTCCAGTGCTGTTCTGACTGACAGACATGGTAATACATGGTTTGGGTTAGCTGAGTTTGTCCACATAGATTGTAAGTTTTTGATAACCTTGTCTCTATGTCTGTGGTACTTCAGACACTCTGTACAGGCTCTTATCATATCTGTCCATCCTGTATCTATAAATATCCCAGAAAAAAAAAAAAAAAAAAAAATATATAGTGTAAATATCAAACACAGACATACTTAATTATGTTCAAATCACAATACTATAAGCATACTTTCAGAGAATAAAATTGGTATTTTTCTAAATGAAGTAATAAGAGTTTATTTCCAATTTGACTTTTTTGAAATTGACAGTGTAAAAATTGACTTAGATCTAATTTTATCACTCAAAAATCTCATGTGAAATGCTTTACAGTTGATTAGATTTGTGAGTTCTTAAATCAGATTCTTAACATAATAACCCTGAAAAATTTAAAGTCAAATTTAGTCAATTGTTACTGGTAATTGGAATTTGGATCAATACATAACATAAATTTCTAGTACATGATCAGTATGTTGAAAAAGGATCTACCCTGGCTTGGTGGTTAGACAGATGTTCTTTATATTTTATAGATGGTAACCTATTTCATCCCAATTATAATCGGTAGTCATATTTCTGGTTCATCATGATGGCTATCAGAGTTTAAAAACTACTTGTGGCATGTTGGCCGATGTGCAGGCCGTCCCTTAATTAAGAAATAAACAATTAACTATTTATTGTTTATATACATACCTAAGTAGACACAGGTGTATGGCAAAATGGAACTACCAGTACTTGTCATTGTGTACTATATATAATGTACATGAACTCTCTGACAGCGAAAAATCAGTATATAATCATCACCAATCTGGTATCTACCTAGTTATTAGGGTCTTTTTTAATTATAAGTAATTCTGAAACAAATAAATGTAGACCATGCAAACATAAAAATTCAACACCTCCAATCCATAAATGTACCCTTCAATCTCTAAAATAAATGGGCATACTAAATCATGCGACACAGATGCCATACGTTTTCCTCTACGCCACACATACAAGTTTGAATTTTTTTTACTTGTACCTACATTTAACATGGCTAAGACGGTTTGGCTAAGATGCTACATATTTTAAAAGGAATTGTAAATTACATTATGAATCTGGCACCTGGGGCACATACTCTACTTTTAAATTAATTTTTGACTGGATGTTAAAGCATGTTGAACTGCTTAAACCGAACTATCAACTCTTTAAGTGTTTTGGCAGCGCAATATTTGTCTGAAAAATATTTTCTCTTCCGGGTTTAACAGGTGGCTGACAGGTAAAACAGAAAATCTGAAGTAGCACCTGTGCAGTGTTTACAAAACAATAATTACGGTAATTAGGCGTTCCAGTGTTAAATCTGAAATATTGTGTACTCTTAATTCACTTACCGGAGTTGGTAATTTCGTGCCAATGAATCTTATTATCAGTTTAAATAGAACGTATACATACACATTAGTAAACGACGCTAATCTGCAACAAGTGTCATAAACCCATAACCGGAAGCTAATTAGTCACAAGTGTTTCTAAAACGGAAAGAAGAAGACGGAACAGAAACCGGAACTATAGTCACTGAGAGATCAAGTTGCTAATATTTTTTAAACTCCATGTTGATATTTTTTAATATATAATTCTAATAGTTTTCTTTGCTTTAGTTACATTAATTTGTTCGTTCTTTAGCCTAGAAATTTTTTAAAGAATCTTAAACTTGCAAAAATATGGGATAAAACTACATTATTCAGACGGTAGTTTATTACATATAAAATCATATGCAACGCATTTAAAAATATGTTGACCGCGCCACTAGACATAATTTTGCAATTTTATGCAATATTGTTTTGATATCTGTCTGTTTCAATATGCAAGTTATGACCTCAATTTTGTCACAGCCCCTTCAATGTAAGAGTCAACTTATTTTTCTTTGTTCTGTTTGATACGAAAATAGGTATCGAATTTACAATTTTCTAATTTTTATTCAAATTTCTGTTTTTGTTCCAATATGTTTGAAAACTTGTGCATATTTTTTCAATAATCACAAAATGCAGTTTCTCAAAATACACGTGTTCGTAAAAGGAAATTATTCGTTAAACTTAAACACGAATAAAAAATCATGGTGGTCTAGTATAAGAAGTATTGTTAATTGTAATGGCTCGGTATTTACAACCCATATGATGAGTTATGTCAGTGTTCTATTTTCTTTTTTCATTCATTTGTTGTTTCTTGTTCTTGGTTAGGCCGAATAACCAGTCCTAATAATTAATGGTGTTATTTTTTATATTGCTACCACCGTATAAACTGAAATAAAATACCAAGGTTGAGGCAAATAATTCGGCCTAGTTCTTGCACAAATGACCACTTGTGTAGACTGGCATCTATATAACAACGGTTCTTACCCCTACATGATTACTTCTGCACTGGCTAAAGCCAGTTACATGTTTTCATTAACAACTTAAGTTTATTTCTAAATATTTACATATAACCCATAAACAAATATGTTTTCAGTATGATGCCCTAAACACAGGTTTCCATATTATACCCTAAACAGAGAGGTTTTCCATATCCAAATGGTGCCCTAAACACAATAGTTTTTGCACATGATGCCCTTAACACAGGGTATTTTACCGAAGTTGTGATTCCCTGAACACAGGGGGTTTCCATGTGATGCCATCATGAAACATATTTAGACCGGGTTTCCATTATTATGTCGCCTAAACAGAGGGGGTTCCCATGCTCTAGACGTAGTATTTTCCACATGATGCCCTAAACATGCTTAGGTACTTTTCATATGAAAGCCTAGAATAAGAGTTTTCATGTGATGCCCTAAAGTAGAAATAGAGGTTTTCCATTGTATACATGTATTTGGCTACAGCGTTAGACTTTTACTTTATTTAGCCATTTAAGGCTTCTAACCGCTGTGGTATCGACTGCAGTTTTTTCTTTTCTTTCCGGTAATCCTCTACTTGTTGGTTCTGTACCAATGCAATGGCTTCGCGATTTACGATGTTTATCTGCAACATAATGTGCCACTTAACTCGCGGTACTAACATGAGTCCAGAGACCTTCATAGATGCACAGTTAGTGCGCAGAAAATAGAAACTCTCAGCACGAAACAAAATAATTGATTGATTGATTGATTGATTGGAGTTTTACATCGCAATCAAGAGTATTTCACTTATATCGAGACGTCATCTGCTATAGGTGGAGTGGCCGAAATTTTTACCATTGCAGTGTGCTTAGGACAATGTACAAGGAGAGCTCTTTAAAGGGTCACTCTTCTGAAAGACCCGTAACTTTTATCTCTAAATGCTGAATGCTTGGCGAAAGAACAACCACTACCTACTATAGTATCTTCAAGGCTTGGTCAGACCCGACTGACCTTCAACCTCCCACAGACAAAGCGAACACTCTACCCACTGATCTACCGTAGTGGTTTCATATGGAAGAGACGAATCCTTGAGATAAATAAACACTGGCTGCAAAATTGCTGATTCGACCGAAATTACGATCAACCAAAAACAGATATTTGCATTTATGTACCAACAATTCAAAAAAGATCAAACAGATATATATCAATAATTTATTTTTTGCATCACAGAACAAAGATAAAAGTAAACAATAATGAATATTGCTTCAGTATGACACATATACTGGTGTCGCTTCAGTATGACAAATGTACTGTTGTCAATGAAAAATGATACATGGCGAAACAGGATTCATAAAAAACACATCAGTGAATAAATAACATGTAATATCAGTACGTAAATAACTTACATATTGTAGAGAAAAATTTCAAATATTGTCATTATTTTTGAAAAAAAAATCGATGCCATCCATCAGTTACGGAAATTACTTTCATTTAAATAAAAATGTTTTTAATAATCTGGGAATGGATTTCAATTATTTGATTCTTTAGAAATGGAAACATTCATTATCTTGATAATACGAGCTTCTCCAGTCTCCGGTGATATATAACAATCGAAAGAAGACCTTAAATGTTAAGAGTTGAATCAAAAATAGAAGAATCAAAAGGCCATTTTAACATTTCAGTAGTTGCGAGTTCACGAACGCGAACTTTGTCTTTTTGAAGGAACAGCTTTGACGTTTTTATAAAAAAAAATAATAAAAAACAAGGTTTAGGAATGAAGTACAGACCTGTCGAAAGTTTAGCACTGAGCGAAAGGAAAGGAATCGAAGCTCGGCGGTCGAGTGACCGAGATATGGAGAATTAGTGGACCAGAAGCTTTTGAGAGATGCTGCCGAAAATATGTCGAGATATAGAAAAACTATGAACCGAAACGAGGTACCAATTCGGCACTAATTTATTAGCCGATTGTTAAACTTTCGCCGGGTCTGTACTTGTAGTTTGGAAACTATCAATTTTTTCTGTTTTGTACAGATACGTCGTGGCTAATATTGCCCAATGGACATGGTCGTGTGTATGACAGCATATCAAAATAATACGCTACTATTAAAAATGTTTTAATAAAAAAAATGTTTATGATTTTTCAAAATCCAGTTAATTTAAATCGCCCACTTCATTGACTATAGTATGAAAATGGAAAATGAGTCAGCCATATTTGAAATTGAAGTTCGCAAATGATTTAAAAAATTCTTAAACAATTCCATGATCAATGCTATGGATACAATATTAGAATTACGTGTAAATAGGATGAAAAAGAAAAAAAGGTCAGCCAAATTTTGAAGTTCGGAAATGATCTGAAAAATTCTTAAACAGTTCCATGATAAATGCTATGGATACAATATTTGAATTACGTGTTAATAGGATTTTTGATTAATTTGAAAACTCAAAAGTTTAATTATATGGTCTCTAAACTGTAAAATTGAAAACGTGAATATACGACTTATATGGTTTCATAACAATGCTTTCATATATTGCTTTTTTCAGTATTGCGGTTTTACATATAAATATAAATATATTAAAGTCAGATGAAAAGTCATATATTTGAAAATGTTCATATTTTTTATAAATCTATCCAATGTGATTATGATGTAAGGTTTCCACCAATGGCATATGAAGCAATGTGCGGCGAATAAAAATCAAATGAGATTCTCGTCGTTAATGTCGAAATAGAACAACATATCGTTGATAATGGTGAGCATATCTTCTAAAATCTTTATATAAATTATCTGAAAAATAAAGAAAGATAAGAATTACACATATGAAAATAAATATCAAGTATTAAGTTCTTGTTGATTAAAAATTCTTACCAATGGCTTTTCATGTGTCGTTTGTCGGAATTTTTATTTAAATAGTGCATTCAAAAAACACATCACAACAGTGTTCAACAGCTTAATTTATATAGATTAAACCAGAATTTATATAACAAACATAAAATGTCGGTCATTGCTTAGTTTTGTTTTTAAGATCAATTTAAAGTATCAAAAAAGTTTTTATATGATAGTACTCGCAACCAACCAACAAATAATTCCAACTGTGCCGTGCGTAGTGGCAGCCTCTAGTGGTCGACTGGTCCAAAACATAAGTTTAGGTATGACAGCGCCATTTACCGCATATGGTGTTTAAATCCAATCAGCCAGATCTCAGTGTGAGAAAATTTGCAAGTTCTCTTGTAGAAGATCAATGGATTTCTCCGGGTTTCCTACACCGTTCCAGAACTTTGTCGCTTCGATTTTAGTGAAATAATTTGATGGAACTACTTGCTGTGATTTGTATTCGATTAGTTAACTCTAAGTCAAAGAATTAGACACACACACACACACACACACACACACACACACACACACACACACATATAATATAATATATATATATTCTTCCTTAAAAGTGCCAAATAATTACATCTGACCAAACTATTGGACTTGTAGAACGTTGATTTATGTAAATCGCGATGACTGCTAACATTTGCATTCGCTGGCTTCCCGTTATCGCACCTTAACATTTCACATAGTTAGCATAAATAATAAACCTGCTTAAAGTTACCAAATGGTACAAGAAATAAATTAAACTGTATTAACAAAATAAACATTTACCTGTTTTTACTTTTCACAATCATGTACAAGTTTGCCATCAGCTAACATCCAAATTGCGTTGCATCCACCACAGTAGTTGGGTCTGGAATAAAAGACAAATTAAATAAAAATCTTGAGCAATATACCTTATTAATATGCTGCGTTGAGCCTATTTTTATGTTATATTCTTTTGTTGCGACGCAAGTTCAATTTACCTATTTTAGTGATTCAAGCCGAGATCTGAGATGTTTTAATTTTCAGCTTTAAATATCGACATCCTATTTCAAATATTTTGCTTTAAAATGTAAAGAAGTATATAGAGCAAATTCAAATATGTTACAGTACACTAAATGTCTGTGGTACAACTAGGTTGGTGAGAGTTTAAGTCTCAATACCCCAGCAGTATTGTTGCTAAAATGAAATCAAAGAACATTGCTATGCTGTCACCGAAATAGTTTGCATAATTAACTCTACTTTAATTGTAATTGCTGAGTTGATGAAAACAATGGGAAAACGGAAACAATTTTATTTAAAAGACAACGAAATATGCGCTTTTAGTTACAAATGTATACTAGTATATTATGTGAATTTATTATTTTAATAATAAATATAACAGATATTGTTTCCCCCTTTAAAATGAAATCATTTCCCCAAGTCTATTCGAATCCCGTGTTACCGTTTTCCTTTAACTTTGATATTACAGACATTTAAAAAAAATCTAATAAAAATTGTACTAGTTCAGTACAGGTTACTTGAAGGTGCTTAGTCTTCCAGAGCACCAGGCTTCATTTTCTTAGTCGAAGTTCATAATTATGTCTTAATTTGTCACTTTTCAAAAATTTTTACTTTTGGGATTATGATGTAAAAAAGGATAGGTATGTTTGTTGTTGATAGTTTCTAATATTTTCTATAAAATCAGACCGTTATGTTAATTTAGTAATGTCACAAACATTTTTAAAATAATAATAGACAATAGGAAGAGAATGTTAGGTGCATCTTGAAATAGATTATTTACTATTCCAAAATTAAAAAAAACCAAACTGTATTAGATGCCAAACTTACACGCAATAAGCCATGTTGTTGCTTTTACAAACTTTTCCATAACATGGGTCTCTGAAACAGTTTGATGGCGAGCACGGGTTTGCAAACCCTTGATCAACTGGTAGGAAAACAGAATCAGCCTGTCTCTTTGCAATTGGAGAACTTGAAACTGAAAAAAAAAATTAAAATACGTTTAATATGCGATGTTCAATAGAATATAATAGAGTTGCTAAAATAAGTTGTTATTT